>JAWZYV010012821.1:0-487666 GCA_038373885.1 Cheiracanthium punctorium | reverse complement strand
GAGTAAGTCATCTTTAGAAAGCTTTCGGTGTTTGGCTTGTTTTATTTTTATATATTTATTTATTCACATTTTACAGTGTTTGTACACAGTCGAATTATTATTTCAAACAATAATTAGATATAGAATGCACACCTTTTTTTAATATTTTTACGAATTTTCGGGGCGACCCGCTGCTCTGGGGCTTAAAATAGTTAAAAATTCGTATTCTACGCTTCAAATAGATAAATTTTGCTTTTTGTTGCATCAGAATCGGCCAACTAGAACCGGAGATACGGAGGTTTGGGTTTCCCGTATGTGTTTCTATGGGGCTTCTAGAAATCTCGAGAAAAATTGGTCCTAGGACCTCGTTCTCTTCACTTTTGGGGACTTATTTTTGGTGCCAAATTTGGCGATATTTCGCCCAAAGTCGCCAAGCTTGGCGACTTTTAGGTCATTTGGCGTGATTTTCCCAATGGGGCCTGGAAGTTGGTTTTCCTGCATTAAAAACGCATAATAACCTAACATTTCTCTTCTATCACGTAATCAAAATTCATGTTTTATGTAGAACCCTCGAGAAATAGACTTTTCTGGAAGCTGCCCGCAGCTTCTGCCTCCCCTATAAATTCCGGCGTGTTTCATCGGCCCCAGTTCAGTGCGAGTTGAACGCTCAGTGTGTGAAGAGCTGTCCCAGTGAGAGTACGCTTGCTTTGTGAATTGATAGTGCTATAGAAGCTGTGTTTTAGCTTGCTTTATGAAGCTGTTTTTAAAGTGCTGTGTGTAAATTCTTCATTGCTGTGTCTTAAGGGATTGTGTACGATATCCCTTGAATATTTTCACTGATTTTTTTTGCCTGTGAAAGTGACTTATTTTGTGTGAGAAATACAGCATTTGTGAAAGCTTCTGACCTAAGCGGACTGTTAAAAGCACATTACTGCTTAATTGTGCTTGTGGATTTTGTACAGCTGATTACTCTACGAAGTTCTAGAAGCAATAAAGTTGTGTTCCATCCTGACCAGTGGACTTTTTACTGAAACTCCCTACACCAACTGCACTTTAGAACGACGAACCCAGGAAACAAGCAGAGTAATTCTGCAACAATATTTTGAGAATCAGCAGTTCTGATAAATTACAATAGTAATCATGGAGATTAACAGCGTTAAATATAAAAGAATTGCTTTTGGCCGGTCAAAAGCACAGGTCAAGGTCGCTGTATTTAAACTCACAGTTTAAAGGACATTTTGTTTTCGAATGTTCTAAAAATTTTATAGAAACAATTATTATTGTGTGTATGTAAATTTGTCAAGTTATATATTTGCATATGGGAAAGGGTGGGGGTATTAGAAACTGGAAGTATGTACCCGTGAACATTAACATTCATAAAAAAAAACTGAGTCGTAGGTATAAATACCTTTCCACATCGTCTGTCTCGCTATCTTTTTAGCCTACCACCTTGAATCCCCCCGAAAGAAAAGAGAACTTTATATTTTGAGGGCATTTTTTCCTCACACCAATTTACTTGGAGAAATTGATTTGTCTAGTGTTAGCTCAACTTTGCTCATATTAAATCAAGAAAAGTTCATAAAAGTTGTGTTTTATTTTATTATCGCACCAAACCTAGACACTTGTGCAACAAGTGGGAGGAAGGGTTGGGATAAACCTCTCCCAGATCTAACGCGTGGGAAGATTTAGTTTTATTTACATCTAATTAGCTTTAGCAATCCCATTAACTAATTTAATTCACACAAAAATAAATTATAATATAATTAGCACTATTTGTTTTCTCGGTTAATTTATCTATACTACTATATATGTGAGGGTGAAATCCTCCCCCTCAAAAAAAAAAAAAAAAGAAAAAAAATCTGGGTGCGTACATGAACATTGGGGCCCCTTGATAACATTTGTTACAGGCCCCGCGCTCTCTTAATTCAGCACTGATGGCAGCTTTATGGGCATGCACATTATCATACATTAAAACAAAAGGACAAAGTGCTGCTGTGTACAGTTTCATAATGGGGTCTAGGACTTCATCTCGATACTGTACAGCCATCACAGAATCTCGCCTGTAGATGTGTAGACCGGTGCGATATCCCAATGAAATTCCTGCCTTGACCATGAGGCTTCCACTGCAGAATGTGTGAGGTTCTGTGACATTCTCAGGCTGATTGTGTGTGCCTTGTTCCCTCCAGATCCTTACATGATTATCATGTAGTTGTAGGGCAAATTTGGAATCCTTTGTGAGCATAACATTGCCCCGATGAGACACAGTCCAATTCACATGCTGGCGGCACCAATTTAATCGTGCTCCTCTGGATTGGACAGATAAATTAACACAAACTTGTGGTATCCGGGCATACAGACTATTCATGTGTAGCCTTCGATGAACAGTAGTGGCAGATATCCTCTTACCAATGGCCGCTGCAACCATAGATGTCACAAGTGTAGAGGTTGATCTTTGATTCCACTTAGCTACAACAACCACTTAGCAACATCTCAATCTTCTGTGGGGGTCTTAACACTTGGACAACCGGCTACAGGTCTTTGTACAACTTTTTGACTGGTTTGGAATTGTTTACATAATTGTGAAATGACAGAATGATGAACACCGAAAAAAAAAGGCAACATCTGTGATAAACTATTTCAATGCACCTGATAGCCTGCTAGTGCTCAGAATCTTCCACTCATCTTCTGGAAGCCACAAAAACATGTCTAGCTTGAAAACAAATATTAAGAAAGTTTTAAACACCTTTTATCAGCACTTGCATGCAACTCCTGCACCCTTCACAATGCCGGCTTTTTATGCGACTGCCTGTTTTGCATGTTACTCGGCATGAAACCGTGATTGTCTGTTACCTAACATATTTGCATACTTCCTTCTACCTTTGCAGCAAATTTCAGTTTCTTTAATTCTGATTGCCTTACTGAAATTAGCATTTTCCTCTCCATTCTTAACTTATAACAGTGAGTATATTTATAAGGCGTTTTTGAATTGAAGTTAACTATTTCATTATTTTTGGTGGTTTTTCTACAGAGGGTGATATGTATTTTATTTTTTTCATCTCTAATAACACTAGTCAACAGTGAAAATGTAACAAGAACAAAGTGAGTTGTTCTTTACTAAATTGACCACGCTGATCACGAAAATGACCATGAAAATCCCTGATTAGCTCTAGTTTTCGATATATGGGGGGGTGGCGTATCAGTTAATGATAAGCATTTCAATTGAGTCTTTCTGAAGTTGCCTTTTAAATTTGGGAAAAAACATCACGTTATCCCCTTCCTAAAACATGCTGGGTGTATAGTAGAGCGTAGTCTAATTTTAACCTGAGTGGGGAAGGGGGAAATGGAAGTGGAATTGAGGGGAGGAGCGCGTGGCGGCAGGTGACTTTCTTGCGTTGAGATGCTGTTTCATTCCAGCTTCCATTCGAAGCGGCTGTGTTTATTTGCATAAACGGAAAAGATGATACAACAGTGTCATAATAGTGAGTCATTTCAGTTTAATTCATGTATGTGATGCAAAATGTCTCGCAAATGTGTAAACTCAGCTGACAATTTTTGTTACGTTTGTGGTCAGGTGATGTTAAAATCACAAAAGCGAACAATTACGCCGATTAAGATGACCTACAGCCTGTACTTTGATTGTAAAATCAGCGACTAGGACAAGCCCTGGGCCCCGCATATATGTTGCATTTCTTGTGCAGCTGGTATTACTTCCTGGTTAAAGCATAAAAGATCATCCATGGGTTTAGCTATCCCATGATCTGGAGAGAGCCATCAAATCATGTAACTGATTGTTATTTTTGTATGACAACGCCAGTCACACATGGTATTTCTAAGAGGAAAAGGTTAGGCTTGACGTACCCTAACATACCGTCGGCTATGCGACCTGTGCCTCACGGAGTCTAACAACCTGTTCGAATCCCACCTGAGTCTTATACAGAAAGGGACGACAGCGGTAGATTCTAGTGCTATTTCCGCACCTAAACAGAGTGCATCCAACGATCCAGATTTCTGGAGCAACGAGGAATCAACACCGCAGCATAAAATCACACAATGTGAGTTGAATGATCTGGTAAGAGATCTACGATTAACTAAAAGTAAAGCCGAACTGTTGGCGTCTCGACTGCAGCAGTGGAATTGTCGTGACAATTTGGTAAAAGTGACTGCGTTCATTGACCGCTATACTCCATTCCTTGAGATTTTTAATAATGAAAATAATTTGGTATTTTACAGTAACATAGACGACCTCATGGCAGCTTTAAAAATTGACTACAAAAGTAATGAAGGGAGACTTTTCATCGATTCATCGAAGTTAAGTCTAAAAGCTGTCCTTCTGCATAATATAAATTTGCTTCCATCTGTTCCAATTGGTTACGCAGTTTACATGAAAGAAGCGTATGAGAATATGAAGAAGCTGTTATGTACAGTAAACTATGACAAGTGGCAAATTTCCGGTGATCTGAAAGTCATTGCCATATTACTTGGCCTTCAACAAGGTTATACCGAATTCTGTTGCTTTTTGTGTTTATGGGACAGCCGTGCAAGGGCACTTCACTACAGACAGAAGGATTGGCCTGTGCGCCAATCACTTCAACCTGGAACACACAATGTTTTATAAGAACCACTGGTCGAATAAAGCAAAATTATACTCCCTACATTTCATGTAAAACTGGGCCTTATGAAAAACTTCGTAAAAGCGATGGATAAGACTGGAGAAGCAATTTTGTATTTGTGTACAAAATTTCCATGTCTCAGTGCAGTGTGACGTAGCGCCACAGTGGTAGCGTGATTCTCTGAGGCTTACTTAAAATAATAAGTTTTATTTACAAAAATATTTACAGTATTTATGTACAGGCACATGATGAAACATTACGCGAGTACCAACCCCGGAGCAGTTCATACGGAGAACTTGCCTCCTCTCTCGCTAAAAGTCATCTCCCTCCTCCCTTCCAAAAACCTCTCACTCCCCATTCATCGGGGGTCAGCTCTCTTGACCCCAGGGGGAGAAGACGATGTGGGTCGATGACCGCACTACGCTACAGACACTCTCCCCCCCTTAAGAAAAAATCTTTTCCATCTCAAGGGAAAGATTTTACAGTTACACACTCACAAATAATACCTTGAGCACATATGGGGCAGTTCAAAAGAAAGCAAGGCGAGAGAAATTAAAATACAATTAACAGTATCAATTCTTCTACTTATCGAGAAAATATAAAATAGAAACAATTTAAACAATAATACAAAACGAAACTTAGTCTGGGATAACACTTGAGATAATATTAATTCATTAGTCCTTTCTCAGGAAACTCATCCGTCCACAGATCGACTGAGACTATCTGCGTTTTGGTGGCTTTTACCAGATCGATGTACTACTTCAAAGTTGTACGGTTGCAGGGCTAAAGCCCATCTCATCAATCTGGGATTTGAACTGGCATTCGTTTTTAGCCTCACCAAAGGGTTATGGTTCGTCACGATCGTGAACTTCTGACCATCTAAATAATAATGCAGCTTCTTTACTGCAAAAATTATAGAAGCGCATTCTTTCTCAGTTGTACCATATTTTCGCTCAGCAGGTGAAAACTTCTTACTCAAGTACAGGACTGGATGTTCTTCCTTCTTGTCATTCAACTGAGAAAGAACGACGCCCATTCCCGCGTCTGATGCATCTGTTTGAACCAGAAACTCTTTGCTATAATCTGGAGCATAGAGCACTGGGTCTTCGATCAACTTTGTTTTTAACTTACGGAATGCTTTGTCGCACTCTTCTGTCCACGAGATGGAACCCTTTTTTACTTTTCCTTTCAATGCATCAGTAAGGGGCGCAGAAATTACAGAGAACATTGGGATATATCTGCTGTAATACCCCACTAGTCCTAAAAAGGCACGAATTTCCGTTTTAGATCTAGGAACCGGGTAATCTACTATCGCACGAACCTTTACTTCTGCTGGTTTGCGTATCCCTTGCCCAACAATGTGCCCCAAATATTTTACGTGATCTTGCGCAAACTGACATTTAGAAGGCTTGATGGTCAATTTCGCTTTCTCTATTTGACTTAACACATAGTCCAAGTGCTTTAAGTGGGACTCCCAACTATCGGAAAAAATCGCAATATCATCCAAATAGGGGACCGCAAAAGTTTCGCAACCTTTCAATAATTCAGCCATCAATTTGCTAAAGAAATAAGGGGCATTCTTTAACCCGAAGGGGAGCCTTAACGGACGGTAGCTACCAAAACTCGTTACGAAAGAAGCAACCCTTTGAGCTCGGGGACTCAAGGGGATCTGCCAATACCCTTTTGCCAGATCTAGTACGCTGATGTATTTCGCAGAAGATACCAATTCTACCCTTTCTTCGATGTTAGGTAAAGGATAAAATTCTGTTCGGATAATCTCGTTCACCTTACGGTAATCGATGCAGGGCCGGGGATCTCTACCAGGAGCCTCGACCAAGACCATGGGACTTTGGAAATCAGACTCTCCAACCTCGATAATTTTTAAATCTAACATTCTTTGTATTTCTGTCTTTAAAATTTGATTTTGGCGTTGTGAAGCTCGATAGGGTTTACTCCTAATAGGTTTTTCATCCGTTAAATCTATATCATGCACCACAAGATCGGTGAGGCCAGGGTCATTAGAAAAACTGGCTAAATATTTGTGCAATAGCTTTTGGAGCTGCTCAATTTGCTGGGGTTCTAGGCGCCCTTCCAAATTACATTTGTGTAAGATCTCGGTAAATTCATAAATGTTGGGATTTGTTTCCAGATACGGAAAATCTACCTCGTCATCCTTACACCAATCTTGCTGTTCCTCGCACGTTATAAAATTTATCACCTCAGGTCTTTTATAATAAGGCTTTAACATATTTACATGGTAAACCTGAGTACGCTCTTTTTTACCGGGCATTTTTACCAGATAATTGGTTTCAGAGATCTTGCTTTGGATAACGCCAGGACCGATCCACTGCACAGCTAGTTTATTAGGCTTAAACGTGGTATAAACGAGAACCAAATCACCTTCGCGAAACTCTCGTTTAACGGCATTCCTATCATACCAAACCTTTCTTTTGAGTTGGGTCTCTTTCATGTTTTCAACCGCTAAATCTTGGCATAATTTTAGCCTATTAATGATGTTACAAATATATTCGGTGACCAAATCCTCGTTATCACTAGCATTAGTCCATTTTTCAAAAAGTAACGTTTCAGGCGTTCTCAAATTTTTTCCATGTACTAGTTCAGCCGGAGTGAACCCAGTACTTTCGTGCCTAACTGTCCGTAACGCAAAAAGCGCAAGTGGGAGACTGCTCTCCCATTCGGACCCTGCGTCTAAGCATAGAGCCTTTAGAAGTCTCTTAATCGTTCTGTGATATCTTTCAATCGAATTCGTCTGTGGGTGGTACACAGAACTTCGGCATACGCGAATGCCAAATTTTTCAAAAAATCCCGTAGTGAGAGCGCTCATGAACGACGTCCCTTGGTCACACTGTACCTCCTTAGGGAAGCCAATCCTACTGAACACATTTAATAGAGCGTCCACTACCGAAGTAGATTTAATATCCGCAACAGCTATCGCGTCGACCCACTTCGATGACAAACACAAAGCTGTTATTAAATATCTTTTCCCACTTGTAGTCTCAGGTAAAGGGCCACAGGCGTCTATATTTATTTTTGAGAATATTTCCGAAATTACCGGTACTAATTTCAGAGGGGCCTTCTTCTTATCGCTAGGCTTTCCCACCCGTTGGCACTCATCGCACGATCTAACATAGGCTTCTACGTCTTTGTAGCAGCCCGGCCAGAAAAAATATCTCAGGAGTTTATCTTTTGATTTCGTAACTCCCACATGGCCGGAGGTCCCTTCGTGGCAAAGCGCCATAATCTGTGGTCTAAGCTTCTCCGGTATAACAATTAACTTTTTTACCTTCCCGAGGTGGTCCTCTTGTAACCGAAATAAGATTTCATTTTCTATTTCATACCCCCTTTTCTCAGCATGCTCATATGGCTTGTTAGCCAGAATAGTAATATCTTTAAGTGTGGGACATATCTTCTGCATCTCAATAAAATCTGCCCGATTTATCCCGGCCAGAGATAAACCATCCTCACTTTTTTGTATTTCGGGTAACACAATAGCCGTGTCAACTTCCGACACTAAATTCTCACTTTCCCTTATCTTCACACCCGAAACCTCATCTCGTGAAGAAAGGTTTTCTGTTTGCTCCCCCTCTTTCTCACGTTTACTGCGGGCCCTCGTCTGTACTGCATTTACGACCTCTGGTCCTGGGGCTGACAAATGGTTATGATTCTCCAATTTTTTAGCTGTCCGGTTTCCTAAAATGTAATGGCCTTGATCTAGGTCATCTGAAATCACAGCTGCCTTGGTCATTATCTGGCCGAATTCTCCGCTTAACGACACATGAGCCAAAGGCAAACACACGGCTTCAGAGGTCAAAGGCTGTCGGACCCAAACAGTTTCGCCTGTAAAGTCATCCGGCGTGACGTATTTTCTAGTCACCAAATCAATGGTGCTACCAGAATCTCTAAGCAATTTGGATGCTATGCCGTTAACAGTCCCATCTGAGATGAAAGGAGATAACCATGACTCTATCTCCCCACCCCCAACAAAAAGATTATTTACAACAGCACTCTCTTTTCGCTCCTTTAATTTCGGACACTGAGCCTTATAGTGCGGACCCCGCAAGCGAAACAGCTTACAACTCTGCGTTTTTCAAACACCTGCTCGGTAAACTTTCTCCCTTTATCATTCGATACTTTTTTCTTATCGTCTATCCTATTTATTGGCCTTTCCCGGTTAGTCGTAACCAGAGGGGATTTTTTTAGGTTTTTCCGCACTTGTTCGAATTCCACAATTTTTGTCACAAGATCTTTGGGGGAAATGATACTGGCCCATTCATCGAGATAATACTCTTTAAATTCTATAGGCATGCTTTTTTTTATTTGATCAGAGATCATCAAGTCTTTTAGCTTGTCAAAGCTATCAACCTTCAAACCTTCTAGCCAGCCTTCAAAATACGTTTGTAATTCATAAAAAAAATCATACCAGGTACGCTCTGGAGATTTTTGATGTTTAGCAAATAGTTGCCGAAATTTTTCTGCGCTGACTTTAAATCTCTGTAATAGTAACTCTTTTATTACTCGATAATCCCTTCCCCTTTCTTCGGGTTCCCGGGTGATGATATGGACAATCTCAGTGGGTAACAATCCAATCAACTGAGTCACAATCCAATCAACTGATCTTCTGCAATTTCCAGAACTTTGGCTTGACGCTCAAAGAGGGACAAAAATAATGTAATATCATCATCTTTACTATTAAATTTAGGCATAAACTTTTGAATTTCCACTTTAAAACAACTTCCCTTGTTAGAATTTCCTCCCCCATTTTGTTTCACAATTTCAAGTTCCAATTTCTTTTTTTCTAATTCAAAATTTTGTTCCTGTTCCTGCTTTAATCGTTCAGTGGTAGCTTTCTCTTGCTCCGCCCTTTCTGACAAAATACTCTCTAGTAAATTCTTGACGAACTCTTCGTCATAATCATCGCTCTCTAAAATTCGAGTTTTGATTTGGACCATTTTCAAATTTTCGTCCACTTCGCAACCTAACTCGTCTGCCAATTTTAGCAGGTCGCATTTTCTTGCCTTTCCCAAAAAAGCCATTATGATTTGTGGTTTGGTTTGGTTTGGTTTGTTGGTGTTTATTGGCACAAGGTCCAGAAAGGACATGCTGCGCCAGACGATGAGTTAAAACGATATAAAGATGCAACCAGGTAAAAAGCTATCACAAAACCCAGTAAAAGCTAAAAGGTAAAGACTAAAAAGGTGAAAAGTAAAATTCGATAAGTGTTAAAAGTAGATAAAAGTGGAATAAAGACATCTGGATGGGGGGTCCCCATCCTGATACTAGTCAGACAAAAATAGGTACTTCACACTGAGTAAAAAATATTGGTGCGCCTAAGAAAGGCAAATAGATTCCGATGCGGGGTTTCACCCAAAATATCGTCAAGTTGGGGATGAGAGAAGTTAAAAAGTGCTTGGTAAAAACTATTAAAAGCAGTGCATGAGGTTAAAATATGACGAATGGTGAGGTCAGTATGACAATGGGGGCACTCCGGAGCAGGTTCACCTAGCAGTAAGTGTTTATGGGTTAGTCTCGTGTGTCCGATGCGGAGACGTGTCAGAATGACATCATGCTTGCGATTGGGATGAGAGGGCCAGTGGTTGAGAGATGGGTGTATCTGATACAGTTTATTGTCTATTTCTCTATTCCATTCGCTGATCCAATGGTCTTGTATGAGATAGGATATTCCTGATTTTATATCGCTATAAGGCAGAGGGCAGGGATAAGGAAGGGTAGCTAGTTTGGCCAGAGAGTCAGCTTCCTCATTGCCCTGTATTCCGGTGTGACTCGGTACCCAGCAGTAAAGGATATCATAGCCATTATCAGTTAGTTGTCTGTGCATATAGTGGACTTTACTAATATAGCTATTTGAAGTAGAGTCAGAGTGGAGGCCTCCCAGAACGCTTAAAGAGTCTGTATAGATTATGAAGCGTTTTTTGTCTGAGGTAGAGATGAACCGGAGGCTTTCATAAACGGCTAAAAGTTCGGCAGTGAATACAGAGCAAAAGGTAGGGAGAGTATAGCTGCATGTGTGAGAACGATCGGTATAGGCAAAGCCAACATGAACCATCTTTGAACCAGACTTTGAACCATCCGTATAGAGATTTTCATACTTATAATATTTGGCTTTGTGGTCGTGGAATAGCTGTTGATATATTAGAGGATCCGTATTCTGTTTTGTGAAACTTTTGAAAGGTTGTAAGTAGTAGACATATGGAGTGTCCCACGGTGAAATTTCAAGATGCGAGCTAGTAGAGACCCTTACATCAGCTAAATGGGTACCCATAAGACTCCGGCGACTTCGGAGTCCAAAAGGAGGTATGCAAGATGGACGATTTTGGTAAAAGCGATCCAGGTGATTATCTAAAAAAGAGGACTTTAAGGGGTGTGAAGGATGAGAAAGTATCCGGAAAAATGTAGTGAGTGAAATCTTATGACGAGTATGAGTGAGGGATGGCTCATGACAGATTATGTAAAGACTCTGGACTGGAGAAGTCCTAAAAGCTCCGGAGCAGATACGTAGTGCGGTATGATGCACAGTGTCAAGTTTTCTTAAAGCTGTCTTGCAGGCTGATCCATAAATGCTGCAAGCGTAATCCATTTTTGAGCGGATAACAGCACGGTATACACGCAACAGGGCATCACGCTCAGCCCCCCAAGAGGTATTGGAAAGCACCTTTAAAATATTCAAGTTCCTTTCGCATTTGCTGCGAAGGTAGGAAATATGTTGAGCGAACGTGAGTTTCTTGTGAAAGAAAACAGCTAAAAACTTGGCAGAATCCCGGACTTCTATTTTGGACCGGCCTAAGTAAAGTTCTGGATCTGGATGGATCCCACGCTTCCTGCAAAAGTGGATGGCTACTGTCTTGTTGGCAGAGATTTTAAAGCCGTTAGTGTTACACCAATTTAAAATGCGTTTGATGGTATTTTGTAATTGCCGTTCTAAGAGACGCATGTCCTTGCCCTGGCAAGAGACCTGTAGGTCATCTACATAGAGGCTACCACAAACAGTGGTAGGGAGTTGGTTTAGAATGTCATTAATTTTTATGGAAAAGAGGGTGACACTCAGTACAGAACCTTGAGGCACACCCTCTTCCTGAGTAAAATTACTAGACACTGTGTTATCTATGCGGACCCTGAAATTTCGTAGAGAAAGGAAGTTTTGTATAAAAATAGGCATATGGCCACGGAAGCCCAAGGTGTGGAGGTCACGGAGAATACCGTACCGCCATGTCCTGTCATAGGCTTTCTCTATATCGAAGAAGATGGACACTAAATGATTTTTTCGCAGGAATGCGTGACGGATGTTCGTCTCCAGGTTTAAAATGTTATCACTGGTGGACCTGCCTTTACGGAAGCCACTCTGAAAAGGGTGTATATGGCCCTGGGCTTCTAAGACATAAACTAGGCGAGCATTAACCATCTTTTCCATCAGCTTACACAGGCAACTAGTAAGCGCTATTGGGCGGTAATTATTCGGATCAGATGCATCTTTTCCAGGTTTAGGAAAGGGAATGACCACAGCATTCCTCCAGAAGGAAGGAAATGCATGCTCATTCCAGATTCTATTGTATAGGTGTAGAAGATTGAGTAAAGAATTGTAGGGTAGGTGTTTTAACATTTCATATGTGAAGCCGTCTGGACCAGGGGAGGTATTTGATGACTGCTTTAGGTACCTCATGAGTTCATTGACGGTGAACATGCTATTGTAAGGAAAATGGGAAAGAGTATTAAAATTTAATTTATACCTTTCAGATTGTTGTTTATATGTAAGGAAGGTGTTTGAATAGGAGGTACTGCTAGAATTGAAAGCTAGGGACTTAGCGATAGCGTTGGCTATCTCTTTTGGGTCTGATATTGTGGAGTTATTGATGGAAAGGCAGGATATAGGATGGTTATTGTAGATGCCCATTGTCCTTTTAGTTTTAGTCCACAGTTCTTTACTGGAAGTAGATGAGGTGATACTGGACACATAGTCAATCCAGGATTCCTTTTGTGAATGCCGGCGTATTTTACGGGCGTAGGCTTTTGCTTTTTTATAGGCAATAAGGTTTTTGGTTGTAGGGTACCGCCGGAAGACACCCCATGCTTTCTGTTGCTGCTTCTTGGCGAGGGTACATGTCTCATTCCACCATGGTTTTTTGTTTTTTCGGAGTGTATTATTTGATTTAGGGATAGACGCATCTGCAGCATTTATTATGATAGAAGTAACTTTCGTAACGACCTCATCAATTGTACCTTCTATGGCGTCAGGGGGTATGACGGATAGCTCAGTGAAGGCGTCCCAGTCTGCTTTGGCATGTACATAACGGGAGATGGTAGAATTATGGGTAAGGTTTTGATATAGAGGTGAGAGTAGAATTGGGAAGTGATCACTATTATGTAGGTCGCTAGAAGCAGAGAAATTATACAGAGGAAGGATGGGTGGAGAGCAGATTGCAATATCTATGGCATGAAATGATTTAGTCGGATAATGGAAATAGGTGTTGTCGCCATTATTCATGATGCAAAGATTATAGTCAGTTATGAGTTGTTCAATTTGTTGTCCTCTATTGTTGATATCTTTACTGCCCCATAAGGGACTATGAGCATTCATGTCCCCCAGGAGGATGAAAGGAGGTGGAAGTTGCAGGACCAGATTATTTAGTAAAGTTTGACTGATTGTTTCATTAGGGGGAAGGTAGATACTGCAGATTGTGGTAAGTTGTTTGAGATGGATGCTAGCGGCGACAGCCTGCAAAGTAGTGTTGAGATTAATGGGACGATAAGGATATTTATTGTTTATTAAGAGGGCAACTCCGCCAGAGGCCCTGTCCCCTAGCTCATAATCTTTTCTGAGGGTGATATAATTGCGGATTTGCGTTTGTTTATTGGTCCTGAGATATGTTTCCTGTAGGGCAAGGCAAGCGGGATTATGATCATAAATTAAAGTTTTGAGGTCATCGATTTTATTTAAGAAACCGTGGCAGTTCCAAGATAGCAGCAGGGCCATAATCAAGTGATGTTAGGGATGACGGAGAGCTTGCTTTTAGTCCCCGTAGGTGTAAGTGGGGTACTAGGAATATCATCGTCATCCATGATATTGTCTGAAATGTCAGAGTCGGTAGGATCTAAATGCAATATTGAATCGTCAATGGGTTTTTGTGGAAGGATGTTTTTATGTCTGGACTTACTGTATTTTGTCTTATAGGCAGCAGATTTTTTGATTATAGGTCTATTTTGAGTGGAGTTGTTGCTTTGAGACTTCTTCTTGGATGTACTTTTTTGTAGAGCTATGGAAGAATTATTTTGGTTAGAGGTTAAGTGTTTAGTTTTAGTAGCGGAAGTAGGTATAGAGACAGGCACAGATGTTGGTGGCTCGGTTTGTATGGCAATTGATTTAACAGATTTGACTGCTTCAGAGTAAGACTGACCGGGTTTGGGGGTACGGGAGTTGAGCACTTTACGGGCTTCTGGATAAGACAGTCCTTGTGTGGCACGCAAGGACTGGATTTTTTTTTCATACGACCATTTTGGGCATGAGCGGGAATATGAAGGATGGTCTTGTTTGCAGTTCACACATTTGGGTGGATTAGAGCAGGTGTCACTGTCGTGGCCGGAGATCCCACAACGAGCACAGGTTGGGGAACCACGACAGGATGGTTTGGTATGGCCGAACTTTTGACATTGAAAGCACCGAGTAGGATTAGGTATGTATGGCCTAACGGCACATGAGAGGTATCCTGCTTTGATATGGGAAGGAAGTTTAGGTGATTGGAAAGTCAGAATTATATGTTTGGTGTCCAGTGTTTGGTTATTGCGTCTGATAGAGATTCTGCGAACTGCACAAACATTTTGGGATTTCAGATTTTCAAGGATTTCAGCCTCTGAGCAGTGTAATAGGTCAGGTTCGGATATGACGCCTCTTGATGAATTAAGTGTCCTATGGGGTAATACAGTGACTGGTTTTAGGCCGATAGTTTTTAATTGCATAATATTGTTTGCCTGTTTGTTATTTGTTACTTCTATTAAGATGTCGCCAGAGCGTATTTTTTTTAATTTTTGCAACTTCTCCAACATTAGAAAGTATGGTTTTATGGATTAGAAATGGGGATGTTTGATTAAAGTTTCCGTCCTGACATTTTACGAGAAAGAATTTTGCGGTAATAGCTCCCTCAGTAAGAGAGTTCGGAACGTTGACGTTAGATAAAGAAAGTGTCGAATCCATATTGGGGATTGGACATTCGGACCCGACCGCACCGCCCACCACGGAGCCCAACGAGGGGATGCATGTACATGCACCAGTGCTAGTCGGGTCTATACGCGCACAGTACATCCCTTAAGCAGCATCCACCCTTAACGATGTGCCCAGTAGATGTCCGTTTGCTTGAACCCTAGCAGTTGGCCGAACCAGTACCACCAGCCGATTGATACACAGGGGAACGCTGTGTACCTCCCGTTTACCCGAAGCCGAGGCCAAAGCAATGTGTTGGAGAAAGTATCCCTCAATTACCAGGATCCCCATTTCCGGGGACACGGGTCTCCACGCACGGCAAACACGTGGGCAGTTTAACCGCCAATAGAAGCTGACGGCACAGAGCGACCGCAGCTTCTAAAGGGGGGCCCTCACCTCCAAGGAGGAAACTACACTGAGGGAGAAAGCGAAGGAGAAAGCAAAGTAGAGAGGAGGGTAAAGAAAAGAGGAGTGAAGGATCGCTGGGGCCCCGGGATTGCGACACCCGTGAAAACCTAAAGAAGGTCTTCCCCCTGAGGGGCATTATGATTTGTGAGGCAAATACCAGGAAAATATATAATTAAATAAAAGCAACAATCTATACTATCTAGGCAATTAAAATCAATAATAGTAATTATAGTAACATATATGTGATACACCAGAATATAAACTCTTTTACTGCACTTCTCAATACCAAATTTTCTTCACAATTAAAAAATACTCAAGAAAAAATTATAAAACACAAACATGCACAGTATGTTAAAAGACCCTATTTTATTCTATTAACTTGTTCCAAGATGAATACTTAAAAATCAACACTTGCAATAAACATACTCGAATATAGAAAATTAAACCATTGCTTTCTTTTGACTCAATAACTTAATTTAACAACAATCATTTCAGGTTCCAAAATACCCAAGTTAATGGAATTTTTATCTTAATTTCCCAAAATTTTAAAATTGATTTAAATTTGGAATAGAACTTTTTAAACATTTAATTAATTACCCCAATGTATAATCAAGGTACTTACCCCCTCTTTCAGGAGAAATCTTTGTATAATATCCTTTTGCACCCGGTGCAGTCTGTAATTTACACAAAAGTTCACAGTTAATAAGTTCGTTTATTGTCCACACAATGATTTCGGAGTCGGGATAACTCTTTCTCAGTTCGGATACGGTTGTCTAAATCGGGAACGCTAGGGCTGAAAATTAGTTTCAACACAGTATTCTTCAGGGTCTGGATGACCAGCTTGAGCCAGGTACCTGCTGTCCCAACCAGCGAAAACACGGGAGCGTCCAACAGGATCGGGGTGACCGTCTTCGCTTATCAATAAGGCCACAGGAAAACTAAGGCCAGGTGGCCTCTTTCAGCTACACAAGGGTCGGGGCGACTCTCCGCTTTTCAATCAGGCCAGGGCGGCCTCCGTCACTTCCACTACGGTCGGGGTGACCCTCCTCTTTTCCAATAAGGCCAGGGCGACCTTCTCCGCTTTTCGGAAACCTCAGGCCGGGTGGCCTCTTTCAGCTACACAAAGGTCGGGGCGACTCTCCGCTTTTCAATAAGGCCAGGGCGGCCTCCGTCACATCCACTAGGGTCGGGGCGACCCTCCTCTTTTCCAATAAGGCCAGGGCGACCTTCTCCGCTTTTCTGGAAAACTCAGGCCGGGTGGCCTCTTCCAGCTCCACTAGAGTCGGGGCGACTCTCCGTTATTCGGGAACCTCAGGCCGGATGGCCTCTTCCAGCTCCACTAGAGTCGGGGCGACTCTCCGTTATTCGGGAACATAAAGGCCGGACGGCCTCTTCCAGCTCCACTAGAGTCAGGGCGACTCTCCGTTTTTCCATAAAGCCAGGGCGGCCTCCGTCATTTTCATTAGGGTCGGGTCGACCTTCTTTCTTCCGCTAAGATCGATTTGATCACATTTGCCAGGGGACTCATCCCAGCGCTGGCACCAATTCTTGACTGTGACGTAGCGCCACAGTGGTTGCGTGATTCTCTGAGGCTTACTTAAAATAATAAGTTTTATTTACAAAAATATTTACAGTATTTATGTACAGGCACATGATGAAACATTACGCGAGTACCAACCCCGGAGCAGTTCATACGGAGAACTTGCCTCCTCTCTCGCTAAAAGTCATCTCCCTCCTCCCTTCCAAAAACCTCTCACTCCTCATTCATCGGGGGTCAGCTCTCTTGACCCCAGGGGGAGAAGACGATGTGGGTCGATGACCGCACTACGCTACAGCAGCAAAAATAAAAGAGGTGGTTTTCGTTGATCCACAGATAGGAAAACTGTTTAAGGATGAACATTTCAATAACATTCTTGAAGGTAATGAGAAGTTAGCCTGGGATTCTTTTGTTCAAGTGCCCAAAAACTTCCTTGGAAATCATAAGGCAGAAAACTATAAGGATCTTGTGGAAAATCTTCTTCAGCGCTACAGTAGACTGGGTTGTAACATGTCTTTAAAGTTACACTTCTTGCATTCACACTTGAACTTCTTCCCCGAAAACTGTGATGCTGTTGACGACAACCATGGCGAATGCTTCCACCAAGAAATTTCGGATATGGAAGTAAGATACCAAGGAAATTGGAGTAAATCAATGTTGGCTGATTATTGCTGGATGCTCATCAGGGAATCATCAGCAACAGAATACAAAAGGCAGGCAAAGCGATTGCGCCATCAGTGACCTTCACCGAGGGAGAACTGCAAGGTGAGCATGCTTACATGTATTGTCTTTAAAAGGCAATTCTGAAAAACTTCAATAACTAAAAAACAAGAGCTAAACTTGCATTTCATTATCATTTCCGTGTTCAGCACCCTTGAACATTAAGATTTACCATTTTCACAAATGTTAGAGAAAAAAGTTACATTTTGTTGTCTAGTGTAATTTTTACAGAAATTGGCGAAACTGTCTCTCCAAGCATCACAGTAGCTGGTTTTAAAGGAAATTATTCTTGAGAGTGAAGAGCACAAAACAGATCCGGACTTTCTTCAAGATCTTTTAATGATGGCAATTTAGGATAGGAAGTTGGAAGAGCAAATTGAGAGAGAAAGGGTGATTGAAAAAGAAAAAATAGATCTTGAGAAAGCATGATTAGTAGAAGAAAATGTGAAGAGGGAGCATGAATTAGAGTTGACAAGAATTCAGTCACTGTGTCAAGGATATCAAGGTGAGCCAATTATTCATATTTTTACTTCTGAAGTGAATAGCGCAAAACAGAAATCTACATTACCGAGATTAAAATTTAGACAATTTGGCAATAAAATCAAAGATTGGCTGCCCTTTTTAAACCAATTTGAACAGATTCACAACGATGAAGAAATCACTTCTGAGGATAAATTTCAATGTATGATACAAGCGACAATTGCTGGTTCTTGTGCGAGAGAAGTAGTTGAGAATTTTCTACCAACTGGTACCAACTATGAAAAGGCTATTGAGAGTTTAAAATCACTCTTTGGTAGAGAAGATATTCTCTATAAGTGGAAGTTTATGTTAGAAAGTTGCTGAAATTAATTATCTCTGTTCAAACTAAGGAGAAATTTTCATTAACATTTTTATATGATAAATTGGAATCTTATTTATGTGCTTTTGAAACATTAGGTTTCGCTACAGATGTAAATACTGCCATATTGTACCCAATGGTTGAATCCTGCTTCCCCACTGAATTTTTTAAAGCTTGGAATTGCAGTAATCTCGAGCTCTAAATATGATACTAAAGAGCATCTTAAAAATTTAATAGAATTTCTTACAACGGAGGTAGAAAGGGAAGAGAGAATTAGTTTAGCTGTAGCTAGTTTTGGTTTAGGAAAGAGCCAAGATAATGAATCATTTAAGAAGAAAGCTCATGTTTCAGAACAGTTACAAAATAAAATACTGACTGCTGCAGGTTTATTGACAACTACTTCCACTGCAGAAGTTAAGAGATCTTACATTTTCTGTGAGAGAAAACACATGAGTTCAGAATACTTTTCAGCACAAAAAATGAGTTTATCAGAAAGGCAGAAAATTGTGAAAGACAAGAAATATTGTTTTGCCTGTTAGGCAGCTGATCACACAGTTAAAAGATGTAAAGCTATTTTAAGATGTCTGATTTGCTCAAAGAAACGTGTTCCGTTCAGAGTTGGACAGTATCCTAAATACATGTATTTGAAATACTATTTTCAAAATACATTTGTATTTTGTATTTTCTGTTAAAGTAAAATCAAAATCAATGTATTTAATCGTAATCGTTTTCTACTTTATGTTAGCCTAAATGGCAACACTGTACTTAGCGTCACTTGCTGTGTTTACCTTTTCCCATGTGCTTGTTGTCTTCGTGCTATTCTAAGTGATATTTCTCCCATCTTCAAATTTACCTTAATAAATGAATTAGTTTCATATATTACTTCATCACTGTGTTTTGTGTTGAACTTTGTTGTTACAACTGGTTATGCGTCCAGCAGAAGGACTTTCTTTGTGATTGAATTGACGTGGACAGTTGTGCCGGTAGATGATATGGAATTTAAAGCAAATATTGAAAAACTTTGTAGAAGCTCTAACTGGAGCAAGTGGAGGAGACAAATTGAATAGCTCCTAAAACACAACGATGTGTTTGATCTCATTAGCGGCGAGAGAAGCTGTCCTGCGGCTCAGAATGAAGCTCTGGCAGCTGATCCTGAGTTCGTCAAGCAACGTAAAGAATTCAACAAGGCCGATTCCCTGGCTCTATTGATTCTTGTGAGCTCCATAGACGATGCCAACATTGAGCTGACAGCAACCTGCAAAGGCGCCATCGGTATCTGGAAAAACTTTTATCAGTTTATGAGCAAAGTTCCGGCCAACGATTAGATAGACCGATGGAGCAGTTCTTCCGGTCGGAAAAAGATTGTGAGGATGATGTTGTGGCCCATATTGCTAAGCTCCAAAAGCTATTTAGCGAGCTAAATGATGAGTTAAAAAGAGTGGCAGACATCCCTACCCGATTTACTTTTGATGAGCAGAATTATGTCAACTCTGTCATCAGAGTATTTTGAGTTTAAAAGTGTTTGGGAGTCCATTCCTTTAGAGGACAGATGAGTCAACAAGCTGACTGAGCGACTGCGGTTGATTGAGATGCGTCTGCCTCCTAAAGCAACCCAAGCAGCAAGAAATCCCCTGCCTCCTCTCGGCTCGGCCAACTGTCTTCCGGGACTCCAATTTCACCCGTTCGACCTCGGCGCAGGACTTCCGTTGAAAGTTGGGGATGTCAGGTCGGGTGACGGTCCCTGGACTGTCTACTCTGGAGGGATTCTGTGCGTCTCCGGGAGATTTCCCGAGGATTCCCCGACAATTTGCTCTCTTATCCTGATTCAGTCGAGATTGTATCTATTGCTTTAAGGACGTTTTTAATGAGCTATACCATGCAAATTTTCCACTTCAAATTGATGAAGAAAGTGGTTCTTAATTCGGATAATTGATTTCTAAAACTTCAAATAAAGATGTTAATTAATACTTATATTTTCAAAATACAGTAACTTTTAACACCCATCAACACCAAATGTAGTATGCTAAATTTCACAATTTAACTAATGTAATTTTTATTCGCCCTTTCATTTTTATAGAATTTAAGACATATCTAGCTCTCTTAAAATATTTTCCTATTAAATAAGAAATAAATATCTAATATTTAGTCATGAATCTAGTCTAATAATATTTTAGAAATCAGATGAGTACATTATTTCTGTGTTAAAACGTTGAAACTTGTGCTGAACATAAGTAAATCGTTATGCATTTATTTAATTACATAATTATAGTGTCACATAAATTAAAATATATATTGTGATGTTTTCTGTATTTACACGAGAATATTCTTCTTGGATAAATTCAAAATGTCCTAGTTTATTTCAAGGAAATTCAGCGATTACATAATTAATTTTATAATGAGACTTATATTAAATGCAATACATAAAAGCACATGGGGAAGTATTTGTGCTAACCATACAGAGGTATATAAGGACTTTTAAAATGCTGAAAATGCTAGTTAAAGAATGAAGAAATGAAACTAGTTCATTTGCAATGCTCACGTTTAATTTCAATGTTATAAAAAGAAATAGGTTTTTGAAAATATGTAATGGAAAAAATATTTTCAGTATTTTATTAATTTTTTAAAATATTCGATATTTTATTCTTTAAAAAAAGGCTGCAAAGTCGTAAATCATAAATTGCTTACTTCGACTTCAGATTCAATTATATTATGAATGCAATTTTATTTCCTGTTCAGCAGAGATTTCAACAAGTAACAAAAGTACATTTGTCTTAAGTGAACAAACACAGAAATAATTTATTAACCTTTTTAAATTGAATGTTTCTTGTTGGTATGTTATCTTGTGTAAGCCGTTAAACTTTTGAATATGCCACCAAACATTTTGCATCGCAACACTGCACTGTGTCAAACGAAGCTAACTAAATGCTCCCGAAAAAAATACTGCCAGGCAGAATGAAAAGGAGGCTTCTTATTGGATAGTAGATGAAAGAGATAGGAGCGGGCGAAATTCTTCAAATCCACGTGACTGGGGGCGGAGGGGTAGCGATGTTGTACTAGGAAGCAGCATCTCCATTCACCCCCCTTCCCACAGACAGCGCCATCTCTGAATAGTCCTTTCGAAGTCCGATCCCGACATCGGTTCAACGGATCAAAAATACCTGAGACCGAAAAGTATATGGAGGAAGTTGGTTGAGTTTTCTCCCGAGGTGAGGAAGCTGCGACATTAATTACACGTCGGCGGTATAGCTTCAGCGGACGTTAAATGGACGTCGAACAAAAATTCCCGAATACGAGTCGATGAAATAGACAGTCGGCAAACTTCTTACCGAACTCTTTTGCTGCCTGGGAAAGGATTCAACTGCTTTTGTTACATCTAAAACGAAAACCTCAAAATGGCCTGTAAGGAAATGCTACCTTTGTAAAAAGCCGGGCCACATAGCAAAATACTGCAAAACTAATATTCCTAGGCCTAAAGTGACAGGGGATGCATTTGTTGGTGCTTTTGATCCAGGTAGTGTTTTAAATGCCTGGATTGCAGATAGTGCAAGGGCGGATTAAAGGGGGGCGGAGGGGGCGACCGCCCCCCCCCCGAGAAAAAAGAAATTAATGTAAAAGATCCTATTTTACTTCCATAAAATGGATGTATATTTCAATCTTCTAACTAACTGCCCCCACCGACAAACTAACCGCCCCCCCCCGACAAACTTGCAATAATCCGCCACTGAGATAGTGGGGCATCAAATCACATGACCGGCAACTCCAAGTACTTTGTAAACTTTAATGAGTTTCCCCACCCAAAACAAGTGCATGTTGGAGATGGTAAAACCATTCTAGCTTATGGAAGTGGCAGCGTGAATGTTGAAGTAAAGCTAAGAGGGCTGTGGGAGAAGAAACACTTGGCAGATGTGTGGTTTGTCCCAGAGATAAGCCGTAACCTCTTCTCTATAAGCCAGACAGTTTCTAAAGGCCTTAAATTTGAAGCAGAAGATAGAAGCTGCTATTTTAGACGTGATGGTGTTCTTCGTCTGAAAGGAGAAAAGACTTCAAATGGACTTTACGCTTTAGCTATGAGGGTGGTGTGCCCAATTGTATCTGCTGAAGTATGTGTTGCTTCGGCAGAACAAACTGTTTAGCTGTGGCACGAGAGACTATGCCATCAACACAAGCGTTACGTGAAAGACTTCCTTGGTCAGAGAGGAATTACAGTCTGTGTGACAGAGGAATCCTGTGATGGCTGCATGCTAGGGAAGCAACAGCGAGGAGCCTTCAAAGACAGACCCAACAGTCCAACTGAGACAGGAGCTCTGATCCATGCAGATGTGTGTGGACCAATGCAGGAGAAATCTGTAGGAGGGTCTCGCTACTATGTGTGCTTTAAAGATGACTATTCCAGATTTCGTAGAGTATTCTTCATAGAACCTAAAGCTGAAGTTGCTAATTGTCTGAAGACCTTCTTGAAAGAGGCTAACACTGCTGGTCATGTTATCAAGGAGTTTTTCATTGATGGAGGAGGAGAGTTTATAAATTCTCAAGTTGATGAAATCCTCCAGTCTAAGGGAATTACCATCAGGCACTCTATGCCCTATACTCCTGAACAAAATGGGGCAGCTGAGAAGGAGAACAGAACCTTAGTGGAAGCTGCTAGATCTCTCCTATATCAAAAGGAACTTCCTCTGAAGTTGTGGGCAGAGGCTGTCAATACTGCAGCTTATGTCCTGAATCGAACAGGCCCAAGTAGGGAGAAGGGCAAAACTCGTCTTGAACTGTGGACTGGAACTATCTTTGATGTTGAACATCTAAAGATTTTCGAGACCAAGTGCTATGTGCATATCCCCAAGCAACGAAGGAGGAAACGGGACCCAAAAAGTGTGAAGGGTTGTCTCGTTGGATACTGTGGGGAAAGAGATGGATTCCGAATCTGTTTTGAAACACAACAAAAGGTTGTACTAACAAGGAGAGGCTCAGACGTTGGGGTCACCGATTTTGATGAAATGTTGATAGGTTATAGGGTACCCATGGTATAGTAAAATGCCAAAAAATTAGCTGCCAACTCTCGTGTATTTTCGAGAAAATTCCATTTAAACATCTGACACATTGTTATATACGCGTTATTTGGCACCTTGTTTGCCGATGCGGTGGCATCGTGGTACCGCGCTGAATTTCTGTTGGAAGTTTGCGGGTTCGTATCCCGCTCAGTCAGCTTTTTTTCCCCCTTAAAAATCCACACAAAATGATTATGTAAGAAAATTAATATGATTTATTCTGTAGAACTGGAATTTTATATTTGATTGTTCTGCATATATATTTGATACTAATACTTCTAGACGGAAGTCCTCGAGAGGGTTTCTTAAAAATAGATTCGCTTCTGTTCGATTAAAGAATTTAAAGTATATCCAATGCTAATCATCACTTTTCGACAGAGTTTCCATAGTAACGGCTTTCGAAAAATCGTCTGTCACGTTTTTATCACATAGATTAGTAAAAAGTCTTCGCGCAAATCAGAAATGATATTGAAACCTGCAGCTAAAAAATGTTTTTATTCAAGATGCAGAGTGAAGCTATAAACCACACACGTATGAATGTATAGTACACAATAGCTTTAGATGGATGGGGGGGGGGGAGAGGATTTTTCTAGTCCAAACCAGGCTGCTTTATATATAGAAAATGCAAGGATTTTATTTATAAGTTAAATAAGAATTTTTTTTTTAATTTTTGAATGCTTTCGAAACATTACTCGAATTTTTAATCTTTTTATTTAATATTGCCTTAATACACATACAAAATACGGACAGAAGCGAGTCCATTTTTAAGAAACCCTCTCGAGGACTTCCGTCTAGAAGTATTAGTATCAAATATATATGCAGAACAATCAAATTTATAATTCCAGTTTTACAGAATAAATCATATTAATTTTCTTACATAATCATTTTGTGTGGATTTTTAAGGGGAAAAAAAAGCTGAATGAGCGGGATACGAACCCGCAAACTTCCAACAGAAACTCAGCGCGGTACCACGACGCCACCGCGTCGGCAAACAAGGTGCAAAATAACGCGTATATAACAATGTATCAGATGTTTAAATGGAATTTTCTCGAAAATACACGAGAGTTGGCAGCTAATTTTTTGGCATTTTACTATACCATGGGTACTCTATAACCTATCAACATTTCATCAAAATCGGTGACCCCAACGTCTGAGCCTCTCCTTGTAAGTAGGGATGTGGTGTTTGAAAAGGAAGAACCTTTAGTCAAAGCAACGGTCTCTGTGGTCACTAAAGACAGTGCAACTAGTATGGATGAAGCAGTTCCTGAAGCAGAAGGGTGTGAAGTTCCAGAAGAAAATGCTGATGCTAAAGGAAGTGAAGCATCAGAGGTTGAGACACCTGTAGAAGTTAAAGAGAAGAGAAAAACCAAAATCCCTGCTTATTTGAATGATTATATTTTGATTGCTGAACATGTGAAGCCAGATAATTACAAGGAGGCTATTGCTTCTGAAAACAGCATTGAATGGCTTACTGCTATGAAGGAAGAGATGGATTCCCTAGAAGCAAACAAAACCTGAAAACTTGTAAATCTCCCTGAAGACAGGAAAGCAATTGATAGCCGCTGGGTTAACAAGATAAAGCAACATGCTGATGGTACAGTACAACGCTTCAAGGCACGCCTTGTTGCCAAAGGCTTCAGTCAAAAATTTGGTGTTGACTTCAATGAGACCTACAGTCCTGTAGTGCGCTGGGACACCATAAGAACAGTTGTCAGTGTTGCAGCCAACAGAAGTCTGAAATTGACACAGTTTGATGTCAAGACTGCATTCCTCTATGTTGAGTTAGAGGAAGAAATCTACATGAAGCAGCCTGAAGGCTTTGAAGACGGGTCAGATCGTGTGTGTAAATTGCTGGAAAGCATTTACGGTCTCAAACAAGCCCCTAGAGTTTGGAATGAACGTTTCAAAAGTTTTGCAGAAAAGTGTGGCTTAAGACAGTCTAATGCAGATCCTTGTTTCTTTCTGGGTGATAACAAATCCATTTTTCTTATTGTGTATGTGGATGATGGAATTATTGCATCTGCAGATAATCAGTTTGCATTGCAATTTCTAAAGAGTCTGCAAAATGAATTTAGTGTGGTGGTTAGTGAGGCCAACTATTTTCTGGGAATCCAAATTGAGTGTCTTGAGAATGATGACATAGTGATACATCAAGAGTCCTATTGTAAAAAGATTTTGAAACGTTTTAAAATGTCTGAGTGCAATTCAGTTAGTGCACCTATAGAAAAGGTACTATAACTACTGATCCATCAGAGCCTCTTCTTCCTTCTGTCCCCTATCGTGAGGCGATAGGAAGCCTGATGTTCCTATCTTGTATTTCAAGGCCTCACATATGCCACTCTGTTGGTGTGCTTTCTCAAGTTTTAGAGAAGCCTCAACTTGTGCATTGGGCCATGACAAAAAGAATCACGCGCTACTTAAAAGGGACAGAAAAGTGTGGTATTCTGTACCGAAGTAATAGAGGTGGTACTCTTCAGTGTTTCTCTGACGCTGACTACGCTGGTGATCCACTCTCCAGAAGGTCCACTTCAGGGATGATCTTTGTGTTTAACGGTGGTGCTATTTCATGGAAAAGTCAACGTCAAAGTTGTATAGCTCTTTCAACAGCTGAAGCTGAGTTTGTTGCGGCTAATCAAGTTGCTAAAGAAGCTATATGGCTTACTAATCTGATGTGTGAATTGAATGAAGCAAGTGTCCCATTATTAGAAATGGACAATCAAAGTGCTATTAGATTAGTTAAGAACCCTGAATTTCATTGTAGAACTGAGCATATTGACATTCGCTACAAGTTTATTAGAGATTTGTATCAGATGAAAAAGCTTAATGTGGGTTATTGTAGCAGTGAAAATCAAGCTGCTGATATTCTAAGCCCTTGGTTAAGGATACATTTTTAAAGCTTAGAAAGTTAATTGGAATGATTAATGAAGGTCTTTTCTTTATGTTACTGTGTGAATTCTTCATGTTTGTGTTTGTATATTCAAGAGTTCTTTTATATTTAACTAATGTGATTAGTATGATACTTCTTTGATATTTGACTAATGTGTTTAGTATGATACTTCTTTGATATTTGACTAATGTATTATTTCTAAGTGATAAGTGTTTTGATTTAGGGGAAGTGTTAAAGTAAAATCAAAATCAATGTATTTAATCGTAATCGTTTTCTACTTTATGTTAGCCTAAGTGGCAACACTGTGCTTAGCGTCATTTGCTGTGTTTACCTTTTCCCATGTGCTTGTTGTCTTCGTGCTCTTCTAAGTGATATTTCTTCCATCTTCAAATTTACCTTAATAAATGAATTAGTTTCATATATTGCTTCATCACTGTGTTTTGTGTTGAACTCTGTTGTTACAACTTTTTCAAAGTACTGAAAGTACATTTTTCATTCTGAAGTTAAATTACTCTTACACCAAAATTAGCTTGGTTTGGGAAAAGAAACAGAAATAATAGAACTGCTGTCATTAATTTTTCCCCAGTTCATGACATAAAAAATTTTGTTGCATCTGCACTATTTTAGTGTTATATATGGTAACTAAAGAGGTGTTAGGATTTTTTGTGATGCTTAGGTTATATTTAACAGGAAGGATGGGGGGAGAATCTCACATACCTATTTAGATTAGTTTAACGATAGATTAGTTTGGTCTAGGAGGCTTTCTGTATTGCTGATAACTGATTCACAAATGTGAATGAAGCTGAAAAGGGAGAAAAACATGTTTGAGTAATATTCATTGGATTTCTAAAAAGAATTTTTAAATAATCCAAATGTATTACCA
This sequence comes from Cheiracanthium punctorium, assembly GCA_038373885.1. NCBI lineage: Eukaryota > Metazoa > Arthropoda > Arachnida > Araneae > Cheiracanthiidae > Cheiracanthium > Cheiracanthium punctorium. The sequence goes on along the minus strand of JAWZYV010012821.1, from coordinate 460,534 downwards.
AGTTATAGAAAAATAAACCAGTCACCACCTCTGAAATTATATTACGAGATGGATCAAGCTTCCAGTTTAGATGAATTTTCGAGTCGTGCAGTTCACAGTGCAATTTTTCAAATTTTATCTGGAGATGCAAATGAGAAGGTTAAGGCGCAGTGCCAGCTTTGCCAAACCAAAAGGTCTATCGTAAGTGGAACATTCAAAACTAATACAAATTTTAAAACTCACTTAAAGGTAAAACTTCAATTTTATCATAAAATTGATTGAGTTCTTTTGTTCAAATGTTTAATTGAATTCAATAAGTCATAAATATTAATATACAAGCTTTGCACCGCCTTTTTTTTTTCAAGTGAAGAAAACATTTTAATTGAATGCTCGGCAAGTCATACTTACTTTTCTTTCTATCAAAGCATGCTTGTGCTACATTTTAAAAAAGTATGAGAGAAAAACAGTATATATATTAGGGTGTCCCAAAAAAATGAAAGTCGTTATTTTTTTTCGAACACCCTCTTATTTTTTTCCTTTTATGTCAAAACAATTGTAAACAAAGTTTCATGTAATTTTAACAACGGCAACCCGTGCCGACTTGCATCTGAACGCGTTAGTCAGTACATGTGTATACTTAAACAAGGGAACGCTGAAGACGCGTGTTTGTAGCGGAGCGCCCTCCACCTACAAATGGTAAAAATAAAACAAAGCGGAAAAAGACAGGTTTTGGAATGCTTCGATAGTGACAACGGGCTATTCGTGAAACGTATCAGTATTAGTTTACACAGGACAGCGTACGTCTACGTATCAATGTGCTTATTCTAATCTGTTTTGTTAATAAATGTTTGTATAGTTTTTAATCAGCGAACAGAGCATGGAAGTGGAATTACGTAGTTCTAAAGAAAGGATATTTTTTATTAGGGAACATAAAGCATAAAATAAAGGGTTCAAAACTTCCGTCGAATGGGCAAGTTCTCTCGATTTTGTTTTACAATATTCGAGAAGTGAATTTAACTGTTAATGAAAGGGCAAATCTCACTATTCACGAATGCACTATCTTTTGGGAAAAGGCACGCATACTTACAAAATCGTTGCCGAATTGTGTAAGGAAGCTTGTAAATATGATTGAAGTTTGGAGAGACTTACAAATAAATTCAAAGAAATCACAAGGCGTATTCAAACGGCGACAACAAGAACTTTTAAGTAATTTAGACAATTTGTTCGATATTGCACATGCGGATGCACGTAAATTAATGAAAATAAAGGAAGATAGGATGTTCTTGCAGCGCCAAAGAAAGCCGCGCCGGCCCAGTCATTTAGAAGGAGTGGACAAAAAACAGGCCAAAAAAGAGGAAAGGGCACGGATTTGACGGCGAATTATCTTTGACATCATTGCAAGACGATTCCTCTTCGAATTCTAATGAAAATATGGATTTAGAAGATTTCCCAACAAAAGTCGAAAGCTCAGAACCTGGGACAAGTAAATCTGTAATGAGGAAAGATTTCATCACTCAAAAGTTAGTTGCTGCATTATACAGGTATCAGTTAAGTATACGAGATTCTGTGTTTATTCTTGAAGCTACTATTGATGCACTTGGACTTAACATTGGCGAATTTCCAATAAGTAAGTTTTCAATTCAAAGGATCCGAACAGAAAAACGGAAGGAACGCGCAGAAAACATAAAATTGGAAGGAACGCGCAGAAAACATAAAAATGGAAGAAACGCGCAGAAAACATAAAAATTGATTTCCAAAACGAAGTACTACATTGGGACGCAAACTCTTACCTGCTTTGAGTGCTTTAAAATTTAAAGAAAAACGCTTGCCCATAGTTATTTCATATAAACTGAAAGAACGCACATTGCTGTGCCAAAACTGGAAAATTCTACAGGCAAAGAACTGGCGCAGGCTATTTGGCATTCGGTCTTAGATTGGAATCTCGAAGAAAAAGTCCAAATTCTCTTGTGATACTACAGCTTCGAATACAGGTCGTTTTAATGGCGCTTGCGCGCTTCTAGAGCAAAAATTTGATAGGTAAATGCTTTTTTTCGCTTGCAGTCATCATGTATACGAACTGAGGCTGTATTCGAAGTAAAAATTAAACAATTGACAACAAGCCCCGATATCCCTTTTCTATAAAAAGCTCAAAGAGAATTGGAAAAACATCGATACCGCTAAAATGCAATGCTATAGAGATACAGTGGAATCGTTCCTAACTGTATCCGAACTTGAAAATTTGCTTGTTTTACCGGGCTGAACTTAAAACTGATATGGCCAGAGAAGGCTATCGAGACTTGATTGGACTTTCTATCGTATTTTTAGCTGGAGATGCAAAAAAAAAGTCAGACCTCCGGTTGCCATGCACCAAGCTAGACGGATGGCCCGAGCGATTTACTCCCTAGAACTATCGTTATTTAGTTCTCGGATGAAATTAAACACAAAGGATAGGGAAGCATTGTTAGACGTCTGCTTGTTTATCGTGACAATGTACGTTAAACCATGGCTTCAATGCATTTTGGCAGTTAAAGCACCCTACAAATGTTTGTGCTTTTTGAAAATCTTTGGAATCTTACGAAAATGTGGATGAAAATAACTCGAAAGCTGCTTTACTGAAATTTATCCAGCATTTATAGTATTTGACTGATGAAATAGCAATATAAACACTTTTTGATGATGATGTGGACGAAGAAACAAAATTTAAAATGGTGGCAAATCTACATAGAGAAAATTTCTCAGCCCATGAGAAGAAATACATTTCATGGAAGGACAAACTTCGTGTTCCTTGTATGGTGAGTCTGATGTATTGATTGTGTAGTTTTTATTTAGTTATTTATATATATCACGCAATTGATACCTGTTATTTTAATTTATTTTTCACAGAAAAAAGCATCGATGATTTTATATCTGTCTGTATTCGAAGATATAAAATCGTTGTTCGTCATTATTTCCCAGACTCAAAATTGATGACAGTTTTCTCAATGAGAGTCCCTCTTCATGGAATAATAACGCTACGTTTCTAGATGCTAAAAAAACAATATCAATGCTTAGAGAAGTGAACGATACAACTGAAAGAGCGGTAAAAATGATGCAGGACTTTTATGGTTTAATAACAGTTTCGGAGGAACAAAGACAATTTTGCTACGTTGTGTACAAGAACACACGAAAATCTATCCTGATTGTAAAAAACAAACGTTGAAACAAAAACATGTATCATGTTTCTTTTACTATAATATGCTTCTTTTGCTATAATATAAATATTTTCTTTGACTAAAATGGTGTCTTACGTACCAAAGAAACATGCATTTCACAATCTTTCCATAGTATTCTCCATACAAGATTTTACGTTCAACTTTGACCTAAAGTCGGCACGGGTTACCGTTATCGTATTGCAATAATACTTTGTATTTATGTTACTGAGATGAAATAGAAAAAAAATAGAGGGTATGCGTATTCGATTTCGAAAAAAAAAAATTTTCCATTGTATCTTGGGGCACCCTAATATATATGTTTATTTATTTATTTATTATTATTTTATTTTTGCCTTGTTTGGAAATCTAAGTAAACCTTAAGTTTCTTTTATTAATTTTAATTGTTCATCATTTACTCATCTTTTTCTTATCAGATATTTAGACTCATGGATGGATCGTATTCGAATTCTCAGAAATTTAAACCTCACCATTGATGTCTGTATTAAAAAATATTATATATGGGTTTGAATTCGGTTTAAGAGAGCCTGAACCCTAAATTTATGCTTCTGAACATACGTAGGTGTTTCTAAAGGGAAGGTAACAAGAGCTCTGATGGGTGTGCAAGTTATCTGTATGAATAAAAATCCATCTTAAGATAACTAAGACGATCATAGTATTCGATCAATGCCGGTAGATGGAGCTGGTTGTCCAATAACAAGACAAACTTTCAGTTAGAAGATGGCTGCGTTAACAGAAACATGGTCCACAATTGAATTGTGCTACACTGAGTTAATTGCGAGAGACAAATCGACGTAGACAACCGGGATTGCTCACGACAATGCCCAACCGCATACAGCCACAGCCACGCGCGATTTGTTATAGCGTTTCCGGTGGGAGGTATTGGACCATCCTCCTTACAGTCCTGTCCTCGCACCAAGTGATTACCATCTCTTTGGACCTTTAAAGAAACACTTGGGAGGTCAGCAGTTCTGATCCGATGCTGAAGTTCAGCAAGCCGTCTTGACGTGGTTGCACAACCTTGACGCTGATTTCTTCGATGGTTTGGTGTACCGATGGAATACATGCCTAGATAGTCATGGTGACTATGTAGAAAAGTAATATGTACATAGTGTCTATCATATTTGTTTAGTTCTATGAAGTTAGTTTAGTCACTATATGTACATAGTTACTATCACATTTGTTTGTTCATCTTAAAATACATTGGAATAAAATAAACTAGAAGTTTCTGTAGAAAATTTTACTTATTTGTAATTGAAATTTCAGACATATTTTGTATTTTGTGTGTATTTTGAAAATGCATGTACTTTGTAATTTTTGTGCTTGAATAAATGTAATTTGTATTTTGTATACATTTAATTATCAGGTATTAATTATCATTTTGTATACATGTAATTTGTATTTTGTATACATACAAAAACACATTTTTTGTGTATTTTGCCGAACTCTGGATCCGTTAATTATGATATGCTCCTACCACAACATAAACCTGTTCAGAAAAAAGATGAAGTACAAGCTGTTGAAAAGGAAGTTAATATGTCTAAGTTAACGCTGTCAAAAATTTTTCCTTCAAACTTTGAAAGCTAAGTTAATATCTGAAGATAAAGAATATAATGAAGATAAAGATTCCCACATTTTGAAAAGTGTCACCAAGGAAATGAATTATGTGCCTTTACGCCAAGAAAGACTAGTGCATTCCCTTTTTGGCAGCATTTCATCTAACAGGCTATACACGCCTGCTACAAATTAGAAGATTGGGAAATTTGAATGGACAATTTAGCTGCAATTTTGAAGTCATGGATCAAGTGAAAATTTGTGAAAATATTCCACCAGTTTGGCCAGGTTCTTGGATCCAAGAGTTAGAAGAAAGTAATATTACTCTTACTGATATTAGTGACAAAATCAAGGTAACTGATGTCCTTATTGGAGCTGATAGTTTGGGTAAGCTGCTGACTAATAGGCGAAAGACCTTATCTTCCAGTCTTGTGGCAATTGAAACACATCTTATCTGGACTTTGATGGGAAAAATACCACAAAAAGAGATTTCAAATGATGACTTGGTGATGACAGTGATATCAATGTATATGAATAAAGCCGATATCTCTAGTTTGTGGAAATTAAATTTATTGGGTATTACTAATCCTATCGAAAAGGAGTCCAAATCAGAAATTGATTCTTAAACAAAGGAACATTTATTAGGGACTATAGCAGTCAACAGTGATGGTAGACATGAAGTATGCTTGCCTTGAGCTGATGATAATTCAACATTACCTGATAATTTGAATTTGGAGAAAAAATGGCTAGATTTTACAACTTCAAAACTGAAAGACATGAAATTGTAATAAGAATATGAAAATATATTTTTAAGTTGGATCGATGAAGGTGTTATAGAAATACCACGAACTGAAATTCATAATTATGGAAATTATCTACCTCATCGTGCTGTGATAAAGCCTAGCAGCACTACAACACCAATCCGTCCAGTTTTTGATGCCTTAGCTAGACTACCCAATCATCTGTCATTAAATCAATGTTTGTGCAGTGTGGACCTAACCTGATTGAGCTTATTCCAATTCTTATTCTGTGATTTAGAGAGAGAGAATTTGGCTTGATAGCCGATATTAGAAAAGCATTTTGTCAAATAAGTGTTTGCCAAGAAGACAGAGAATTTCTTCATTTCTTATGGTGGGAAAATATTAAAGAAAAGAAACTGAAGATTTTCTGCCATGCCAGAGTAGTTTTTGGAATAAATTACAGTTCTTTTCTTTTGGCTTCACTCATTAAATACCACATTAAAAACAGTGAAGGATATGACGAGACATTCAAGAAGAGACTTGCTGAAAGTTTTTACACTGATAACGTCGTTACAAGTGTTGAAAGTAAAGAGGAATTAAGAAAATTCATCCATGATTCCTATACGCTAATGTCCAAAGGATGTTTTGAACTAAGAGAATGGGAATATTCCGGTGATTGAGACATTACGAATCGGAAAAGAGACACCTGCTCTAGGTTTGATTTGAAACTTTTGCCAGCGGCTCCAAAACAAGGATTGTAGTCTTTTCATCAAGTTCTACCTGCAAGAGAGACTTAAAAATTGGTTAGCGAGTGGTTCAGTAGATGGGGAAGGGAGTTGGAGTAAGGGAGCTCCAATCAGGAAGTGCCCCGGAGTTAGGACATGTAAATCAGTCGGATCGGTCGACAGGGCCGTTAATGGACGCGAATTGAGGCAGGCTTCGACAGCACAGAGGAGAGTACAAAGCTCCTCGAATGATAAGAGACTTCCGTGTGAAATTTGGACAAATGTCTTTTCGCAATTTTTATGGCCGCTTCCCAAAGACCACCAAAATTGGGTCCATATGGTGGTATGAAATGCTACGAGAGGTGATGAATAGTCCTGTACTGTGGCATCTGCGCCAATTGATTCAAAGTTTTAATATACAAGGAGGAACCGACGAAATTACGACCATTGTCCGAATAAATATCTGAAGGACAACCCCGTCGGGAAATAACCCGCTTTAACGTGTGTAGAAAGGCTTCTGTAGTTAGTTCCGACACAAGCTCAATGTGCACTGTTTTTGTGTGCACAAGCACACGAACAGACAAATGTAAGATTTAAAAGTTGAGGCCTTTATCTTATGCTGCCATTTTGCCATGATAGGTCCCACGTAATAAACACCTACATGTTAAAAAGGCCTACAGGGAGTTATTCTTGCAGCGGGTAAGTTACTCATGAGTTGAGTCATGGGTTTAGCGACGGTTCAGCAACAAGATAAACATTGCCTTAATTCTTTTTTGACTGTTGAACGGGAATCGGAGAACCAAAATTTTTGTCGTATTAAAGACAAAACTAAATCTGTACCACCATGTAAGCAATAAAGATGGTAGTATCTGATGATGGCTGAAGTTAAAGGATGAGATTTAGGTAGAAGCATTTGATGTTTAGCATCAAAAGGCGAAGTTTTACTTTTGCTTAAGCGGCCTCCAACACGCAGAATGAAGTCTAAATCTAGGAAGATGTTCAACGATAAGCATCTACTAGATTTTGGCAAGGGCTTGTTGTTCACTAATGTAGATATTTCTTTTGCATATGCTGTCCTTTGCACAATTTTAACAACTTTACAGGCCTCAGAGAGTTCACTGGCATTTAAAGGCCCCGTAACTTTCGAAGCGGGGTGAGCATTGTGCCCAAACCGCTTTATCCAAGCGACGACTCTTAGTAATTTCGTATAAGAAGAGAAAAGAGTAAGTATGTCCCACATTTCGGAAACTTGAGAGTCGTCAGATGAGCTTTGACTATCGAGTTCTTTGGATGCATCGTTTGCTATGACCGCATTTATTGACGAAGGTGGTTTTGATGAATCGTGTAACCATTGGGGACCAGACTACCAAGTATCACAATAGTTCAATTGGTACGGAAAGAAGCTACGAGTTGTGCAGTCTGCGGTGTTAAATTTACATAGAAGGTGATGCCAGTCTGTGGTGATTGTTAAAGTTTGGATTTGTTTACTTGATGGAGGACAAACTGGTTGCCTTTAACTGGTGGATTTTGAATCCAGCTAAGCGTAATTGTAGACTCGGCTCACAAAAAACATTGATGGATCGTGAATGGTAGAGTATCTTTAACCACAGTGATTAATTCCGCCAAAAGAAGAGTAGAACATAATTCCAGCCGTGGCAATGTAACAGGCGTGATGGGAGCAATTTCGCAGCGACCAAAGTAACTTGAACTGGATTGCTTAACACTTTGAGAAATATTACGGCTGCCACGGCTTTAGTCGATGCATCGCAGAAGCCATGGACTGAATGCTTTCAGCTTTAGAAACGTTTATAAACCGAAGAATGGACATACTTTTGAATGACTGCATTTCAGCGTAGAATTAATTCCAACAGCTAAAGATTGTTGCTGGGAGAGGATCATCCCACTCTAAGTTAGCTTTCCAGACATCTTTCAATAAAAATTTTTAAATTATTGTCGAAGGTGAAAGTAAACCCAGTGGGTCGAAAATATGAGCAATTACCGAAAGGAGCTGTCTCTTTGTATTAACAGTTCCATCCTCACACACCTGAACATTCAATGTGTCTGCGTGCAAATTCCACTCAAGGCCTAGAATTCGCTGGGAAGCATCGGGGTTTAATGAATGTGAGGCTGTTTGCACTTTTAATGAATCAGGTAGATGGGATATAGCGTCTGGGCAGTTCGACACCCATTTTCTTAACTGAAAGCCTCCCGATTTAAATAAATTTAGAAGCTCAGAAATCAGAGCCTTTGCTGAATTCACCGAATCTGACCCACCCAGGAAGTCATCAACATACATGTTGTTTTCTGCAGCTTTAACTGCAGACGGAAAATTAACTTTCTCATCTTCTAGTAACTGTTTAATGGTGCGGAGGGCCAGAAATGGTGCACAAGAAGTTCCGTACGTAACCGTTTTTAATTGATAGACGCAAAGAGGGTCCGAAGGATTGGCTCTCCAAAATATGCGCTGAAGCTGTGCATCTTCATGTAACACCAAGATCTGGCGATACATTTTTTTAATATCAGCTGAGAGTCCGATTGGATTGAATCTAAATTTGATTAGATTACAAAAAATTTTGGTTTGGAGTTTAGGTCTCTTATGTAGAACTGAATTTAAAGACAGGCCATTTGAAGACTTGGCCGACGCGTTGAAGACAACTCTTAATTTGGTTGTAGTGCTGTTCTCATTTATAACAGTATGATGGGGTAAAAAGTAGTTTGGAGTCCTATTAATATCGTCGAGCTTTACTAAACTCATATGATTTAATTTCGAATATTTGGCCATGAATAGTGCGTATGATTGTTTGAGTTCAGCATTATTAGATAGTTTTTTCTCTAAATTTTTAAAGGCCTGACATGCTTAGGTAGCACTGAAGAGTCCCGGGTGATGGGTAAAAAAAAAAAGGAAATCCAAATGTCTTTTTGTCTCTTCTTAACTCCCAAAAGGATGACAAGATTTTTTTTGCAAACGTAACTAAATTTTATTGTGAACAATTATTAACTTAGAACAAGAATTGAATGTAACACTTGAATACTAACAATTTTAGATTCACAGGATTCTTACGCAGCCGGGCGAATTTTTTACTGCTGGACAGTGCCACATCTTCCGGACTCCATGGTCTGAGAAACACCACTGAAGTCGCAATATCTGGAAAAGGATGACAAGAAGATGCACCTGTCATCTCAAAATGGCGACGGCACAAGGACGAGCATGGCTGGATGGAGAATACCACTATCCTCGGCTGCTGGCTGCTGAACTGCTGCTCTCGACTGCTGTCAAGATCTTTTATAGCGATCTCTTCTGCAAGTGCGCATGCACGGGATGGATATTTGCATTCGACGGAGAAACTGAAAAGTGCAGCGGGAATTCGGCACTTAAAATTGCGATTGCGGGTTCTGACTCCCGGCCACGGGTCGTCCTTCAGTTGGTGCACACACACGCCAATTTGGGGACATGTAAGGGAGTGGCATAGCCGCCACAGCACTATCTCCTAATGAATAATTATCTTGGAGTGGCAATTTGACCACATGTCGTCCTTCTTCGTTTCTCCTTGTGGTTTTCGCAAATAATGTCTCTGCAGGGTCCACGGGACTGGTAGACTCATAGGACGGAACCGACTCAATTTCAAAGAACTCCTATATGATAGCATTTCTACTGCAATTTGCAGAGTAGCTTAGTGGATAAATGGAAGACAAGCTTAAAATATAAAATCATTGTATTAACAAAAAAAGCAATACTTTCGTCAATGACACATTGAGCGTCTGCCAAGTTCAATTCCAATAGACAACCTTATAAAGTGTACAATAACTAAATATTAACATAACAGGCAATCTTCTGCTACGGTAAAATACTTCTACAAGGGTGCGTTCATAAAAACAATCCAGATATCCGTTACATTCAGTACATGAGCACCGTACGTCAGCTTGACGCAATCTCAATAGCATTACAAGTTACCGAGTGAACTACTTGGCCAATTTTTCAACTATGTGTCAAGCAGACAAGGACAATATGCGAAAAATGCTCGTTGTTCTATCAATATTCCCCCTTCCATGTCTGTTCGACACGATAGTTGAACCTTCGTTAATCAAGATTCAAATTTTCACATGCAAGTTAGCGTATATTACTTTAAAGTCCTTTAGCTTAAGGAATATAAACACTAAATCACATAAAAGAAAAAAATATATATCATGTGCACATTGCTAAGGAACATTGGATATCTAAGAAATTATATACAGACATAATTAAATAACGTTGTATCCCGGGGATATTACTAGCATATTTATAGTAGCTATTAATCTACAATAAATATATGCAAAAACAAATACAGATTACAAAGTGATATACATTTCAACTTAAAACACTTGTTATGAATTAAACAGTCCAGTTCCCCCCTCCCCCCTTTTTTTTTCTCTTGTTTGTTTGGTTCAGATGCAGGAGAGGGAAAATTTAGAGTCAATTCTTTTCCAGGATTAACAAAAAGTTCAGACATAAACTTGTGCAATTCTAATATAGTGGGAGGTTTTGTAAAACTGTCAGAGATGTTAGCTTTACTTGGCACATATTGTAATTTGAATTCATTTTTATGTAGAAGTTCTCTTATGAAAAATAATTTAGTATCAATATGTTTACTTTTATTAGATTCTACTCCGTTATTTGCAAAATGAATTGTAGCGTGATTTTCACAGTAAATGATAACTTCTGTGAGAGAAGGGGGAGTGACCGTGAGTTTAGTGCATTCTTTAGAAATGCGCTGTAGCCATATGAGCTCTTTTGCTACTTCTGTAAGAAAGATAAGCTCACTGTCCATTGTACCAGGGCCGGCCCTAACAGTTTTGCCGACCCGGACAAAAATATAAAATGCCGCCCCCCCCCACAATAAAATTACTATTAAAAGGAATAAACTGTTCACAGATACTGTTTTTATGCCTGTAAAATTGGAATAGCTCTTTAAACATAACACAGCATAAGAAAAACCATATTTATTAAAAAGCACATATTAAGCTAAAAACCAAAAGAAAGAGAGAAAAATAGAGGTTTTTTTTCTGACTTTTAATTCCGAAATATTCATGACTTTTTCTCTTAAATCAATTTTTCAACTAATTCATGTTCAATAACCAATGTAATTAAATTATTTAACCTATCTGGAAGAGTTGTGGAACATACACGCTTAAAACAAACGAGCGAAATTCGATCAGTCGGAGCGAAAAGTGAGCCAGTTTTCAAAAGTGAGCTTCTCCTTTAGGAGCGTTTTTCGATTCCAAGAGCGGAGCGGAATATAACAATAAGCGAGGACGGAATTTCTCGGAAAAAACAGGAAAGGAAGAAAGACGTTCTCAGAAAAACGACTACTTAAAAAGCACTTTCGCGGAAAAACCGGTCGGTTTCTATGGAAACTGGTCGCTCCGCGATGTATCGTTTTTTTTCGCTCCTTCGGTTTAAACGTCCAAGAAATTTTTAGCTAACTTTAATTTTAAGAAACTCTTCTCTGCACTTTCCACAATTATCGGCAAAGAAAGCGAAATTCTCGAAGCAATAGCAAGATGTGGTATAAAATCTATAGTTGAAATTAGCTTTAAAATTTCAATTGGGCTTTCCTTTTTGCCTAATAAGGCCGTAACTGACACTATTTCATTTACTAGATCAAGCGCGTTTATATTCCCCGATTCCCCATCGGTCAGTATTAACTGTAATTGTTTACACTATAAACAGTGTTAACACTGTTACAGTGTTACAATGTTTAATTAGCACTTTTTAGGAGTGTCTTTTAACTCATTTATGCCGTGCAAAAATTGAAAATAATTACATTGGGTACTTATTAAATTAAATCTGCACTCTAAGGTATTAATAGCTTTGTTTCTCTCTATTCTAAAAAAAAGTAAAGGCCGCTGGCGCTGTCAATAGCTTGTGGACCTATCTCCTCCTAAACCGTGGGGATTTGAGTTTCGACTAAGGTACCCACAGATTCGAAAAATTCCGAGGAACCTGCTAAGCTGACTTAAATTTCGAAAATCGAATTATTGTAGAAGATATTAATAAACAACTGAAAAAATAAACAGAATGGTTGCCAGATTTGGCATAAAATCATTCATTCCTTTGCAACAAAGCGTTTCCAAGTATCTAGAATCGCGTGAAATTTACAAAGTTAACACAAAAGGCCTAATAACTTCCTTACCGTTTGCACGATCCGCTTGAAAATTTTCATGATCTTGTATAAAAATATAGAAAACAATCTGCGCTTCTTTAAAAATCTGAAAATCCACCCGTTCCCTCCTTTTTAAGCGATTTTTCGCTATTTTCAGCACCATTTTATTTCCGAGAGTCAAAAAAGTAAATCATTTGCGTGGCAAAATTACCCTTTTCAAGTGAATATGACGTCATACAATTGGGATTCAAATTCGTTTAAAAAAGCTTTTCCAGATTACACAGTTTATTATAATTTTCTTTTTTTCACAAATTAATCGTTTGCATGGACATGAGAATAGCTGTGTACACCAAACGAAATCTTTCGATTGCGAAAAGATTCCGCGAGTTTCCAGAACAGCATGAAATTTAATTTGGGTATTTCTCTATTCTAAAAAAAAGTAAAGGCCGCTGGCGCTGTCAAAGCTTGTTGGCCTATCTCCTCCTAAACTGTGTGGATTTAAGTTTCGACTAAGGTGCCCACAGATTTGAAAAATTCCGAGGAACCTGCTAAGCTGACTTAAATTTCGAAAATCGAATTATTTTAGAAGATATTAATAAAAAAACTGCAAAAATAAACAGAATGGTTGCCAGATTTGGCATAAAATCATTCATTCCTTTGCAACAAAGCGTTTCCAAGTATGTAGTATCACGTGAAATTGTCAAACATGAAGTAGAAATACACCCATTTTACGCCAAAATAAAAACTACATGAAATAAGTAACTCAAAATGTGTTACACAAAGTTGACAATTTTCAAATAGTAAGTTCGTTTAGACAACAGGAGTTTAGAATTAGCGATTATCCGTTTTTCCAAAACAGAATAACTAATATCTTGAAAATGAAAAATAATTAAAATGCAGATTATTTTAAAGCTTGTTCTCGTCCAGCTGGATTATTTGCTACCAGTAGAAATATTTGGCGGCGTTAACTATGCCATTATAGCATTTACAGTACACTTTAGGATATTTATTAGCGCGACGAGATGGTATAATTCGTTGTGCTAAGTACGCCAATCTGCAAACGATTATGTAAATGAAAATATGGATAACGGTTTTCCGGTAACCTTAAATGAACAGTAATTATAGATTGTGAGCATGTGTAAATCGCCAAATATTGAAAAGTCGCCATGGGTGGCAAGCTAACCTATCTGTTCCGTAGCTTTTATTAACTTTACATGTACGCAAGTCGCCAAATAATGAAAAATCGCCATGGGTGGCAAATTCGCAAGGTGTCCAATAGGTTTTACATTATTAAAAATACAGCTGAAACAGATGTTCTGATTTTATTATGCTTTAGCTCCTAATTAATATAACTTTTGAATGGCAACATTAAATATCATTGTGTTTCTGAGGAGTGCAAATAATTTTTCCAGCGATTATAAGCGGAGTCCGCACTCCAGGTGGAGTATAGCTCAGGACCCGTACAACCCGGACTCCCATAACAAAATATCTTCCGTGTTATGAGGGGGAGAGGATCTACTGTAGTGTGAAGTTTAAATTTTTATGTACCAATGAACCTGCAAGAACCAAGCAATGCGTAGCTCAGTAACATTCTATCTGATCCAATCTTCGGGTTTTGTCTGTTGATGTCTTTTTTACGAATAAGCCTTATTAGGGGTCGAATGCCTCATACGAAAAGCGAGCGTAGCGAGTCTAAGGGCCTTGGCCCTAGTACTGTAAAAAAATAAAACTATCTTAAATTTTAATGTAGGACCTTTCACCAGATCATCTCGTGATTCGCAATCAAAATTAATATGTTACGTGGCTGCTTAAACTCAGTGTTAGCCAGAATACTATCTCATCTGTCAGTTCTCTTGCATAACAGAACATTTCATTTAAAATCACATTCAATCGAAGATCCTTTCAAAAAATCTTTACATTTTCTTAAGAGTTCTAGAAAAGGTGGTAAATTGTCTTTTGACTGCAATACCTTTCTTAATGGATTCACGCATTTTAAGATTTTGTACCAAATAATAATAGAGCATAGGAACATGACTGTTTGAGAGAGTTAAATAATCCTAGCCTCATTGGAATTAGATTTGTCAATACCTTTATACCTTACCAAGAATGCGATCTGTTCAATTTTTTTGGCATCAAGAATGAAATCTAGAAATATGGTATAATATTTGGGTTGTTGAATTTCATTAACAAACTGTAATTTGAATCGGACTGGAAATCTTGTGAAAAATCTATGCAAAATGTGTAAATATTTGTTTGCACATCACATATAAACAACTGAACAAGGGCGTAACCAGGATTTTAATTGGGAGAGGGGGCAAGACAAGGAGACCATGGAGTCCAACTGCTCCTCCGCCCGGTTTGTCATAATCAGACCCTATGACTAGCTCATTTTAGGGAGGGCAGCTGACTCCGCTGTCTACGCCCATGCAACTGAAGCGAATGAAATGAAATTTATAACAACACCAAAAGTGGCAACTTAATTTAAACTGCAGTTGCTAAAATATTTCTAATTCGTTTAAAAGTTTTGAGATTTAAAACTATTGTTTCAAAACTGTGTGTAAATGTATGTTCGCCCATTGTTAAAAAATGGCTCCAATGGAATAGAATGAAATTTGGAATTATATTGAATGATAAGTTAATTGAAACAATAGATGCCAAAATTGTTTTAAATAATTCATAGACTTTGAGAGTTTGTAAAAATCGCTTTAAAAGTTTGTTCTGGCATCCATCAAAAACGGATTAAGAGGACAGAATGAAATTAGGCCATATGATGGGTAAAAAAGCATGAATGGGTAACAAAATATTTTCTCTATTGACAGTTTGTCTCAGTAATTTGTTACTCTCTAACCTGTAATATTTGAACAATACACAAGAGTTATAACTTTGCTTTCTATAATTCTGCCAGTATGTTAATTCCATTTTTTGTACTACTACAATGCAAACGAAATTTCGCGCGGTTAGTAAAAACCCATCAATGACGGATGGGTATATCAGCTAATAAAGTTACATATAATGATATTCTTCGGAATATTTTTTAACAATTCTTTTACTAATACGAAATGTATTTTTTCAAATTCGAGCCGAAATGCCGCCCCGGACAGGGGTCCGGTTTGTCCGGCCCTAGGGCCGCCCCTGATTGTACTTAGGTTAACCGTCTTTTATTTGGAATGTACGCCAGCTTACTGGAACTTTATCAACTAATACAATATTTCCCCCTATAGAAATTCTGTTATCTTTATTAGTGGCAAAATCTGTATCAGAATAAACGTGTAATTTTATAGCGTCAATTTGAGATAAATCTAGTTGTACACTTTCTGTATACTTTAAATAGCCCAAGACTTTCAGTAAGCCTGACCAGCGTACCATTCCCGGATTTTGCTGGAATTGACTGAAGGTATTCACAGCAAATGATATGTCGGGGCGAGTCCGATTAGCTGTAAAAAATAAGCAGCCTATGAGGTTTTTGTAAGGAATTTGTTCCATTTCTTGAATTTCATGCTGTGTCTTGGGACACTGATTTTTCGAATATATGGAACCTTTACTAATTGGTAATGACGAAATAGGGTAATGAAATTGTTCAAATAAATTACAAACTGTTTGGATGTAATAAAAACATATAAAACAACATTTGTTTGGATGTATTCTCTTTGATGTATATAAAGTTTTATTATCGGTATGAGTAAATTCAACACCTAAAAGTTTTTTAGTAGGGCCTAAAAGTTTAAGTTCAAATTTAGTTTGTAATATTTGAAGTACATGTTTCATATAGTCTTCCGTTTTAGCAAAAATAACAATATCATCTACGTAAACTAATAAAAGTACATTTGTATTTAAAGTATATGTGCATTTACATGTACGAAATTTTTGGAAACCTAGTTTTTGTAGTGTGCTATCAATCTCATAAAACCACTCCCTCCTTGATTGATGAAAGCCGTAGATGGCTTTTATTAAGTTTACAAACTTTGTGATCAATTTCAAAACCGGGAGTTTCATTAGTTGTTTCATTAATACATATTAGCATATAAGTAGGCATTTTTAACGTCACATGAGTCCATTTAAGATAGCAAACAAAAATTGAGAAGGAGTATTAATGTAAAATTTACGACAGGTGAAAAAACTTCTGTATAAGATTCTCCCTTTTTTTGGCGATGTCCCTGAGCTACCAAGCGTGCTTTGTACCTTATAGAATTATTGGGATCCTTTTTAATTGTATACACCCAGCGTGAACCTAAAACTTTAGCGTTTACACGTTTGTCTATTAAATCCCAAACATTTCGACTGTTCATCATAAGTAATTCTTCTCTCAATGCTCTTAACCAATGTACGCGATTTTTACTGCTAATAGCCTGCTGGTATGAGTTTGGAACAAGTACGTCTAGTCATGCAGTCTCAGAAGTTAAAATTTCGGATTCGAAATTTTCGCCATTTGTAACAGAATCTTTAGAGGTTACTAATGTTACAGGTCCTGAATAATTATTTTTTGATGAAAAATCAAAATTTTTCTTATTAAAATAGAGTGAATTAGTCAGGCAGTACCTTTTAGCTTGTGGGAGAGATAAAATGCGATCTTTTTTTGTCTCCGGGATAATAGTAAATATGATATCTACCCGGCTCAAATAGTTTTTCAAACGCTTTTCTTACCCATTGAACAAGCTGTCCAGGTAATTCAGTGTCACTTTCGACATCACTTTCAGCATCAGTTGTCAGAGACGGCCCGATGGGCGTGCGGGGCTCCAGGCGAAGTGCAAGAGCGGGGCCTCTTCTCTATCATGTCTTATCAGATAGCAATAAACTGCCCCAGGAGCGGGGCCTCTATAAGCGCGGGGCCTTAGGCGATCGCTTACATTCGCACCCCCCTTGGGCCGGCCCTGCAGTTGTATGCATGGGAGTATGAAATTCGTGTTTCAAATCACTAGGTGAAGCTGTAATTGTAACTGTGGGAATTTTATAAGGGGGGTTTGAAAGCATAGATTTAGAGTAATTTATTTCTTCATCAGAGTCCATTTGGGGAATGTAAGCTGGTTCATGATGATCATCGTAAACTTCATTTTCATATTCAAAATGTATGGATTCGTAGAAATTTCTCGGCAATTCTGGTGACGTCATAATCTCTATAAAAACGCTAGGATTTCTCTCCGGGGAGTTCAGTTGAGTGATAGACTTTGAAGCGCACGGTTGATTCTGTGATATGGATAGCGTTATTGTTGTGCTTATTTATGATTTTAGTTAGTGCATGTTAATGTTTCTTGTATTAATTTGAGCTATTGAGCTGCGAGCCGTGGAATAAAGTGTTATATTTTTGTTTACTATGCTCATTGGACTGCTTTAAAATACACCCACTTGGCGATTTTCATAACAGACTATTATTACTGTAAAAGCTCAACTAAATGGCATGCTGAGTGCTTTTAAAGGAAATCTTGATGTAGTAAATATCACAAGTACTGATATTTACTACATCAGTAGAAGACCAGAAATCCATACAGTTTGGTTCCAGACCTGTGCAGATTTCAAAATTTTGCCAATTTCGGGTCATTATATGAAAACTTTCATTCCACTACCACCCAGATTAATAATAATGGTAATAAAAAAATACAATAAAAAACCAAGGGGAGAAAAGTATAACCAGAATCATAATATAAAAAATACAGAGGAATAATACCGTGTACAAAATTATGAGATTATGTACGAATTACTTAAACCTGTTAAACATTTTGTTAGTTATAGTTTAAGAGTTTGGATTGTTCTGATTATATAGTTTTTTTCTTTTGTTTTGTATGCTACGATTATATCTTGATCTGTAACACAACTTCACTGCTCTTCAAATCTAAGAAATTACTCTCTCAGGGCCAAACCTTCATGAAAAGTTATTTTATCAGTCTTTTGATCATCATCAGAGTTGTTATTATGTCAGAGTCTGTACCTCGTAACTGTAATTGAGTGTCAATTATGTCACTGTCAGCCATTTGGAGTTTATCAATGTTACCATCAGAGTTCACAAATCCTAAAATATCATTTTCTTTTCTTTTTTTTAAAAGTGGGAATTGCTTATTTAGTTTTACTTAGTGGTTATACTGTTATACTGTAGTTTTCTGAATTTACAGCTGGCAGGACAGATTTCATTTTTTACACTGAACAGACAGTGCAGATTTTAGAGCATTGCAGATTTTGGGTCTTCTACTGTAATAAAAACAGTTTTCATCCAACATTCAAAGCTCAAAACTAACAATTATTCTCTAATACATGCTGTTCATGTCACATTATCAGCTGGCCAACAAAAGAGGAAACTGCTTTCTTGAGAGCCTCTCTTTCTCTTTTCTCTTCCTTACACTTCCGTCTTCCATTTCAATGGTGCATCTAATTGTCCAAATAGAAGGAAGTTTTTTACTTTATTATTTATTTTTTAAAAGATTTGTCTCTGTAAATTAAAAACAATTGATTTGTTTCATATTAAACCAAATACTATTATTATTTGAAAAGAAATAAAAGAAAATTTTGATTAAAAAAATTACTGTAAATACTGCGCTTAGTATTTCTATCTGTTATACTTGTAAATGCCACAATATCTCTTCCATAAAATATGTTACCTAGGTGAAGTTGTTTTTCTGCACTTTTGAAAATAAAACTTTATATAACTGAAAAAACACTCAAAATACTGGTGTTAAACGATAAAGTAATTAAAAAACTTTGTAAAAAACACACATAAGAAGTAAAAGGAAAGAGGAATCCTCTTTCCTTTTACTTCTTATGTGTGTTTTTTACAATGTTTTTTAATTACTTTAAAACTTTATATAGTTATTTATTTGTCATCTTACCCTGCCTATTAGTAAGACGAAAAGAATTACTTTTTAGTTGGAAAGGAATCTTTTTCCATTCCAAGAGGAAATGAAATCTTAAGTTTAAGTTTTTAAACCACTTACTAAATACAGGAAAAATATTTGAAGTTCGTCATCTTACCCCCTTTTCCCTGTATGTAAAACATGTTTTAATATGATAATGTTACTTGTTTCTTCTTATTTAGAGTTTGGTCTGACATCTAAAAATTCCATATATGATTCAAATTTGTCCTCATGCCTGAATCTTGATGGTGGTTCTTCTAAAGATTTTGCCTTATCAGAAAGCTCTACTCAACAGCCATTTAGAGTAAATTCAGATATTCAGTGGTTAAATGGGGAGGTAATTAATATTTCTTTTTTGATTAAATTAATTTTTCTGTATGAAATGATCTGTATTTCTTCTTAAGTGTCATTAGTGTTCTATATTTATTATAGTTAACTAAAAGATCAATAGTGCTTTTAACTTTACAAAAATTTTCCTAAGATAGGCCATTTAATGTAGTTATTTTATGTAAAAAGTTGCTTGGTCGTTAATTTAAGCATTTAAATTTTGCACAAGCACACTTTTGCAAACTTCCCAGGCACCCTAGAAAGGCTTTATCTTATTGTATTTATTAATTAATTTATTTATTTATTGTATATATATACATATATACGTCTATACATACATACATATATATATATATATATATATATATATATATATACATATATATATATATGTATATATATATATACATATATATATACGTCTTGTATATATATATATACATATAATTTAAAAATCTTTCTATATTGAACTTTTAATAGTCTGATCTCTGCAAATTACAAAAATGTGAGTTTCAGTTTTAATTGGAAATTACAATGTACTTAATTTTACAATAGATGGCGCCATTATGTAAAAAAATCATTTTCTCTAAACTAATTACAATCGATTTTTGAACTATTTGCAAATAAATAAAGTAGTAGAAAAGTATGAGAAATTATTTTAAATAACATTTAAATTAGTAATTAGAAGCAAACTGTCCTTTCTCCAAATGGTCTTGAGCTCATTGCATTCCAATTTGTTTTAGTTAATTTGCCATATTCCTTGATCCATTGGTTGAATTCTTCTGTGTTTTTAACATTACGTCTTTCCACAACTAAGTTTGGAAAAATTGATTCAACTTCCTTCTGAAATAAAGTCGGAATATTAGCTTCTGAGGATGACATCCCAGAAAGAAAAAATCACTGTGGAATAGTTAACGATAGATAGCGCAAGAATAAAATAGTCAAGTGATTGACAAGAGTGGGCTTAAATAATGACGTAGACGAAACCAACCAATCAGAAGTCTTAAAACTCCGCCATATCTCTAGCGAAGTATGATTTGCTTATATGCTGCCCGGTGCGAGGTCAACTTATTGCGGCCCTTTTACGCAGACACACATCAGTCTATTTCAGTATAAAAATAGATGGAGCTTAAACTTTTCTCATTGTTTTATAACTGTATACAAATCCCCAAAAGTACAGTTATTTCTATTTTTGAAATATTTTATATGGTTAGTTACTTATTGTTCAACAATGTTAATAATACCAAACTATATTATTCGAGTTGATTGAAGTATTTTTCCTAATTTTCGCATGTGTTTCTTTAGTACAACTTTCTGTTATGCTGACATTCTTGTAAATACTGGGTGCCCAATAATGAACCGAAAATTTGAAACTGCAATAACTTATTGGGATGTCACAGTGACGTAACATTTGGTGACACAACAGTTCGCGGTTTACAATTTACGAAATGAATTTGAATTAATACGAGTTTTCATTTAGTGCTGTGACGCAGCACTTGACAGACATGAAGTTGCAAGTAGTTTCCAGTAAAAGTTCGCGTCTTTTCAAATAGTTTGCAGTAGTAAAATGCCGAATTTGACCATTGTACAGAGGATTTTCATTTTCTGCTGAAATTTTGGCCATCACACTGCTAACTATTCCTTCAGTTTTTGACAACTTTGATCTTAGGCTTCGCGATATTGTTGCAAGTAACGGGAAGCACTTCGAAACTCTTGTGCATTAAATTAGAATAAGTGTACTTATACGTGAAGTAAATATTTTTCTTTTATCTCTTCTCAAACTCTTTTACTAAACATTTCAAATTTTTGGTTAATTATTGGGCACCCTGTCTGCATGCCTTTTAATATACCACCACCCTAATTTTACGCAGAAATGAGTTCATCTGACATAAAACTTATAGTGCACTAGCTGAAGTACCCGTCTTCACGTGTTAATATGCAATGTAAAGTTCCAAAAAGCCTGATTTTTCGTCAGCATCAGCACCATAAAGAATGGAATTAGCATTTTGGCAAAAGTGTTGAAAATAAAGTTATAAATTGTGTATATTGTGAAAATATTAAATGTTTGAGAGCTAAGTGCTGAGTGAAATTCTCAACAGAGAAAACATTTTATTTTCAAAATTAGCTCTTTATTTTAGTGGAATGAGCTTCTAAAGTTAAGAGGTCATTCCTCGCCTGTAACTAAATTTTCTTTGATTCACTGTAGGTTGCTTAATAACTAGCCTCAAGAAAATATTTCACAATTTTTGAAAAACCTAAAAAAGCAAATAAACATTTACAAAAATCGATGAAGTTTGTTTCAGTTGAATAGCCAATCACCTCCAGATGCCTTGAAGTGATCCCCCCTCCCCCAAATATATATATATATATATATATATATATATATATACATACATACATACATACACAGGGTGTCCAGCCTTAATGTGACCCAATAGCTAATTCCCGAACCGTTCGGTTTAGATATGCACTTCCAATTTGAAAAATGTTTTTAAAATGGTAAAGAATGTTTTTACGCGCTTTTCGAACCAAAAAACCATTTAGAAAAAAATTACAAAAATTACATTTTTATACGGTCACCAGGTCCTATCACTTATATTTAGGAAAAGATGCAGTACACAAAAACAAAGAAAACACAAGAAATTTCATTTTATTACGATAAAAACTGACCAAGTTATGGAACTTTGAAAATCATACATTTCATCGGCCAATTTCAAGAAGCTAGTAAGGGACCGTCTCCAAAGTGAAATTAATTGGAACTCTGCCAGGAAACTTTCGCTCTTGCACGTCACTCTTATGTAAATCGTTTTTAAATTTAAAAATACATACATTACGTTAATATTACAATAATTGAGTACTTAAGAAATAAAATTTATTCTGTGTACGTGTAAAACATAGATAAAATAAAATATTTTGGACGAAGAAAACTTTTCAAAAGCAGTTCCAAAAAAATAGACTTATTTGCCTGCGGCTTCAGACTGATTTGCTGCGGTACTGATCATGGCGAACGTTAAAAATCTGTTGTGTAGTCGCTTGCAATTGCATACAGTCGTATTCTAATATTACGAATTCTAGTACGGGAGAGCGAGATGTATACAAATGAAGAATACTGCGAAATGGTACTGTTGTATGGGCAGTGTAATCGAAATAAGAGAGAGGCGGCAAGACTTTATGCCATTAAATTTCCCAGTCGAAGACATCCATGTTATTGTACAATTGCCCATGCTGTTCAACGCTTGTATAGAACTGGGAGTTGTCATAGATTTATTCCCTTGTCTCGTGCCACACCTTCATTCTTGCGGATACCCGCTGAGGATGTTCTAGGATATGCCCTGGCTCATCCTAAAAGTAGTGTCCAGGATATTAGCAAGGCTTGTTCCTACTCAAAATCGACGGTGTGGAACATATTACATACGTACGGTGCATATCCTTATCGTCTAGTCCTGGCGCAGGAACTAATGCCTGGAGACCAGAAGCGTCGTTTTGATTTTTGCAATTTCATGTTAAACACACTGGATGAAAATCCAGATTTTTTGAATGAAGTTTTGTGGTCGGATGAATGCCAGGTTCTCGCTATTAATACACAGAATACTTCACTATTAATACACAGAATACGCATTATTGGTCCCTCGAAAATCCACATCTAATACGACCGAATCGCCACCAAGTGCGTTGGTCGGTGAATGTGTGTTGCGGAATATGGAAGAGCACCTTAATTGGCCCAATTTTTTTCGATGGACCTTTAACATCAGAATCATACACGGAAATTTTATCTGGAGCGTTAGACGATTTTTTAGAAGATGAAGTTTCCTTACGGGATTTGGCACCCATGTTTTACCAGCATGATGGTGCACCCGCACACCAATCTGCGCAACCATGTACATTTTTGGCGCAGACATTTGACACTCGAATAATCGGCTACGGAGGTCAACAGGAGTGGCCCCCGCGATCACCCGACCTAAGTCCTCTGGATTTCTTTCTCTGGGGCTTCCTGAAAAGCAACGTGTACAAACGTGAATCCACGAGTAAATCCGATTTACTCAATCGAATCAGCATGGCATGCAGGTCTGTGACACCAACTATGTTGCAGAAGCTACAGGCGGAGTTTCTGACGCGAGTTCGGTACTGCATTTCTGCGGAAGGCAGTCATTTTGAACATTATTTAAGTTAATTTGGTCATTCTGATATAATAAAGCCCCTGATTCATGATTGGCGCATCATTCCACATTATGCTATAATTTGAACGAAAAATCCCGTATTCCTTTGCTGCTATTTGTTAAAACAAGCTGTTTTAAACTTTTCGGTACAAGTTGTATTTCCTTAATTTAACTTTTATTGTTTGCCATACAGCAATACAAATTGCCAATCTATGATGTTTATGTTTTAATATTAATGATGTTTTTTTTTTTTTCTTTCTCTTTCTGTAGATAGCGAATTACTGTTCTCTAAATTCAATTTATATACGACCCCCTTTTCTGAGCAATTCAGATGCTTCAACTTTATGTAGGCATAACTCGGTCAGTTTTTATCGTAATAAAATGAAACTTTTTGTGTTTACTTTGTTTTTGTGTACTGCATCTTTTCCTAAATATAAGTGATAGGATCTTGTCACGTTGACACAACGTGCATATTTTTTAATGAAAAATTATTAACACAAATCCTAATTAATATTGTCTAAATTTAAACTAATAATCTATTCTAAATCTAATTTAAAAGTTTTTAATAATAACTATCTTTTAAAGCTTTCATTTTTCCTCTTCTCCTTCTCAATTACAGCGCATTAACGTACTTCTAAAGCATTTCCCTCTTATCAGCTGCTTTGAAATAAAATAACAGTTGTCGTCAGTTTTCTATCCTACTAAACGAATAATCATAACATCCCTTCGCTCGCATATGTTTTCTCTGCTCCGCTGAAACAGATGTGTTTGCGGTTTTCCTCTCCTGCACAAGAAGCATATTGCTCCAAAAACACCTGTTAAAATTGTTCCAGAAAAATCGAGCTCCCTTTTTCTATAGCAGTAGGTCTAACGGTCATTTTTTTAGAAGTTGCGGAGTTGGTACTTGTGTGGCGAGGTCCTGACTTTTAAGTGGGGAACCTTCGCCACCGGAACGTAGGCACGAAATGCCATGTACGCCATAATAATTTTTAGAAGAATGCTTCCCCAGTTTTCCTTTTTATTTGAGGGTGTATTATAAAATTTCAAAATGTTGATCTTCAGATGGTGTAAAAATAAAGAGATATGACTAAAATGGAGATGAGTCCTGCCAATTATTTATAGTCGACTTACTGATTTTTGTTCGCAAAGTTTGTGCTTTGTGTTCCAGTTTTCTGCGTGCTCTCCTCAAAAAGAAAAATGAAACGACGAGCGCTAGGAAGACGGATGCCTTTCCGTAACAACATTATGGGTCAACAATTAGTTGACCGCCTCCTTCTTTTCTTTTGCGAACCTGCTTTGATGTACCGCTATCTGTAATGATTCCCAGCATTCTCTTGAAATCGGATTTAGTTTGCTGGCGTTCAAGAAAAATGAACGTGATGTTGCTTTAACTGAAATTTTCTTCTTACAGTGCTACACTTCGCTGACGTATATCTTTAGTACGCAATATGGATGTCGACATTTTCTTTTATTTTTAATACAGTGACGCAATGTTTTTCACGATTGTTCAGACCAAATGTGACAACGATCTACATACCACATACCTACCATCGTCTCCTTACGATCACCGCCTTCCACCGTACATCTCCATTTGATAGACCTAAGGACCGTATAAAAGTTAAATTTTTGTAATTTTTTTCTAAATCGGTATTTTTTGGTTCGAAAAGCACGTAAAAACATTCTTTACCTTTTTAAAAACATTTTCAAATTGGAAGTGCATATCTAAACCGAACGGTTCGGGAATTAGCTATTGGGTCACATTAAGGCTGGACACCCTGTATATATATAAATAAATAAAATAAAGTAAATAAAAATGCACATTTTGCGAAGTTTTAAAAAAATATATTCAAAGTTTTCAAAACATGATCATGTTACTAAATTTCCTTTTATTTTCTTGAGGCGTTTTTGAAGAATGCGAGAACAAACATTTTCACGATTTTCATAAATTCTCAAAATTTAAAGACATTTAAAACATTTCGGCATTTATAGTTTAAATTAACTTAGCATTTAACATAATTCTAAATTTTATTCGATTCCATCGCCATTTTTCAGGAATGGAAAATACATTTCCTCAATTTTCCCAAAATTTCAAAATCTATGAAAAATTTTGACGCGTATAGCTTATGTGACCGCCGTATAACGATGCTAAATTTTTCTTCATTCACTTCAGTGGTTTTTACGTGATGGACAAAGAAATATTTACACATTTTGAATAAATTTTCACAAAATCTCAGAATCTAATCGAATTTTATATTAAAAAAAATAAATAAAAAATCAATAGGTATAGTTTAAGTTGTATGACCACCTATCATGTTATTAAATTTCGTTTTATTCGCTTAAGCCGTTATACGGGAACAAATGATTGCACATTTTAAATAAATTTTTGCAAAATCTCAGAATAATGTCAGAATTTTCAAAAAATTCGACGCCTTTACTTTAAGTTTAGTGATCACCTATCATGACACCAAATTTCATTTCATTTGTTTATGTCGTTTTTATGAAATACGCGAACAAAGTTCACGCATTCTGAAACGATTTTCGCAAAATCTCAAAATCTAATCAAAAATTTTGAAAAATTCGGTACCTAAAGTTGAGTGATCACCTATCATGTCACCAAATTTCTTTTCTTTCGCTTAAATCGCTGTTATGTGGTGCTCGCACAAAAATTTACGCAGTTTGAAACAATTTCCGAAAAATCTCAAAATATAATCAAAATTTAAAAAAAAAATGACACCTATAGTTTTTCGTAACCACCTATCATGTCATTAATTTCATTTCATTTGCTTCAGTCATTTTTACGTGATGCGCGAACAAAAAAAAAAGCGTCGCGGACACAATGACTGAATGACATAACGACAGACAGACAAACTTTTTTTGACGGTTGTACTGGTTTCACAAGTGCTTGAAACGGATAGAAATCGGAAAATTTTTGAATTTCAAGTAATGTGCAAACAAGTCTAATTTTATTTATATAGATTACTCTTAAAGTGTTTTAATGATCAGAGCAGTTGAAACCAAGTCTTTGAAGTACTGCGATGTACACCTTTAATTTTAAAACGGATAATTCAGATCACACTAGAAAATTCACATTTTCAAACTTTATCTAGAGTCATGTAGATATTTAAGAAAAAGGGCATTGGCTAAAAGAATCTATTGGAATGTTGAAAAATATCTCGATTGACCTGAAAGATTTTTCAGGTGATACATAGAATGATTTTTTTTTCTTCGGCCCCTAATTCTTTGCGGCCTGGTGCGGTTGCACCCTTCGAACCCACAAAGCACGGCTTTGCTTAGAGGCAATAATAAGGGTGTACACAATACTTCAAAATAGGTTTAGAAAAAGTTCTATAAGTAGTGAAGAGAGTAGATCTATCACAACCCTATCTTGATTCAGCCCATCTGATAACCTCTCTACGAAATCCATGGGACACTCTGATAAGTCAGAAAATGCGCAGATACAAGTTTGGAAAAGTGGTTTCTTCTACAAAATCTTCGTGGTTTATAATCCCCCCACAAATAAGCCTAATTTGGATGTGATTTCAATAAATAAAAAGACTATGGAGAATTTAACTAACTTAAAGTAAAAATTAAACTTGTAGATAAATAAAAGTATTCAAATAAAATGTAAATATTGATGAGTAGATAATTAATTAGTTTTACCTCTGAAACTTTCAACCAGCTGTTCGTGGTTTAAAAAATAAAGTAGTAAAATCAACAAAATAAATTTGTTAAATGATTCATGAGCATACCAGTAAACAAACAAAAAAAATTGTTTGGTTAAATTAACAAAATTTTTTATTTTAACAAAATTGTTGGTTAAACGGAAAAAATGCTTTGTTGAAATAACCAAATAATTTTGTTAATTTAACAAAAATTTCGTTGGCATTATTTTAACCAGAAAATTTTGTACATTTAACAAATTATTTTTTGATTCAACAAAGCATTTTTTTTTCAATGTAGAATTCATGTTGATAACAAAAGAAATACACATGTTAAACGCGGATGTAGCATTGCAGACAATGAAATTTATGACTGTCCACTTGACCAGCCACGAGTCCATATTGTTTCAGCATGAACTTTCCACGTTGTTCCAATATGGATTTTCAATGATGTTCTCATATGACTCTATACACTTTTGTTCATGTTGTTCCCACATGACTTCATACACTTTTATGCATATTGTTTCTGCATGGAATATTTTCGTTGTTTCAATGTGGACATTCTGAATTGATTCCACATGACTTTGTGCATTTTTGTCCCACTGTTTCTGCATGGACTTAACTGATTTTTTTCTTTGTCCATCTCATACAAAACCTTCAATTCCTACTTTTTCCCAAATTTTCTTGCTCTTGTCCCTTGAAGTTCAGAAGAAATAAGTGCAAATTACAGGGGATTTTATACAAAAAGCTCCAAGTCTATCATCGGATTACTTAGCTGCGTAGCCCAGGTGAATTATGTATTAAGGTACAATTTGGCAAAAAACGATTGTTGCCAAATGTTAATTACTGAAGCACTTACCTGTTTTGTTTTAATAAATATATATCTTGTTAATGTGTCTGCATTGTTCCCATTTCTAATCATATATTATAATTCTGCTAATATATGTTTACTTAAACATTAACTTTTAAATATTTCATTATTTAAATTATATAATTACAAATTAAAATTAGAAAATTTTACATAAAATCGTTATTGCATTTCTGCTAACATCTATAAGGAATAAAATCCAGTAGATTTATCACAATCTTAAAATTATCATTGCTTTTGTGCTCAAACGACACAAAATTTTAAATTTCCCCATTTGTTTTATGTACTAGCATTGCTGACCCATGCAAATTCGCTTAAAATGTCTCAGTCTAATTACTATGCACATGTTTTTTTTTTTTTTTTTTTTTTTTTTTTAATTGGAGCCGTGTTTCATCAACTCAACTCTGAACTCTAGAATTTCCTTCTACTGAATGGAATATCTAAAGCTAATGGGCTCTATAATTCAAATCCAAACGATAAATTTAATAAACTACAATAATAAATTCCGATACAAAATAAAAGTTATGATCCAACAACATTTAAATCAAAATCCATCCGATTAAACAAATTGTTAAATTGCTAATTAATACCCAATATTTGGTTAAAATAATTAATTAATTCAAAATTAAATGGGTGATTCGCAGTTGGAATTGGTTCATTTTAGCTCCCCCACTATCGCCAAAGTGGGATAACTATTCATAATGTACCATGATGACTTTTTATATTTTTGTGACAACCGTTAGAATTAAAATGGCAGTTTGGAACAACATGTTAGTGCATGATTACTACTTTTTATTTATTTATTATATTTTAGGTTGCCAATTAATGTAGTTTTAATAATTAAGCGTATTCAAATCACTTAATTCACTTTCGTTGAAACTTGTATATAACTCTTAGTCCAGGTCCAGTGATTTTTTTAGGTTGTCAAAGTGGGGGAGCTAACGTAGGAATCTACTATTAAATGCTTATGACAAAAAGATATGTGACCAAAACAATCTAAAACACTCAAGCACTTCAAAATTTGTTTCACAAATGTTTCTAAATATCATACGACATTTCAGATTCAAAGTGAAATTTCATCTCAAAGAGTGCACTCTTTGTCACCAGTTTCTAAAAAAGAATTCTTACAAATAGGTGTTTAAATGCTGTGCAAACAAAATCTTAGACATTTCAGATCCGTGTATTAATAAAACTGTCTTTGCATTGCTTGTTATACAAAAGGAGTATTTTTGCCAGTCTCTATGACGTCATCTAATCTGCGCAAAAGATTATGTTCCAAGACTTTTTTTCAAAGAATCAAGGAATGAATCATGTTGCTTCTGTTTACTTTTTCAAGGCGTGATCGGTCGATCCCATAATTGTGACTGATAAGGCTTTTATTATTTAGATAAATACAAAACTTTCATCAATGGTATAAGATCAGTATGAAATTTCAAAATTGGCTCTTATTTTTATTATATTGAAATTAACAAGTTTTCATTCTAAGCTTCAAAACTGAAGCCCATTAAAAGAGCCTTAAAACAAGATGTTGAAGATTGTAGCTTGTATGGTTAATGAGAAAATGTAGGTTTAGTTGTATAGAGCCTTTCTTTAATGAAAATTTTCATATTTAATACATTCTAATTAAAATTGGAAATTTCGCTATTTCAATATTTTCATTAACACATAGGGTGTAAAGTTTTCTCTCATTTCTTCCACCGGTGTTTTTTTTTTTTTTTTTTTTTTTTGAAAACATGCAACAAGTTGGTAACATTAGGAAAAGATTGAGAGGAACCAAGTGAACATGTTCGTAATAGTCAAAGGATGAATTATAAACACGACTAGAAACCAGGGCCATAAATAGACTTTTGTTTCAGGGGGGTCACTTAACTTTTAACCAAACGATTTGAAAAAACCTATGGTATTGAGGGAAAATATTATCTGAAAATAACTATACAGTAAAATTTTGTCCTTGGATACAGCCCTGCTAGAAACACTGAAGCTTAGTATATACCTATATATATATATATATATGCGCAAAAGCAATCAAAATGACTTCCTTGGGCAATCTAGTATTAAATGAACTCTTGAGGTACTCTATATTCTACCAAAACGCGAGGGTCAAGTTAATTTGACATGGAATGATTCCACACATAGTATAATTTACATTTAACAACATTGTCTGAGGTTATGTACTATACAATTACCTATTTTATGGAAAACAGTTTTGAATATTTATTGTTTTAAGATTTTATTAACATCTCCATGCTTTTGGAGGGTGAATGAAACTTATTTCTGTGAGATTGAGAGTAATTCCATCACAAAATTGATTTCATTATTTAGTGAAGTTTTTCACTTTCAGTCAAGTTTTTTTATGCATAATTACAAAATGCATTGAAAAAAAAAATGTGAAATGCTACAAATAACAACCATGCGCTTAACTTTTGGGGGATACTGCTATACTATATTAAGGCACAAAGAAAATGTTTTAAGTGGTTGTGTGTGTGAGTGTTTTAAGTGGAACTCATGCAAAAATGGTAGGAGTCTCAGTTAAATACTATGACTTTCTTAACACTTTCATTGTTCCCTTATTCTGTCTTGTATGGTCCTCAAAGCCTGGTCCCTTACTTCAAAAATTAAATTTGATTACTTTTGTTCATTTACCGTCAACTGAAGCTAGGAGGTTAATGAATAAATGACGTTTTATTAGTCAAGAACCAAACAAACATCAATTCACAGTGAATGTTTTTATTAACATGTTTTAATGTATAAAGTCAGGGACATCAACATCATCTTCATCATCTCTGAAAAAAAAGTAAATAAATTGATTAGTTACATTCAGAAACTGAGCATACGTAAATGGGGCATAACCAAAACCTCTTTTTTTTTGGGGGGGGGTGAGCTTAACATGGGATATTTGTTTTTCATCGGGTTTTCAGGCTTTAATGGGTTTTTTGTTGTTGTTAAATTATATATTCAAAGATAAAATTTATTAGTATTACATTGCATAGAAGAATACATTGTTTACAGGGCCTGGTTATCGCACGGGTACTTGGGATCGTGTGCCCTGGGCAGTACATGCAATTGATGGTGTTGTATTGGGTAAAAGGCTACACGCTTAAACCAAACGAGCGAAATTCGATCAGTCGGAGCGATTTTTCGCTCCTTTCCGTACTTGAAAGTGAGCTTCTCCTTTAGGAGCGTTTTTCGATCACTGAGCAGAGCGAAATTTTCGGAGCGATTTTCGCTCCTTTTCCATTAAATAATTTCGCTCCTTTTTCATTACTTTTTAATATTAAAAGGAGCGTTTTATAGGAAACGCTCCTTTTAGGAAAAATAATTTAAGATATGATTTCGCTCTTTTTCTGATTAATTTTTAATCTCAAAAAAGCGATTTTCTTAAAAATACTTTTATTTTTGTTTCGTTTTATTTATTTTTATTCCTATCCTGAGCATTTGCACATTT
Source organism: Cheiracanthium punctorium (assembly GCA_038373885.1). Lineage (NCBI taxonomy): Eukaryota > Metazoa > Arthropoda > Arachnida > Araneae > Cheiracanthiidae > Cheiracanthium > Cheiracanthium punctorium. The sequence continues at coordinate 428,895 of JAWZYV010012821.1, read as the reverse complement.
GAAAAAGCCATTTAGTACAATGATTTTGTACCTTTTATTAAAAAAAAAAGATGAGTCTTTGTAAAAATACTATGTGCTGAACACCTTTTCTATAAAACAATATAATTGGGATAATATTAAGTGATATTTCATATTGATGAAAAGTACTTTGAAAATAAAATTATTTTCCGTATAGCAGCATGATTCTGCAATGTACGTCACGATTACTAATATAAAAGCGTAACTGCGTAAATTAAACACATGATTTATATTGAAATATTATTAGTAATATAATTTATAAAGTACATACCTGTATTAATAATAAATACTTTCTTATCAATTCTAAAACAACAAAGTACATTTAAAACTGTTTGTAAGAAGAGGGAAGGGAGGGTATCTGCAACAATTTATTAAACTTTAAAAGGTAATATATGTTAGTTTAAAAAATTGAGGTAAATTACCAATTTCGAGTCGAGAGTGGATTACGGAAGGGAGGCGGAAGGAGACTAAATTTCCTTGAATGCTCGTGAATGACCGAAGCAAAACTACTTAAAAAAATGTGGGAAATAAACAAATGGGTGAATTTGTAATACACATTACTGAATAATTATATTTTTAAAGATGTACGTGTTTACTCGCGTAATAGTCGTTCAAGTTTTTGCCAATTTTTCATGGTGAAAGTCTAAGCGCTACTCTTATGCAGAGAAAATTTACAACATAAACTTGTAACTCTAAAGAATGATTATCAATCATTTTTATATCTAAATAAAAATAACTTACAGTATGTCTTTCTTTTCTGTTTAAGTAAAATAATCACTCTCAAAGTGTCAAACTGTTTAATGTAAAAGAGATAAATTTAAAAGTATATAAGCCTTGTAACTCTCTATATTCAATAGTTATACATTTTAAAACAATCCTTTTAATAATTTATTTAAACAGGTCTTACAATAGTGTCTTTTTTTCAATAATTCTTAAAAAGAAACTTTTTGAATTACTGAAAAGAAAATCATTCTATATACATATATACTGAAAAAGAAAGTCATTCTATATATATATATATGATAGATAGAATGATTATCAGTTATTTTTTTATATGTGAATAAAAATAACTCGCAATATGTCTTTCTTTTCTGTTTACGTAAAATAATCACTTTCAAAGTGTCTCAAACTGTTTAATGTAGAAGAGATAAATTAAAAAATATATAAGCCTTGTAACTCTCTATATTCAATAGTTATACATTTTAAAACAATCCCTTAATAATTTATTTAAACAGAAGTCCTGGTGTCTTACAATAGTGTCTTTTTTTTTTCAATAATTCTTTAAAAAAAATTTTCATCCAACTTATTTCTAATACAGTTTAAGCCTGAAATCTCAATAGTTACTTCATCCTTAAAGGATAGGCACCAAAAGACACTACTTAGCACTTATTTGCACAAATTTTATGGTCCTCAAGCTGTAAATATTTGAATTTTCTATATCTATTAGTCTTCACTGACTGAATCAGTTTGAAAATTACACTAGTTCCATAATCATGGAGAAAAAATAGATAAGGAAAGAGAAAATGACTTTCATTCCCCATTTAAAGCATTAGAATTTTAACAAAAATCAACACTATATCTTTATACTTTTATTTGAACAAACAAAATGCATTTTACATCCATTCATTGCAATCCCTGTGCAGATCTAAGTATTACATTTCTTGAATTACTATGACAACCATAGCAAAAAATTAAAAAAATTCTTAATAGTAAATAATTTAACAAGTAGTTAAAGTAATAAATATTCATAAAGATCTGCTAATAAAAAAATTACACTGGTTCCAAGCTAAAAATGAATTCCAAAAAGAAATAAATGCACTACAACTAAATTTAAAACTATATATACTATATAAATTCTAATCTATTAAATACACTCAAAATTATCTTTTTTAAAATACAATATATGATTTTCTATCGACTGCTATTACATTTTGGTAAAATTAATTTGTAAATATCGCATATAAAATTCTCTTTAACAAACAAATATTTAAAAAATTTATTTGTTGAACAATAATGCTTAATTTCCGAGACAAGATATAATCGCTGTTAGCTATCAAGCATATTTGATTTCTTCTTCTGGACTCTGGATATTTTATGTTGACAGCATAAAAACATTTAAACAAGTTATCAAAAGTCTTTAAAGGACATTGGCTAATTTCAACTACGTGTTTGTCCAAAACTAAGAGTATATTATTGTAGTGGAATCTTTCTCCTGTACATAAAACGTACGGTCCTGTCTCTGCAATGTTTTCAACAGCCTCATCCAACGCGCCATTTCCCTGTAAAGTGAAAAAAGATTATTTTAATATATCACAAAATATTAAAAACCTTTCTTTTAATGCTGTGTACTTCACAAAAACATCTAAATAACTATTTTGTAACTTTTTATAAGTTTTAAATGACTGTAATAATTTTACCCCGATCTATCTGAATAGCACATCAGATCAGAACTTCGTCTTTTGATGTTCTGAAACTTGAACGACATACCATTTAATTAAACATAACAGCATTTTGCAATACAAACGGCAATTCTTTTAAAAATTAGTGTGTAACTCATTGCTATATTGTTTCATTATAATAAACATTAATCTTAAAGCTGCTCACATGAATTGAATTGCTCATAATTATTAATACATAAAATCAGTATCTCAAAAAAGAAAACACATTCCCCTTTTAGAAAGATAATGCACAGCACCGCTTTCTTTATATGGTGTGTGTATGGGTAGGGGGAGGGGGGGTGGAAGTTGTTAAATAATTCCCGATAACGTTTTTCATACTTAAAAATGTGACTTTATTAGATTTTTTTAAATTTAATTTTCTTACTTTAATGTCAACATTTAAAATTGAAAATTTTGCACAAATCTTTGGAACATACTTTCATTTTAATTATTCCTGCACATAGAACAGCAATAAAATATTGAATGAGTTCTTAAATATATATTTGGAAAGGATTTTTCTCATACCAGATTTTTCTTTCATCATTACCCTTTCTTTAAGAGGAGACACACATCTAAGTACTTTTGCTTCATAAATACATTGCAAATTTTTATGCAATAGTTTACTTTTATTTTGATCAATAGCATAAAATCATTAGAAAACACTTTTTTCACATATTTTTCATTTGCTGCTATATGGTGTATAAGTATAAAGCAAAGAGAGTAAATATGTATCAACAGATGAACATGATATGAAAATTCCATTAAAAATTTCTCAAATTTAAAATTCACTAACAAATTTTTTCTTCCCTATTCCAGTTACTGTTAATAATTCTGCCAACATTGATAATGCTGATAATTTTTTTAGAAAAAAAATATCGATAACAAGTATTTTAAAATCCAACTTATGCAAACAATAAAGGAAATTTATACAATTGCCATATTTTTATGCCATATTTCCAAAGAGTTTTTAATAAATTTGCCCAATTTAGAGAAAAACGAAAGCAAAGCGTATTGAACTAAGTGTCAGTCATTTTCTAAATGTAATTGAAAAGAATTGCTAATGAAAAATACATAAAATAAGATTCTATAGTAATCAATGCACAAAATTTTTTTAACTAATGCAGAAATTAACTCTTTATGAATGTAAGAAACCCTGATATTGATATTTTCTTTTCTTTAGCAGTTTATTATTAGTAACAATGCATTTGGAGCTTTTTAAATAAAGTAACTGTTACAGAAGTGTCGTACCGTACGTGTCTTGGTCTTAAAATTATAGCATCATTCAAAATTTTAAGTGGATCAATTGAAATATTAAACAAGAAACTATACTAAAAATCTGTTACATTTTATAAAAAAGGCAATTTCAGGACAAGTATGACCCCTCATTTAATACATGAATTTGAAGAAACAAAGATTTACCTAGTTCAAGAAAGCATAGTAATATTTATTTGTAAGAAAGAAGAAATGGCATTTATCAAAGTAAAATTCTGAAACTTTCTGAAGCAACTGCATTATCATTAAGCAATTAAGAAATAAAATATATGTTACTGTATATATTCACTCTCAAATCATCTAGTTCTTCAGGAAAGCTCTTTTTATATCTGCCTGCTTCTGGAAACGTACTTATAGATGCGAGGAGTATAAAAAAGAAAGGGAAAAGTCCGAGAAAATTTCCAGCATCATCCGGAAATATTTTAAGGAATTCTGCATCAATCTGAAATATGTATAAGTATATATAAGTACAAAAAAATACAGTCATGTTAAAAAGGATATTTGACCTAAAAATATACAATAATGCAATTTAATATTTTTTCGGAAAGGTTAATTTAAAAAAAGGCTTCTTTTATCTGGGATTTGTTGCATATGCAATGCAGCCAGAACTCAGCTTCAGAGGAGCCCCAAATCAAAAGTAGCTTTACATGTTTTTAATCTTGATAAAGGGAGAGATTTGAAAAAAATTCTTTAAATTATATAAGCTGACTACTAGCATTGTTACGACAATATTTATTTATACTTAATAATTAAGATATTACTTTATGTTACTGTTTTCATAACTAACTACACTGAAGCTATTAACTATATTCTTAAAGAACTCCAGAGAGCACAGACATTCTATAATTTATCAAAAGTTTCAGTACTATCTTCAATGGAGGATTATTTTAGGCTGTAAATCGTTATTTTTAATACATGCTAACAAACAAGGAAGAGATCGCCCCCCCCCCTCCAGATTTAGCATGCACATTCAAGGCTGTTTACATTTGAACCCTGAACTCAAAGCTTTACTCTCCTTCCCTCGGACAAAGACGGGATTTGTGTGTGTGTGTGTGTGGGGGGGGGGGATCTGAGTTTATATAACTTACTATGTGGCTAATTATAAAACTACAATTAGAAAAACGACCTGTTTCAGCTGATATTGCGGTTTTTTTTTAATTAGAGAGAGAGAGAAATTTTCTTTCTATGTGCAAAAGTACTTTTTGATGAGTGACTATGTGCAAAAGCACTTTCTGTTAAGTTAAAAACTATAAAAGCAGTCATAACTGAAAAAATAGATGTTTCACGGGAAACTTCAAGTTACATAGTTTAAACTAATAATTTTAAAGTCTACATTAAATTATTATTATTTTACTGAATAAATTTACTGATTTAAAAGTGATTTTATCTATTTATACCATAAAGTTTATGCAGTAGCACAAATTTCAATTAAACGCTGTTAAAGTTATCTTTTAATACTAAATATGAAATTTGTCATAGTAATGGTAAAATTCATTTTAACATAAATAGAGAGTTTTAAAATTTATAGTACTAACATTACGTATACCACACAATTTATACTAAATAACATAAAATGGCATTTAGTAGAAAGAAACAATTTTTAACACAAATAAAATTTAATACACAGGCAGAATTAGACAAAAACCAGAAAACATTACTGTTCAATAATCAATAAAAACAAACACATACATACTTTTAGATATTATCTAATAATACAGCTTTAATATTTGATATTTAGCAATTAGTGCAGAGTTTAAAAATTATCGCACTTTTAAGGCATAAAACATAAACCATATTAAAATGAAAAGGAAATTTAAAAAGGAAATATTTTCATTAATGCTGAAATTAATTATTTTCACTATACCAAATATTTAAATTTAAATTCTTATTATAAACCTCAAAATTTATGACACCTCTAAAGGTATGTTCTGTGTAGTGCAATGAAACTTCTTAAAATAAACTTTTATTCACAGGTGTGAACTTATTACAGTTTTCAGAGTGTGACTTCTAGTTCCTTAACCTAGAATTTAGAGCTTAATATAAGCTATCTGTTTATGTAGCCAACTATTTATCCTGGGATACATTTTATGTGTATAAATATGCTACTATTGCCCCAATCTCACCAAAATTTTTGAAATCTATATCTATACAATAATTATATAGATAAACTAAAATTAAAGTAAGGGGAGAATAATGATCAAGAATAATTTTTACCCAAACTGGCAAAAAATCTCATTACTGTTGCAATCAGGTTAAACAACAACATATTAAAACATACCATATTACTTTACACCAAATATATATTGCTATTAATTAAAATTATCTCAAAATAATAAATTCTTTGTAATTAATACTTAGCTGCAGTTGTTTTACTATTAAATCTCTTTTCAAGCTTTACAATGGCTACTCTTAAATGATAAGCAATTTTCCTGTATAAAAAAATATAAAACAGTGGATGTATATACACACATATATTTGAAGCATACAATTCAAACTTTTTTTTTAGAATAATTTCTAAATAATCTTAGAATAATTTCTTTTAGAATAAATTCTAAAATTTAGAATTAGAATAGTTATTAAATTTAAAATAAGTCTTGTTAATGTTTGGATGAAGGATTTTTTTTTAACTCTCGAATGGATAATCTTTAACAATATAATTTCTTCATATTTAGATGCAATAAAACAAATGTACTTTGGATGAATACATACATCAATTAAATATCTTTCTAAATTTTTCTGTATGCTGATAATTAGGGAATACATGTCACGGATTTGTTCAGAATGGAACTAAGTCATTTAACATGTATTTCAGAATGTGTGTGCATAGGTAAAATATTATTTATATCATATAATTCAGATTCATACTATTGAAGGAATATAGAAGGATTTATCAAAACATAATTTTTTTGTGCCTAGATAAATTAAATATTGCAAATAATAAATTATCTTTTTCCAAAATGCCAAAACATTTAATTGAGAGTAAGTTTGAAAATTCACATATCATACAAATTAAATAAATAAATTTAATTATATCATATATAATATCATATAAGTATAATTCAGATTCATAGTGTCTAGAAGGATTTATCAAAACACAAATTTTTTGTGCTTAGATAAATTAAATATTGCAAATAATAAATTATGTTTCTCCAAAATGCCAAAACATTTAATTGAGAGTAAGTTTGAAAATACACATATCACACAAATTAAATAAATAAATTTATATTAATTAAATATCTTTCTAAATTTTTCTCTTTGTTGATAATTATGAAATAAATTTCAGGGATATGTTCAGAGTGGAACTAAGCCATTAAACATATGTTTTGCAGAATGTGTGTGCATACGTAAAATATTACTTATATCATATTTAATAAGTATAATTCAGATTCATACTGTCTTCAGAAGGATTTACCGAAACACAAGTTTTTTGTGCCTAGATAAATTAAATATTGCAAGTTATAAATTTTCTTTTCCAAAATGCCTAAACATTAAATTGAAAGTAAGTTTAGAAATACACATATCATGCAAACTAAATATATTTATATTAATTAAATATCTTTCTAATTTTTTTAATATGTTGATATTTATGAAAAATGTCATGCATTAATGTTCAAAGTGGAACTAAGCCGTTTAACGTACGTTTTGCAGAATGTGTGTGCATAGATAAAATATCATTCATATCATATTTAATAATTATAATTCAGATTCATGCTGTCTTTAGAAGGACTTAAGAAAAATCACAAGAGAGATAAAACACAGGAAACGAGAGACTGGCTTGGTCTTTGGGAATATACTTCAAACGGTAACATAAGATTTTTTAACAGAAAATTGAAAAGGACTTACCATACAGCTTTTGGGTAACTTCTTCTTCAATACCGCTATCCAATAAAATAATGTTAAGATCTTCTTTACTTATCCATTGTTTTTTTATAAAACACAGACACGATGACAGTGGAAAAAAAGCCCGCTCTATGACATACCAGGTTCGAAAAGATAAGGCGCTAAAAGGTATTGACCAATCAGAATATCCCCCGTTCCTAGCGAAAAGAACATCAACTAATTTTCACTCAAAGACGATCGAACGTTATCAGTATTTTGGGAAACAGGAAGCAGGACGTGGAATTCGCGGAAAACGAATACTTAAAGAGCGTTTTTGCGTAAATACCAGTGGATTTCGATGCAAATACATCGAATCCATGAATTTTTCCTTTCACTCCGACATTGATTACTTTTTTCGCTCACTTGGATTAAGCGTGTATGTATAGGGCCACAAACTCTTTAGAACATGCGTATTGGAGCATGAAATTTAACAACTGCCTTGGGACTTAAAGTGTTATAGTCAGGTCCTGTCTGCTTATACACTCATGTCCATAAATTAAGGATAATTCAGAATCACACAGAAATTGATCTCTAAAATAAAAATTTCACCTGTGGAATGATCGCACACATCTTGAAGAAGAATATGCAAATTACAGGAAACCACCAGATGGCGTGGATGGTACGTCACAATGACGAGAGTGTAAGAGAGGGGTATATAAGGAATGGTGGCAAAGAAGTAAAATTGTTCACAAGCGCTGTGAAAGCCTTTCAGTGCAAAAACCGCATAGTTATGGCACAAAGGAGGCATTTGGATGATGTTTTACGTGGCAGAATTATCGGACGACTGGAATGTGGACGTACCCAGCTGGAAGTATCCGAGGAACTTGGAATCGCCCAGATTGTCATCTCGAGGCTTTGGCAACGATTCCAAGATGATGGTAATGTGAGTAGACGTTACAGCACAGGTCGCCCCCGAGTTACAACGCCGAATGAGGACCGCTATTTGGCAGTTACTGCCAAAAGAAACAGACGGAGTACAGCATCAGACCTGTCTCGTCAGCTCTCTTCAGCTACCGGTACGACAGTTTCAAGGCAGACCGTGTACAGACGCTTAGGGCACATTGGTCTATATGCTCGTAGGCCTGTCAGATGTGTTCCACTTACCGCAACTCACTGTCGCCTGCGATTAACTTGGAGTAGAGAGCATGCATTGTGGACACCGCAACATTGGTCTTGTGTGATGTTTTCCGACGAGTCCAGGTTTAGTTTGGAGTCTGATTCTCGCCGGACATTCATCTGGAGAGCGCCAGGTACCCGTTACCACCAAGAGAACACCATTGAAAGACACCGTTACGGTGGTGCAGGATGGCTCGTTTGGGGAGGAATTATTCTTGGTTCCAGAACTGACCTGCATGTTCAGAGTGTAACGATGACAGGCCACATCTATCGGGATGTCATTCTGGAACAACATGTACGTTTGCTTCGGGGCGCCATGGGTGCTGAATTTGTGTTTATGGATGACAACGCCCGTCCTCACCGTGCAAACATTGTAGACGAATGCCTTCAATCGGAGGATATCACCCGTATGCATTGGCCAGCATACTCACCGGACTTGAATCCAATAGAGCATGTGTGGGATATGCTTGGCCGACGAATTGCAGCCCGTCAACCCCCTTCCACCTGTCTACCGGAACTTCGGAGTGCATTGCTTGACGAGTGGTGTAATATTCCCCAAGATCAGATTGATCATTTGATACTCAGCATGCCTAGGCGTTGTCAGGCCAGTATTGCATCGTCCGGGAGACATACTCCGTATTAACCATCCTACTAACCATGTTATACTGTTTTTTGTAAATAGGTTCTTTTTTGAAATTTGGTCAAGGGAGTAAAACTTGCAATTTTTATTAATTATGTCAAACATATAGCATCTTTTTTGCTCTTTACTTTTTGTTTAATAAATAGACTTTACAAATAAGTCAAATTTGTTTTGCTTCTTTCTCTTTCTTTGCCTGAACTTCATTATTCTTAATTTATGGACATGAGTGTACTTGAATGTAGCAGTAGAAACTAATTGTAAATAAGAAAAATGTTTTATGTAAGTGCTAGTAGATGACAATATTTAATCTACGCTTGAAAAAGTGCTAACAATCTAAAAAAATGAAATCCTCTGCAATTATACTAAAATTACATTTCTTGTTTTATAAATTTATTATTTTAATGGATGTTCAAAACTACTTAAAGCAACTAACTGAATTTAGGTTTTAAAAAAATCATTTCTTATTAATAAAACATGTCCCCCCTCTTTTTTTTGATGGGGGGGGATAGGCAAGTAGACAGTCCTGAATACAAAAACTATATTGTGAAAACAGACCATATATTCTGAATATAATGCTAACAAATTATGTTAGGCAGGAAAGTTACCCACCTGAAAATGGTTCTTATACCCTCGATGCTTTTATTGCCTCCCTTTTTTCGAGCAGCATATCTCAGCCAGTCACCGACAATCTTTGAAAAGGCTGCCTCCGTAACATCAGGATACAGAATTTGAATAGTGCCTATTAAAATAAAAAAAATTATGTATTACCATAATATATGAAAAAACGGTGCCTTTTATAAAACTGAGGAAAAAATTCTTCTACATGGAATTGCATGGAAAATTTTTTCCAAATATGGCATTCTGCTAAATTTTTTATTTTTAAGAATTTTTTTCTGAAATCTTAGCTATTGATACAAGCTTATTTTTTGTTACAGTATACAGTATTGCTTGGAAAGAGACATTGTAAAACTTTTGAAGTGCATGACATAGTTTATTTGTATTTATGTACCAAAATCACACATTCTTTTCGAACTACACAGTTAATGACATCATTCAATGAACTTAACAATCTGTCAATTGGATAAAATAAAAATTTTAAAAAATCCGTTATGCTCACAAATAATGAGATACTCTTTAAAAAATGCAGTTTACAGCTGCGGTAGCAATTGTAGAAGCGAGGATGGATAGAAGAAAAAAAAAAAGCATGATCTAGTGGTTTAAAGCAGCAGCGTGAAGGGGAAAACAATACGAGCAGAGTTGCTGATAACAGATTATTTAAATTAATGAGTCGCAACGTACTTTCCGTTTGACATTCCAAAGACTCAACTATTTTATCACTTAAACAGAAATGCAAAAGGGGATGGGCAGAAAACAATACTCGATTTTCTTTTAAATCATTCTCGCATTCTAAAGCATCAGCTAGGGTCAGTGCTTCTATGGTTTAGAATTCTTTGGGGAAATCTAAAAATGGAAGCTGGGGGGGGGGGGGAAGGAATGCTTCTTCCAATTTCGACTGGCACTGGACATTTAGAAAGTTCTTGCGACCGCCAAGGAATGTCTAAGGAGTATTTTGTTTTTCCAAGTAGTTTGTTTTTCCTTGTAAAATGTTTCCAAGGATTCTAAGTAGGCATACACACTCTGATATCAGTTATATTTTAAGATATTTACAGTCTTAAGTTTATGCTATCACACACTGTTTAATTTTCCTTTTATAATAAGCACAAGTTCAATTTTTACAATGTCCATAAAAATTTCAAAATATTTTTTAAGAAGTACTTACTAAAAATGACTTTTTTTAGCATTAAGGATTTAAATTTCTTTTTATTTCGTAGCCCATTATAGGTGAAGCTGGAGGCCAACCCATTTGTCATGCATCGGCTAAGAGACACGCTCGAATAGCAATATCTAATTCAGCACCTCCCACTAATTTTAAGTGACAAATCTGAAACTGAGAGATTACTCTATAAATAATTCATATAATTTAATTTAAAAAGATGCACTGTAAATCCAAATATTCAGTCTCCCCAAAACCATGGAAAATTAATTATTATTATTATTTTTTTTTTACCATCAACAACTTTCTTAATGTACAAAAAATGCTTTTCTTTCAGTTGATTAAAATATTGACATTAGACCACTAGAGAAAATTTTTAAATGATACCACATTAATCTTTATAAAAGCTCTAAAGAGACTGAATTGTTTTTATTGTCTTATATGTCACAATTACTAGTTTAAGGATTTTCAGGGCTCCCATAAGATTTTCTTTGTGGTCATTAAGGTGAAATATACGTCAAAGTTGAAACTGGATTTAAATTTTAAATTTCAAATAAAAATTGAATCTTATTCCTGAAATTTAATAGTTCCAATGATCATAAAAAATTCATAGTAAAATGTTAATGCATCTCTCCAATTCCTAGGCATAACAATAAATTGGAAAAAATAACATCAAAATTAAGGACACTAGATGATGGGTCCAAGTTTTCTCCACAGGTTAACATAGAGGATGAGATGATACTAGCAGGGGGCATGTTGGTGCACAGCATGCGGGTGGCCACGTTTAAGGGTGGGGAAAAAAGAAATTTCAAAGATAAGGTTTGTAAAAAAAGGGCAGCCAATTTTAATTTGCACATGGACGACCAACAGTCTAGCATCGGTTCTGCATGGAAGGGAATCTGATGTCTATAGGGTCATTCCAAAGTCACTAACATAACATTTAGACCAGATTTCATTAAATGTTTTGCTTAAAACACAAAATTAAGGTATTTTGTACTAAATGGCTTTTTTAAGTGTAAGTATGATTTTTTAAAATAAATACCATAAAAAAATAAAAGGCAAACAATATTTTAAGATTAATTTCTCATATATAAATATTGAATTTTAAGAATATTCCAGTTTTTAACATATATTTGTATTTTTTATGATAAATTAACACTTGAAACGTGTGTGACTCAATGTCTTCCAATTCTATTTCGTCTAAATTGTTGTAAAAAAAATATGTTTGAAGTGGATAGTTATTTTGATTCTCATTATTTTCAACAGCAGCATTCAAGAACTGGCCACTAGTACTCAAATTAGCAGTCAAATTAGTATCATTTGGGATTTCTGCATCAGAAAAGTCCTGAAAACTGCTGCTGTGAAGAGCACTATGCGAAGCTTTCTCAGTACTAGTAGATGCAGTATTTGACTGATTTAGTGTAAAATTTACTTTTGAATATAAGTCATTAAGTTCCTTATCAACACGAGCAACAGACTGAAACACAGCTCGTTGGGCATTTTTACTATTAGTAACTGAAGTAAAAATTTCATCATCATTAACAGCATTAAAGCTATCACGCTTTCTTTTTGCCATTATCGTTTACACAAAATGCACTGAGCCAGAAAAGTAAAATTACCAGGGTCCAGATTTAACTGTTGCAGCACCTAGGGATAAAATAAGTTCTGAATAAGTGTTAGGGCAGAGTGGTTTTTTTTTTTTTTTTGTAAAGTTTGCAATGATAGTATATATGCTGAGGTAGTCTATATATATAAAAGAGAAGAGTTTGTTTGTTTGTTTGTTCGCTATACACGTCCAGGCATTTCGACGGATCTGGACCAAATTTGGCACTCTGACTAAATAGGACAAGAGAAAGCTAATGCCGTAAAAATGAAATTAATCGGATTAATAGTTTTTGATTTATTTTATGTTTTGTAAGGTTTTTTGTCCTTTTTCTCGCATTTTACGTTATCGCGAGCTAAATTTCTGTCCGAATACTATTTTTTTTATATCATCGGAAATTACAGAGTTTTCTTTTTCAAATATAATTTTTTACAAAATCGTAGTTACATTTGCGGATTTTTGGGAATTTTTTTAAGGAGATACTGTTTCGAAGAAAATGTACTGCTTTTAAAAATATGCTATTTTTAAACTGTCGCATCCGAAAACGTAATGGGCAAAAATTTTCTATCTTTTTACCGCTGATTGAACATGTATTTCTCCCTCTTTTAAACTTTGAACCGTGTGGAAATGTTTGTTAGATTTTTTTATATGATTTTTTTTCTGAAAAATCGCATATTAAAATTCTATCCAGAATGTAAGTTCCGGAAGGACGGCAAATTCTCCCACTCGGTTGTTCATTTTCAAGGTCGTTCTTCAGACGTCAGACGAGCAAGGACAGGGGGAGTGGAGGGGAGTGAAGAGTGCTGCATTAGGAAATACGAATTTTTACATTTCCCCCCCCCCCCCCCGAGATAAATCATTTAATTTTTTTTAAATAAAACTAACTAATTTTCAGATCACCCCCCCCCCCCCGAGATAAATCATTTATTTTTTTTAAATAAAACTAAAGAGGTACATATTCCCCTCAGGAGTCTTGAAATTCCAACCTTTTGCAATTTCTTTTTATCAATTGGCAGTACGGTTGATGTTTTGATTATGGCTCACATGGCCAGTGAGCCATGTTTTGATGATCAAGCAATTGCATCGCGTGGCGAGAGGGAACAGAACAAACAGAAAAGACAAGTGGTATACGATTGAAAGCCTCGAAATTCGAGGACAGTCCCCAAATATAGATCGTTTTTTCAATTTGTCATCAAAAATACTTTGACTTCTTGGGGACGCCAAAAGTCCCCAAATTTAAAGATTTGTACTTTTACCCTGAAAGTTTCCGTTTAGTTTATTTATTTCAGAAAAAACTGAAGAAATAAAATAAAATAAAACTACTAAAAGTGCCTTCTGGTCAGAGAAACAACAAAATTCGATCTCTGAAAAATGATTGTTAGAACACAGACCAGGTAGAAGAGGAGAAATCTAGCCACGTCCAGTTCCTGGAGCCTCTACGCCATCGGGTGCTTTGTTCTTTTTTTTTTTCTATTTTGCAGCGGAAAGACCCATGTCTTTTTTTTATCATTGCAGCGGGAGGATTCACATTCCAGCCTAGCCAAGTCCAATTCCTGGCAACCTCTGTATTTTATTAGGTGCCGTGTTCATTTTTTTTTCGTTGCATCGGGAAATCCCGTGTCATTTTTTTATCATTCCAGCGGGAGTATTCACATTCATTCCCTTTACAATCTATATTTAAGGTAAATGGCATTTCTCATTCATTGCACGGGCAACGCCGGGCCACGCTGCTAGTTCACAATAAAATTAAATTATATATTAAAACTCAGATTGTCGTGAAGGAAAATTAGTCAGTAATTTCAAGTATACAGAACAGAAAATTAAATATTAGGGATGCACCCAATATTCAGTTGGTATTCAGTGTACTACCTGTTCTGTTTGGCCTAATACTTTATTAGTCGGCAACCAAATAGTACACAAATTTGAATATTCAACAATTGGTAAACAAACACATATTTTTAATATAGTACACATATGAAAGTTACAATATAGTAACATAGTACAAAATGAATTTAACCTTACTTGCCAATATTATCACATTAAAGTCATTTTAAAGTAAGAGAAAACACTCTTATGTTAAATTAAATTTTTACTTTTTAACTTTTCTTAAATCTTAAATCTTATGACATATTACATAAACTTTACTATTAATAACTCATTTAAATATGAAACAACAACAAAAATCATACTTATGTAAGGTCATTTATTTTTTTAAATAAAATATGCAGCAAAAAAAAAAATTAGCATTTCAATATTACAGTTAAAGATTTTTAAACTAATATTTGGTATTCAGCCAAATATATTCAGTTAGAATTTTAACCAAATATTGGGTATTGATTAGCATTATAAATTAAAATAAGAAACAGTATGAAAAATATAACCTACATGCTGAACATTGTATAATGGGAGTAATTGTCTAATGTATTGTTTGCTTAGAAAATATTTTTGATACACAGATGAAAGAAAGATCAAATATTAACGCACACACCTAACTTCCAAATTAACTCCGGTTTAGGAAAATTATATAAGGGGATACAACTTTCCCGAATTAAAAAAAAATAATAAATAAAAATAAATGCAATCTGAAAGTACTATAACAGACACGGCCAACTCACAGGCTGCATGTGGCCCGTCACGTTGAATGGTGCAGCCCACTGGTGATTTTATATTTTTAACTGTCTTTTTGTTGCAGGCATGCAAAAAAGTATTAAAAATCTAAAATTATGAATAAAAATAAATTTTAAAGTAACGAAAGAAAAACTACGTGAAAACAGCTAAAAGATACAATAGAAAACCAATTAAGATGTGATGTACAAACCTGTCGATAATAAATAATAGATTTACAAAAATTAAATGGAAAAAGGTATACATACAATTATCTCAAATAATTAGAAATCGAGTTTTCAAACCACAGTAAACAAATTTTTCGTTTTGTATTTTTATTCTAATTGTATATATTATTTAAAAGCATGTTTACTTAAATTGTGGCCCGCAAAACAGCGTTACTGATCATCAAATTGGCCTGAGAAGCCACACAAGATTAATAATTTTGATCTATTTTTTATGTTGGGAGAAAGGTCCAAATCCGCATTGAAAATAAAAATTGGACCAAAATATAGTTTTGTTTATAAGCGCAGTTATAAATGGATCAGTGTGAACCACACTAAAATAAGAAATGTTCAACTTAGCATCAAGTGCGTAAGAAAAAATAGCAACACATTAATGACAAACCACACTAAATAACAAATGTGTAATATCCCGTACATAAGGAAAAAGAACAACACATATATTTAAAAAAATTAATTTGTAGACAAAAAACTTACTGTTAGCGAAGAAAAATCTAGTTGTCTTCGAGACGTAGGCCTTCAGCACTGAAAATACAGCGAAATGGCAGGCAATGGCGCTGCTGCTGTTGTGTTGCCGACAAGCCGAAGATGAACGGTAGCGCGCATGCGTGGGTGACAGCTGAAATTTCATCTCTGGGCATGTGTTAGGCTGGTTGAAATACAACATTGAAAAAAAATTGCGAAACAACATCCGACAGGTCGAACTATCATTCCCCCCCACCTAAATATTATTATTACCTAATTTTCAATATAAATATTATTCTTAAGGAGTATTAGAACCTTCCGTAAAAGCAAAATATTTATTTTTTTTATAATATTGAAACGGCATTGTGAAATCACAAGAGGAAAACAAATAAAAACAAAATTTTATTTATTTCATATAGAATTATTAAAATCGTAAGGAAATTTATGAAAAATAAAATTGTCGATAATTATCTATTTGAAAACATCATTTTAATTCATATTTACTGTTGTAAAAATACATTGTGACAATGCTAACCAGAAAATCACATTGAAACAACATGAGTGTGTTGCTTGGGGTTCGATTACTATACTCCGTAACATGATACATTATATATATTGGATATTTATTTTCGATCTGGGTGAATTCATTTTTACTTCCTTGTACGGAATATAAGGAAGTAATGTAATCCCGAAAAATTTCGGAGGCCAAATTTCGCCGAAAAAAAACACATTTTGACTGCCGCTAAAGTTACTTTTAAGAATGTTTTCGATGCATTTCGTACGCTAGCATGCAAGTTCATATAAATGCGTCTGCAACCCATTTTGACCAACAACGAGTCTATTTTGACCAGTTTTTCCATCCCATCTATAATGTTACGAATTTTCGGGGCAACCCGCTGCTCTGGGGCTTAAAATGGTTTAAAATTCGTATTCTACGCTTCAAATAGATAAATTTTGCTTTTTGTTGCATCAAAATCGGCCAATTAGAACCGGAGATACGGAGGTTTCAGTTTCCCTATTGTTTTTCTATGTGTTTCTAGAAATCTCGAGAAATATTGGTCCTAGGGCTTAGATCTCTTCACTTTTGGGGACTTATTTTTGGCGCCAAATTTGGCGATATTTCGCCAAAAGTCGCTAAGATTGGCGATATTTTGGTCATTTGGCGCGTTTTTCCTAATGGGGCCTCGAAGTTGGTTTTCCTGCATTAAAAACGCATAATAACCTAACATTTCTCTTCTAACGTAATCAAAATTCACGCTTTATGTAGAATCTTCGAGAAATAGACTTTCTGGAAGCTGCTCGCAGTTTCTGCCTCCACTATAAATTCCACCAGCACGCTGCTCCGAGAGTTCAGTGTTGATCAAGCTTTGAGAGAGTGAATGCGCTTGCTTTGTGATAGAAGCTGTGTTTCGCGCTGTCTGTGAAGCTTTGAATTTAATTGTGTACATTTTTCATCGCTGAGTCTTGAGAGACTGTTAGTGTTATTTATCGTATATTTTCACTGAATATTTGGTGAAAGTGTTCTATTTTGTGTGAGAAATACAGCATTTGTGAGAGCTTCTGATCTAAGCGAACTGTTAAAAGCACATTACTGCTAGATTGTGCTTGTGAATTGTGTACAGCTGATTGTTCTACAAAATTCGTGCTTGTGAATTGTGTATAGCTGATTGTTCTACGAAATTCTAGAAGCAATAAAGTTTGTGTTCCATCCTGACAAGTGACATTTTACTCGAACTTTTTACACCAACTGGACTTTAGAACGACGAACCCCAGGAGTAGCAGAGTAATTCCGCAACAATACTTACGTACGTATGTACGTAATTCGCATATCTCAAAAATTATTGGTCGTAGAATGTTGAAACTTTATATTTAGGATTGTTGTGGCATGTAGTTGTGAACCTCCCCTTTTGGTCAAATTCGACTGGGTAGTTTATCTACAGGGCCGCCCAAAAGATTCTAAATACATTACGCTCTATGTGCCGTAATTCATTAAAGCGTATGAAATGATATATGCTGTTAAGGATTACAAAATGAACTTCTCCATCAAAAAAAGTGTCTTTTTCATTTATAGTTCTGCTACAGGAGCACTCAAAAGATTTCCAACACATTGCGGTCAGTGGCAGTTTTAGGGGCATTTCATCCATTTCAAGCACAATACCGTCCTACCATATAGGTAGGTAATGGTCCTACCCATGGGCGAAGGCAGGGTGGGGCAGCTGCCCCCCCCCTAAAATGAGCCAGTCATAGGGTCTGATTATGACAAACCGGGCATTCCTCCGGTTAGACTCCATGTCCTGCCCCCCCTAATGAAAATCCTGGCTACGCCCTTGGTCCTACCTAGGGCTGGACGATATTGGAATTTGATATATCGATATCGATACCATCTTATATCGAGATATCACGATATATCGATATTTTTCGCACTTAATTTTAGTATTTTTGAAATGTAAGCAATCAAATAAACAAACCGTAAAACCACTTGCTATATTCAAAAATTAATTAAAATAGATTTTAATGAGTAATTGCTGATACTCTATTTAATAAAAATTAATATTTGAAGGGTCCAGGGGTAGAACGACTTTACAATAACATTTTGCTTCTAAATAATTCAAGTTGTGATAGCGCTCATTTAAAGCTAGTGTTTAAACTCGCCGAAATGAAAATACAGGGGCGCTTCGTATGACCCCCTGGGCCTGTAAGATTAAAAGATTAAGTTTGGTGTCAAAGCATTCGAAATTTTATGTAACGATGGGGGTGTAGAGTCTAAGGGGGGTCGAGAATCAATAAAAACGCGCTCCGATAGATAGTTTCCGAGAAATACGTTAATTAATTATGGTAATTAGACTAATTAACCATGATTAAGGCTTAAAAGGACTGCAAACATGTAGAAATTGGCTCTGGGGCTGGTTTGGTGATGCCGCCCGAGGCGGCTAGCTTTTAAAATGTCCAAATTAAAAATACAGGGGAGCTTCGTCTGACCCCCCTGGTCCTGTAAGATTAAAAGGTTAAGTATGGTGTCAAAGCATTCGAAATTTTATGGAACGATGGAGATGTGGAGTCTAGGGGGGATCGAGAATCAATAAAAACGCGCTCCGATGGATAGTTTCCGAGATATATGTTAATTAATTATGGTAATTAGGCTAATAAACCATACATATAGATTTGATGCCAAAGCCTGGCAGCTTGGATGACCATGATCTTCCTTTAAGCTATGAGAGACCTCCAGCGGTATCGTTCATGGGGGACTTAGGAGCCACGGCAGATTTTACGTGCACCAGCTCCCGTTAATGTACACGTTACGGCACTTAGATCAAATTATTATTTCCAATAAAACATTTACTCTATCAGATATTATCGATCCAACCAATTGTCAGCAGATCTATTGTCTGTTGAAATTGCCGTTCGCGCATCATAATATCCTTTACTCAAAATCATCGTTAAATAATAACTACTATTGCGCCTAGATATCTTCCGTGAGCAGAACGACACACTATACGCTACATCCCCTTCGACATTAACGTTCCCTGCTTTCTTTCTGCGGACCTGCGAGGGAGGAAAAAACGATAACAAATACGCAGCAGCGATTCCCGTAGAGAAGCAGCTGTTTTTCCCGCGATCCAGTATCGCCATCAACGGAGGGAAAGCAGTAGCAAAAGCATCACAAGCTGGTATCGATCTCGGGGATTTTTTATCGCCGGCCTGTATTTTTGAACTTTATCGGATTCGAGATTTCACTGAAATGGAAATGGGAATATCGGATATCTGATGTTGAAATAAAACCAATATGTCGTTATTTATCAATTTTTGGCCCAGCCCTAATCAACGAATGACGACGAAAAAAAGAAAGAAAGAAAGAAAGTAAAAAAAAAACAGCAATTAACAACCCAACTATTCACGGATAGTATGTGGGAGTGAGAGAAAGTAACACCACACCGCGATCCAGTATCAATAACAGAAACATGCGTATATGAGAAGCGTACTATTTAAAACTAAACAGCAAGAGTAGTAGTCTATAAGTGATAGTCACGTGTAAAGTAAGTACCCAGACACCATTAAGACTCAAAGATGATTGCAACTTCGATATATGTATTAAAGATGAGTTCGGGCTCATATTTTGAAGCCTGAGCCTGCCCGAGGCCGAGGACTTTTAATCCGAGCCCGCCCAAACCCGAGCAATATTATTTAAGTCGGAGCCCGAACCCGAAAGTTCAGCTAAAGATAAATTCAATTCAATCCATTGATAGAATCCAATAAATTTTGCCGTTTGTGCAAATTAAAGACAAATTTAGGGCCCGTTCGATAATTCACCAGCTGATTATGCACCGGTGCTACCGGTATCGAACGCGCCCCTAGTTGCAAACTTTTAATGCACTTTCTAATTCTTTATATCCATGTTTATCAGTTTATCAAATGATGTCCGATCTCATGACTAGCTAAGCAATATAAGCCGTCGTTCTGAAATATCCGAAGAGCTTCACGCACCTTCTAGGCGCTCGTACTGTTTTTTTTAAATAAGTAAATAAGTACGTTTATTTTCCCCATGAATCACTTTTTAAAATCTGTTTCAAGGAATGTGTTCAACAAAGGAGGAATTTTTCACGACCCCGAGCCCGAAATCAATCGTGACTTACAAAGCCTTGGCTCGGGCTCGGGCTGAGCCCGTCTCATCTCTAATCTGTATACATTCTATTTTAACACAAAAATCAATATCCAAAATTCAAATCCGCGAACTTAAAGGAAAAAAGAAAAAATCTATTATTGCATCCTGCATCTGCTACTGCACGATCATTTAAAGCCATTAAATTCAAAAAAGTTCAATCATCAATTCATTGGAGCTAATCTAATTCTAAAAACCCATCGCTCACCACATAGCATTCGAATAGCATCGGTAAAACGAGTACTCGCGATTAATCGTGAATACTACTCGAATAGTGAAACGAGTATATCGAGTAATCGAGTATATCGAGTATAACGAGTAGTGAATACTATCGAGTGAACCGAGTAAAACGAGTAGTGAATATCGGGTGTTCACTATCGGGTGAAACGAGTAGTGAATACTACTCGAATAGGGAAACGAGTACTCGCGATTAATTGTGAATACTACTCGAATAGTGAAATCCCGAATATTTACTGTTCGATTACTCGATTATTGGCAATAATCGAAATCGATTAATCGATTATGGAAATCATTCGAATGGCACATCACTAAGCGATACTTTGGGTCCGGCTTGAGAGCAGAGCAAACGCAACCCTGTTCATAAGCCGGGAAGGAGGAAAGACGATTCTTCTCTCTTTAAAAACGTTATGCACTCACAGAGTTCATATGTTCTACACAATGCAGACACAATTTTAAGATAGTACTACAGATAAAAGAAAACCTTCCAAAACTCGAAACACACACAAAATCAAAATATATAATCACGTAATGAATTCTTGCATGACAAACTTAAAAATTTAATATACAATCTAAACACAGTTTAAAATATCAAAGGTCATTCGAAGAAAACATTCCAAAACAAAAGGCACACACGGGATCAAAGTATCAGCACTTAATGGATTCTTGGATGGCAGACAAACATTAAACTTTAATATACAATTTAAACAGTTTTAACATATCAAATGTTAGTCGAAGAAAACCTACCCAAACTCAACTCACCCACCGGATCAAAGCATTATCACGTAATATATTCTGAATTATCACGTAAAATTTTCTGAATTATCACATAATACAGTCTTGGATGACATACATTAAAATTTAATATACAATTTAAACACAGTTTTAAAATAGCAGATGTCTTTTGAAGAAAACCATCCATAACTCATGGCACAAACAAGAAAAAAATATTCTTGCATAAATAATTCTTGCCTACCGGACATATAATGAAATTTAGTATAAATGTCATTGAAAAAAGGAAATATTATTCGAAAAAAACCTTCCAAAACGCAAGAGGAGGGCAAATGGGGCTCCGGGCGTCGTGCTATTCGGGGGGGGGGGCGGTGTTACTAAATTAAGGTTTGCCACAGGTTACGTAAATTCTAATTTTGGTACACTGTATCTACTTTTAATCTATATTCCCTACAAATAAGGAAAATAAAATGTTCATACATATATTTAAAAATTCCATTGTACGGCCAAAGAAATTATGCTTTAAAACAGTAGCATAGCCAGGAATTGTTTTTTTTTTTGGGGGGGGGGGGAGAGTGGAATCCAAAATTTTCCCTTCGAATGTCATATCTATATATCAGTTTAATAAAATAGTGATAAGATCCCTGAAATATTATTCTCCATATATATTAGGGATCGACCGATACCATATTTTCACCGATGACCGATACCACATTTTCACCGATGACCGATACCGATACTTCACTTATAAATTCATTCTTAGAAATAGCCGATACCGATACTTTACAGTTATTGTAACGACCGATACTTTACATGACTTAATGCCATTTAAATCTACATCTGTGGGCAGTTTTTGCAACGAAAGTGCAATTCTCGTTAAAATGGATAACACCATGATGAGCCCATTGATAAAAATTTGAAATTAGTAGAAAGCATTAAAAAGAAAAAGCAGTGAATACATTGAAGCGAGTGTACAGTATTTGTAGTCATACTTTTCTATTAAAACATGCGGATCAACGGCCGAATTTATAAAACGCTGAACATTTGGAAAAGACTGAAGTGTGCAGGTTCTGGATTCTTTCTCCTCGCGTGGCTATCAATGTAATGGTCTAGAATGTTGGGTGATTTTCTCCAGATGTATCTTGAACATGCGTTAGAACCCCTCAAAAAGTTCTCCTACCAGTATTTTTAGAGAACTTACCTTGTCTAGGTTGCCAGACTATCTCTAGAAATTGCAGTCCGTCATGTTTTTGAATTAGCCGGGTATGATTACCGCTGAGCACAAGACTTTTTTTAATAAGTAAAATTTATTTTTAACATCAAACAAAACAAAATTTTAAAAAAAGGACTCATTACGCGCAAAATTTATAAGCTAAAACTCCAGATTGTTTCATGAATACGATTGACAACACACATATTGTCATGAATCAGAGCGAATTCGGCGTCGAAAGATCGCTATCGTAAAAGAAGTTTTTATTTATTTATTTTTTCCATGCACAAATCATGAAGTACACAAATTGAATACTGATTGCATTATGGAATGTTTAATAATATTCTATGCTAGTTGTAAAATTAATCCAAGAAATGAAACGATTACAAAAAATGTCTCAAGTAAATTACTTTACCTAAGTCGGGACAGATCAAAGAGAAAATTAAAGCAATATAAAATAACTCATTTTATTAAATTTTATTCTAAGATTTATTGGAAGATTTATGTGTTTCAGAACAAATTTTCTAAAAATTCCAAATCCTTTCAAATCTCTTATAAATTTTTATTAGTTTCGGAAAAATAATTGCCCTCCCCCCCTTAAAGAAAAAAAAAAGTGAATAAATAAATCAGAGTGTTTTTTTAGGGCAAAGGTTTGCCATAAATATAAAAACTCGAGCCGAAAATTTCTCTGAAAACATTCAAGAATTCAAATTTCTACTTTACGCACAGATATCTAAAACCTAGAAAATAATAATTTCAATATTTCTTAATGTAGAAAAATTTTAAAACAGACAAAAAGTATAAACTAACTTTTCCTAGCCGCATATTGATTATAACTACATACAAATTCCTAAATCCGTACAAACAGTCCTAAAAGTTTAAGTCAAATTTTTAAGTCAGTCAGTTTTAAATGTTTTAATATCTATGAAAAAGCTTGTTAAATATAAAACAAAAACGAAGGCCGCATGCAAGAGATAGTAGTAACGAGTTTAGAAAGAATATGTATAGCTTCTGTAAAAAAAAAAAAAAAAAAAAAAAACCTATTAAGCACCTAACTGTTTTCTAATCATTCCTGTTAAAAAGAAAAGAAAAGAAAAATCTGATTTTTGACCGTGAATTGTCTTTTAAAGGTAGGCAGTGATCTTAGTAGAAATAAGAACACTAAATAAAAGGAAAATATTAAAAAGATAAAAATATGAGACCTAGTCGATCAGTTTGCGATTGCCAGCCTCGAAATCTTCATGAAAAAAGCAAAGTCGGTAAACAGTGGTATAACTACATCGTTGTGGCCCGTTACGAATTCATTGCTTGGGCCCTCTTTATTACTACAAGTTACAAAACAGATCTATTACTTTTTCTCACTGATACCTTTAAATTTGATACATATTTTTTGTATGTTCTTTAATTTATGCACTTCAGTCGGTAACTTAAATTAATTCAATCCAATTAAAATTTTTAATAGATATATTTTTTCAGTAAATGTAACAATAAATGTTTTATGCGCCCTCCAGAATTTATTTCTGGATCCGCCACTGAGGACGCCCACTCACCTGATATTGGCCCACCTGCATGTATTTTATTCTATTTTGATTTAAGATGGATAAAAGGAATATTTAAAGGAGCATTTTTTACACCAACTTTGTCCCTTAATCCAATTATGCAAAGCGAGCCATCATTCAAATCCTACGGCCGCGACGCGGCATCTCCAATATCTTCCCCATTGAAGCACTCTGGGTCTGGAGCCGGAGAAATGAAGCCCTAATATATTTGCGCCAAGCACAGCAGAGTAGTGTTAGTACCATTGATCATTTCTCAAAAGATGTCCATATTTGGCTGGTTATCACAAAAAAGAATGCGAAAGCACAGTTAATTTAGCACCAATTTAGGGCCCCTAAGCATTGGCCCGATAGGAGAAATAAAAGTGTTTCCATGGAAACAGCTCTATTTGGCGAGTTTTGTTCTTTGGTCGAAAAAACGGTGCTGATTTTGATTTTTGTTCTTATTGCTGATATCCTAAAGATATAGCAATTTGTATTTATCTCATTTAAAACAGACTTGATTTTACTATTGTTTAGGTTTCAAATTTAGTGAAAGTATTAATTGAGTGAGAAATGGTCTTAGATTAAAATATTTTGTCAAATTATAAATATATTTAACGACTATGAATTCTGTTGACAGTTTATTACAAGTTCCTTTCAGCAGATTAAACATAGCAGAAAAGCTTGAAATAAAACGCTTGGGACTCTATCAACCAAAAAATTTTGTCTAGACAAAAAGATGGCAAAAGGACATGATCATTTCAACTAGAATGGTGCAGTAAAGCACCGTGGCTTTCAGTACGTGAAGCAAAAAATTCTATTTTTTCGTTTTTATTGTTTGCTATTTGGAGGTGAAACATTATGGACCAATTCGTTTTCAACTTGTACACATGCAATTGTGAAATTTAATATTGTATTCAAGAAAATCATACTTTTTTGATATTGTATTAAAAAAATTAAATTTTGATATTGTACCTATTTAAGAAAGAAAAATTGAGGAAAAGGTTTTTTGGTGCAGAATAAATCTGCTGTCTTTAAATGAAAACTTAAAGGAGAAATCAACACGACTTTCATAACTTGTTATTCGAAAGTTTTTATGTATTCACACTGCTTACAAAAGCGAATCATATGTTTTACCTTTTCGAGCTTAAAAAAAAAGCCCCCTCCACTGAAATGGGTCGATCCGCCACAGCTCTATATGTATATGTATTTTCCGGATTTGAACTGGCACTATTTTTTTCGGGCCCCACCACTGAAGCAGGGCACGAGCCGCCACTGCCTAAAACTATATATTAATTAAACCATTAGTTTTTTTATAGTTCATTACTGATCAATATTAATTACTGTTTCGCATTTGTCTAAGACTGATCCAAGTTACCATACTGTTTTTCTCTGTACATCTTCTCAAAGTATTCGAGTATAAGCGAAATTACCTATTTTAGCTTTGCGAATAATTATTGAGTTTATGAAAAACGCACAACTCTACAGAAATATGGCAAGTTATAAGCATACGTAGCTTAATTCATATTCTATAATAAATAATTTTTGATATACGAAACCAACGTAGGAAGTTTATCTCTTACTCGAATACTTTTTTGAAAGGGTACTCAGTATTTACAATGAGCGTTTTGTGTTATGAAAGTCTACACGATAGGGGTGCCTTGGATGGTGAACTTTTAAAGAGCATTTAACATCAGACCGTGCAACCAGTCAACAAAGTATTTGAGTTAAAGCCACATTTCCTCCTTTCGTTTTATGAATAACTACTAATTAGTTTTTCTAAAAAAAATAATAAAATAAAAGAAACTTTAGAACTTATTGTTGTGTGACATGATTCGTTTTTAAATTGAACAAAATTTTAAATATGAAACTGTCATCCCCTGAAATATCAAACGATGTTAAGGACAGTCTCCCCCATCAGTTTTGATATTGATATCATACAGCCGAATCAGATGTACTCGCTTTTTTTTAAATAAAAAATGTAATACAGTTTTATATAAAAATTTAAAACCAATTCAAAAGTCATATACCTATCCCCCCCCATAAAATTTATATATAATATATATATATATATATATATATATATATATGAATGACCCCTTTTTTAAATCTAGACAGAGAGAAAATAAACGTTTATAAAACCGAAGTAAAATTATAGCCTACCTCTCGACATATGGTTTTTGAATTCGCTACAGATCGCATATTTACTGTTAGGCTCCAAATCGAAATATTTTAACAGAAGAGACGACTGTCCTGCTCCACTGTCATCTAACATTTCTTCCTCCATACTTTCTTCCACACTTGAAGATGGCACATCTATAATTAGTAATGGTTAGAAAAAAAGAAAAACACGGTTCAAAAACAGTCGCGAAAACAAATATACCAATGAAACACCGACGCCTCTATTCTCATCACCAGAATAGATTCTTGCGTGGTATTGCGCCTGCGTGGTTTTTCTTCTGAAAAGCTAAGTATCGGTAAAAGTGGATGAATGTATCGGGAACCGATACTACCTAAAAAAAAAAAAAAATAGGAGGTATCGGCGCCGATACCATCGGTCGATCCCTAATACATATGTTTCGTGAACTACTCTCTTAATAATCAAGAATGAAAAACCAGTGCTGAGGAGTGATATATCACCCTACCTTAGTGGCAAAAATCAGCCAACCTCCATAGAGTGAGAAAGCATTATTCCGAGGAGTTACATTTCTGAATCTGGACTAGGAGTGAGAATTCAAAAGCGCACTCCGGGAAAGAGAGCCTCACTCTAAGGGAAGGGTGACAGCACGCCATCCCTTAAAGAGTGGACTGCTCTAATCAAGAGTGAGCTGTAACAATTTTTAAACTTTTAATTCACTTTTTATAGGGTGATTATTCAAGGCCGTATCCAGGGGGTCCGGACCCCTCCCCCTAAAAAAAAATCGATTTTTGTTAATAAAATAATAACAATGACCTCATTTTGTGAAAAATTCTGTCTTTTCTACCGTTTGGACCCTCGCCAAATTTTTTTTCTGGGTACGGCCCTGGATTTATTCCTTGAATATGCCTTGCTTCTGGCTATTAACTATTTTAAGAAATTAAAATAATTCCTTTTATATATAGATTATTATTATTGTTTAAATATGTCAAATATTAAAAGTTATTTTCTGTATAGCATCAACATTTACCCAATCTTGTGAATTCATTGAAAATAAAATCCAATATTAGAAATTTAATATTTTGCCCTTTTCTAATCAAATTTTACCAATTTTAATACTATTGAATCTTAAAATATTTGAAATGTATCAATAATATTGGGTGCATATTAGAAATATTTCCAATATTATTAATTAATTACTTTTAAATAACAAAATTTACGTAATATGTGAATACTTTGAGAATAAAAACTATTTCGAATATTGGTAAAAATTAGTGTTTGGCCCTGATATATGCTCAAAATATTATTATCATTATTTGTAAAATTCAAATTAACATATGAAGTGTATTAAAATATTAATTATATATTGGGAATATTTCTGAAGTAGTCTCGCTACCAATAAACTTTTAAATATTAACTCAATATTGTGAAAACAATGATATCAAAAACCAATACTGGTAAAGTAGTAAGTGAACACATTGAGAATAAACCCAATTTCCAATATTGGTAAATAAAAGTCCATTATTGGTAAAAATTACCATTTAGGTCTCATAAATTCTCAAAATAATGTTAATCTTTTTTCTACTGAATTTAACATACAGTAAAACCTGTCTAAGACGGACCCTGTATAAAACGGAAACCTGTCTTAACTGGAAAAAACAGTTAGTCCCAGCGGCAGTAAATGTTTTTCAATGTATGTTAACCTGTAAGAAACGGAAACTGCTTAACGCGGAAACGAACTCCATGTTTGTCTATTTTTAGGACAAAAAACCTGTCAAGACGGAATGTACTATCTTTAGCGCAAAAAATTGGCAAGCTGACAACAAAGAAGAATCCAAGATGAATCCCCTAATAGGGAGGAGAAGAAATACAGGATGGGTTTTTGGATGAAAACAGAAATGCACCAATAATTCTAAAGTGCAGTTGTGTTCTCATGTTCACAGCTATTTCTCAAAAAAAAAAAAAAAAAAAAAAAAAAGTGGTGAAATGGCTGACTTGAAATGGCTTGTTGATGCCAGATCCCGAAATTTACCCATATCTGAACCTATGGCACAAGCACAAGCTAAACAAATTTCTAAAAGACTTTGGGAAAGAAGATTTTCATTTCAAATTGATGGCTAGAGAGTTTTAGGAAAAGGCATGCGATAAAATTCAAAGAAATTTGTGGTGAGACTGCTGATGTTGATCCAGAAACTGTGAATGAGTCGGAAGAAAAATTGCTAAAATTAATCGAAGATTACGATTTGAAAGACATTGCAAATGGCGATGAAACGGGCTTATTCTTCCGAGCTTTACCAGGCAAAACTTTGTGCCTGAAAAACGAAAGCTGTGTAGGTGGAAAGAAATCTAAAGAACGCCTGACGGTGTTTGTTTGTGCATTTATGACCAGAGAAATAGAAAAACCGTTGGTCATCGGAAAAGCAGACAAACCTCCCTGTTTTAAAAATCTTGCACTGAAAAATCTCCCAATTGAGTGGAGGTCGAACAGAAAAAGCTGGGATGACCGCAAAAATTATGGAAGAGTGGTTAGTTGGTTTCAATTCTAGAATGAAAAAGCAGAAAAGGAATGTTCTATTATTTCTAGATAATGCAACCTATCATCCGCATATAGAACTTTCAAATGTAAAACTGGCCTGGTTTCCAGCGAACACTACTAGTGTTACCCAGCCTATAGATCAAGGCATAATTCGCAACATAAAGACAAACTACAGAAGTCAAATGATCCAATTGTTATTAGAGAACATGAAAAGTGCATCCAGTCCTTCACAGTTAATTAAATCTATAAATGTTCTCGACGCTGTATTGCGGCTAGGAAAAGCATGGCAAAAAGTCACTAGTGAAACAGCATGGTAACATGGCAAAAAGTCACTAGGCTCTGTTTTGTGAAAGAAAATTTTTCAGGGGAAAGAAGAGTCAATGAAAATTCATGCAATTCAGAAATTGAAGCTTTACAAACAATGCTAGAAGAAAGTGAAATTAAACTGAATGCCTTAGATTTTGTGACATTAGATGATAAATTAGCCACAGGAACACCATTTGGTGAAGTTGAAAAACTTCTTTTAAACGATACAATTAATAATAATAACAGCAGTGAGGAAGAAGAGCAAGTTACCGAATCTTGCAATACACTCGTATCCCGAAGCAATGCGTCGCATAAGGAACTTGCATGAATTTTCTGCCTTCAAAGGCTAAGCGGAACTGTCAAATATTGTACATAATGCAAAAATCACTGTAGAAAATCGTATTGCGAGTGCACCGTTAGTGCAAAAAACGATTTTTGATTATTTAAAAAAATAATTAAAATTAGTTTTTTTTTCTTTTTCTGAAATTATGCTTATAATAAATTTTCATTCATTTAATTATAAGCTATCTTCTTTACGAGGATTTTCCTCTTTTAAAAGGTAAGCGAAATTTGATCGATCTCTCTGTCTCTATTTTATTTATTTAAAAGTGGGTCCCTCTACAAAACGGAAACCTGTCTAGGACGGAAAATTTTGTCGGTCCCTTCGCATTCCGTTTTATACAGGTTTCACTGTACCAAAAAAAAAATAAATAAATAAATAAATAAATAAAAATAAAAATTCTAAATATTAGGCATACATTGGAAATATTTTTGAAGTAGTCTTACAAATGAAAAATTTTTAAGTATTAACTCAATATTGTGAAAACAATGATATCAAAAAGCAATACTGGTACAGTAACACAATTTCCAATATTGGTAAATAAAATTCCATTATTGGTAAAAATTATCATTTAGGTCTCATAAATTCTCCAAATAATGTTAATCTTTTTTCTACTGAATTTAACATACAAAAAAATAAATTCTAAATATTGGGTGTATATTGGAAATAGTCTTGAAGTAGTCTTACAAATGATAAATTTTGAAATACTAACTCAATATTGTTTAAAAAATTGAAAACAAAAATCAATATTCGTATAAAGTAGCAAAGTTAATCTTTGCGTGTGGCCCAGGTATATTTAAAATGCATTTATAGTGTTGGATATACATTGAAAATGTATCCAATATTGATAAGTAATTACTTTAACATAATTTTATACCACTTTTAATTTTTTTTGTTAATACTTACTCAGTGTTACACTGGAAATAAAACTGACATTGGTAAAAAGTAGAAAGTTGATATTTAAGCATTATATTGTCAAATTATAAAACTTTATTGCTATTGAATTTAAATTAAATGTATTTAAAACGTATCTGCAATATCACGTGTCTTGAAAATATTCTTTATTGTACAAATAAATATTTTCTCCGCATTTCCCCACACAGCACAAGTTTGTCCAAAGGCAATCTTTAATACATTAGAGCTGGATATTGGGTACATCTATTAGAAGTCCAAGATCTTCCAGAAAACATAAAATAGATCCCTCTATTAGAGATTTGAGGTGTGATCTCTCTAATGTGTAAATAACATCTATAATATCCAGGTCTATAAGAGATCTGTATATATGTTGCACAGTTATGATAATTAAACTTCCAGAAGATCCCAAATGTCCCAAAAATGGATATCTGTTTCATATCCAAAATATCCCAGTAATCAGAAATTGATCCCTATTTCATATCCAGAACTTCTTAGATATCCATTTCTGGGCTATTTTGGATTATTGTCATGCACAGAATGATTCATAACAGCGGGAAAATAAATTTTACATAGATCAATGGTACAAGTAATATCTAGCTACATGCATTTTTAAATTCTTGCTTTCGTTCCTGTGAAATGTGGACTGTTCACAAATAGCATGTAGTATTTAAACGACCATACTATTCTGAAACTAAACAGATTAAGAAGAAGTACAGAGGTTCATTTTAATAATCAGATGATGGGATCACTAAAAGGTACCCGCCAGAGTTCCACATGGCTACTAAAACAAACCTCTGTAACCTCCCAGACAGCACATAAGCTTAAATCAAGCTTGACATTTCCTTGAATTTGACGTATTAATGCAAGCTTGACAGTTCAACCCATTTTAAGCTGGCAGCAAGCTTGCAGGAGTCAAGTTGAATTGTCAAGCTTAAATACAGTTTGATTTAAGCTTGACAAGTGATATTAGCTCGATTTCAGCTTTCAAAGTGCGCAGCGATGGCGCCATCTGTGAAAGAGAATGGACATTAATTGTCTAGCGTCCTCAAATTTGTTGAAAGTTCGTAAAAGATGTGTTTTAACGGGGATGGGTTTTTTATTACCAGTGCCATATTACCGGCAGGGCAAACGGGGCAACTGCCCAGGGCCTACAGATTTTAGGGCCCAAAAATCTTACATCTTACACTTTTGTACTTTTAAAATAAAATTACAAAGGATAAAAAAAATTCAGAAGTTAAATATTTTTTTTTAATTATAAAGTATGAACAATGAAAATAATTCAAATTTACATTTGTATAAATTAATTTAAACTTATTTTTAATTCTTCGAAATGCTCTATATCGATATAGCATACCAATATGTAGGAAAATAACTAACCACATTTGTAAAGAGAATTTTTAGCGTTAAAAAATAGCAAAAATGTTCAATTATTTGTTAATTAAAAAAATATTTACAAAAATGACTAAAGTGTTTGTATTCCATACATGTTAGCAACTGTGATATAGCATTTCGAAGTAACGTTTAACTATCTGTTTCTTTGATTTCAGATTACTTAACACAATATTTGTGTTAAGTAAGTAAACCCATTCTATATTTCCAAATATGGAAATTCTTCAAAATAAAATACAATTATACTACGAAATTGATTTCAAAATCAGTCGTTTGTCTCGATTTTGGCCAGCAGTATTGCTCATGAGTGTTGCGGTACTGAAAGTTTTAAAACGTGTACTGCTCTTAAGTTTATATTATGTTTATTTCCCTATTAGTAGAGTCTCTAAATAACACATAACATTATTTTAATTTTGATGCATCCCATGGAAAAATAAAAGAAACAAATAACACATCGCCCACTTATCAATCTGGCGAGAAAACAGCGTGGTAAGTCACTTCAAACTTTAGTCATAGCCGCACAAGGCTCGGTGGCTGAATGGATAGCGTGCTCGACTGCTAAGCCAAAGGGCCCGGGTTCTATTCCAGCCACGAACACTCGATGGAAACAGATTAAATTAAATTGAAATTTCAGCGTAGAGGGGGGGGGGGAAATGCGCGGAAAAATAAATTATGTGGGGCGCGTTAGCCAGCGGGCGCCCCGTGTATTCAGAAAATTTGGAGCATGCGGGGCAAGTGTAAACTAGAACACTTGATTCAAGCTTACACGCTTGGAATTTTCAAGCTTATTGACTTGATAAATCAAGTTTTCTGCAAGTTTGATGCAAGTTTGCTGTGCTGTCTGGGCTCTAGGTCTATTTAGTTGCAGAATTCGTTTACAGTTTATGTTTTGTTTGCTCAGCCAAAACTTAACAGGTATAGAAGTGAAAGTTTCAAAATGCATGGGGGTGCCACTGAGCTATGTAAAATCCATCAGAAAAGAGATTTATAAGAACTTTCTTTATCTGCAGTACTATAACTTCATTTGAGTTAATCTGATCACACAAGAATGGAAATAAGAGTTTCGGACATATCTTCACATATCGAGATGATCAACATTACTCAACAGTGCGCACAAATATTTGATATGTTCAATGTTTTCTTTTCTCCTGCTGAAATAATAAATAATCCACGACAGCTTATTTTTTACCTATAGTACATTTTAGAACACTTTTCACTTACACACAGTATTAAAAAAACAATAAAAATCGCTTATGATAAGATATTTATATAAAATCAAAAGAATACTAATAATTTTGATTTTTAAATAGATTTTATTTTAAGCATAATGTAATAAAACTTTTTTTCAACTTTATTACAATTAACAAGTCTTTTTTTTTTAAAATAACTAAGAAATGGACAAGATTGTATTGTTATCAGAAAGAAATTATTTGAAATTAAATTTCAGTCATTTATACATACAAATACAAGAATTATGAAACAGAAAAATAAGTTAAAATAGTAATAACTATCTTTTAATTGAAAACCAAAAAACATTAAACTAATTGCTGGCTAAATTAAAAATATAAATATATCTGCTGATAAGCTCTGCTAATGTGTATATCATGTTTTGAAATTTAAGAGAATACCAATTTATTATTATTATTTT
Organism: Cheiracanthium punctorium; assembly: GCA_038373885.1. Lineage (NCBI taxonomy): Eukaryota > Metazoa > Arthropoda > Arachnida > Araneae > Cheiracanthiidae > Cheiracanthium > Cheiracanthium punctorium. The sequence goes on along the minus strand of JAWZYV010012821.1, from coordinate 395,199 downwards.
TTTTTTTTTCGTGGAAAGGGGTAAAGAAATATTTTTGTGTTGGCCACTTCTTCATGAAATGCAATCTCTTTCTATCCTAACACATTGGTGCAGTACATAAGTAATATTGTTACGAATTTTCGGGACAACCAGCTGCTCTGGGGATTTAAATGGTTTAAAATTCGTATTCTACGCTTCAAATAGATAAATTTTGCTTTTTGTTGCATCAAAATCGGCCAATTAGAACCGGAGATATGGAGGTTTCGGTTTGCCATTGTTTTTCAATGAAGGTTCTAGAAATCTCGAGAAATATTAGTCCTAGGGCTTAGATCTCTTCACATTTGAGGACTTATTTTTGGCGCCAAATTTGGCGATATTACGCCAAAAGTCGCCAAGCTTGGCGACTTTTTGGTCATTTGGCACGATTTTCCCAATGGGGCCTGGAAGTTGTTTTTCCTGCATTAAAAACGCATAATAACCTAACATTTCTCTTCTATGACGTAATCAGAAGTCCCGCTTTATCTGGAATCTTCGAGGAATATACTTTTCTAGAAACTGCTCGCAGCTTCTGCCTCCTCTATAAATTCCAGCGCGCTGCCCCGGCAGTGCAGTGCGAGTTGAACGCTCAATGTGTGAAGAGCTGTCAGTGAGAGTACACTTTGTGAATTGATAGCGTTATAGAAGCCGTGTTTTAGCTTACTTTACGAAGCTGTTTTAAAAGTGCTGTGTGTAAATTCTTCATTGCTGTGTCTTAAGGGATTGTGTACGATATCTCTTGAATATTTTCACTGAATTTTTGCCTGTGAAAGTGACTTATTTTGTGTGAGAAATACAGCATTTGTGAGAGCTTCTGATCTAAGAGAACTGTTAATTGTGCTTGTGAATTTTGTACAGCTGATTGTTCCACGAAGTTCTAGAAGCAATAAAGTTATATTCCATCCTGACCAGTGGGCTTTTTACCAGCACGTTCTACACCAACTGGACTTTAGAATGACGAACCCCGGAAACAAGAAGAGCAGTTCCGCAACAATATAAATCAAAACAAATTATTTCATAATTCCCCAACATTGCCCATTTAATTGAAATCCCCCCAGCATTTTTGTCTTACCCCAAAATCATAATTTAAAGTTTAGAGGTATGAGCAAGAATACGGGTTAGAATCCCTTAAAACATCACCAACCCCAAAGTAGACACCCCTCTTGTAGACTTGCCATAACACAAAGAAATAATTGAAGTTTAGAACATGAGGGTGAACTATAATAACCTCCATAGATATTGTCTGGGCGAAGGGTGGGATTCACAGAAACTAAGAAATTTTGTATTTTTCTGCACCTCTTAAAAAAGTAAAATTCCTGTTCTGAACATAATTTATACATGTCTCATAAGAAGATATTTCTTAATTTTTATAATATATATACACATTCATTTATTTGTTTATCTTTAAGTGTGATTTTATTTCATTAAATGACACTTTTACAGCAAAATAGCTACAAATTACTTAATCTTTTCTAAACTTCAATGTATATATATATATATATGTAATGTATAAAAAGGTAATTTGGGTTTTAGTAGTTTGGGTATTGGTCAAGCGGGTACTTTCACTGTAAGTTTTACTTTCCTGTCATACTTGCCACGCGCGCTCTGGAGCTATGTTTTATTTATTTTGTTATTTGTCAGACATCAGGCCGTCAATTCTGAGTTCTTTAGATGTACACGTGTCCTCACGCCCCCTTGTGTCCCCGGATGCCGGTCATGTTGGTAAATGTATGTGATTCGATCAGAGATAAGAGAGAGGAGGAGTTGTGTCTTCGCAGACCACGTGGGGTGGTAAGCGTAAATACTCCCGCACATCGAAATTCGGGGGACTTCTGCCACTGGAACTGCTTCATGAGTCCACGCTGATTCTTGTACCCGTCTCCCCTCCCCTCTTCTCATTCTAAATTGTAACTTAATTGTAATGTTCAATAAACCATATTACCTGCCTTAACTCTGAAGCCTACTTGAAATATCTGACGTCTCATATATATATATATATAATATAAAATAGGGATGTAACGAATATTCGAACACTATTTGGTATTCGGCTATTCGGCTGTTTTGCCGAATATTCGGTAATAAGGAACGCGTATTCGGCCGAATGGTTGTGGCCAAATATTTCTACATATTCAGGTGAATAATTTCAGAACAAAGGGAGAAAAATATTTTTTTAATGCATTTACAAATAATATTGCTTTGTTTAGTTATACTTCAATATGTTAATGTCATATAATAAAATATCCCAAGTCATTGAATTTTAATCTGAATGAAACATAATCTAATGTATATAATAATATTAGGCAAGTTGGAGTGTTCAGGCTGAGTATTTTACCAACTATGCGAAAAATTCCAGAGCTGGGGCCAATTTTTCGCATAGTTCGTAAAATACTCAGCCTGAACATTCCAACTTGCCTAATATACTTGAAAGGTTGATACAATCACTTTCTAAAAATAATGTATATAATAATATTACAGAAATGCAGACTTTTCTGCTTGATGACACTACTTGACTTGATTTTCTAATTTTTTTATTTGGTGAAGGTAGGAGGAATTTTTTCAGATCCTCAATTAAAGACATAATTTTGAAAAGCTGCTAAATATGTTTTGCTCAGAGGCTGTAAAATGTGATTATGCATATGTATATTTACCAGATTAATCACATGTACCATAGTATATTTATTAAATTATGAATATCACAAAATATAATTATGCTGTTATTAGTGTTTTACTTGTAAAAGATATTTTTTCATGACCAAGAATTTTTTAGTTTTACAGATAATATTCTGTTGTGTGCTTTTAAGTACCTACTAATAATATAAACTGAATTTTAATTAGTCTTTATTTGGTATTTAATTACAAAATTCAAAAGCGATATTTTATCTACAAGTTAAGTGAAATTAAAAAAAAAATTAATATTCGGCCATCGAATATTCCGTATTCGGCCTAAACTATGTGTCGAATATTCGGCATTCGGCCTGAGCTATTGGCCGAATATTAGGTATTCGGCCAAATCACTATTGACAGTCGCGGAATGGGATTCGAATCCGCGACCTTCACACTTCGGCCGTCTAATATTTTCACTGACATAACTACTGTGCCATGTTGAGGCTCCCGAGCAAGTGATACCCCGTAACCAAAAGAACAATAAAAAAAATAAATATACAGGCTTTAATTCTTTATCTGTTAGAGATAAGTATGTAATGTAAAGTGAAAAAATATTCAAAATAAGGTCGGCAAAAAGATTATACTACGAATAAATTCCTCTGGTTAATTAAAAAAAAAGTAACACTTTAAATTTGTATACGACCCCCGTACAAAAAAAATTCCCTATCAGTGAAATGTGTCCCTAGACACTAATGAGGTGACTTGCAAAATTTGATAATTATATCTTTAAAGGTGTCAGAGATATATAGATAAATATAATGCTGATTAAACCATTTTTCAATGGCTCTCGAATTTAAAAAATCACCTCGAATGTTCGCATTTTAGGGATTGTACAGAAATTACAAAAGAAAATCTTTTTTTTCCTTCTCGCAGTAAACATTATCATTCAAAAACATGTATAGCCCCCGATCATCTTTCTTTAAGGATATCTCTTGTATGATGAAAGGCTGACAATTGAAATGACTTTGTATGATGAAAGGCTGAAATTTGGTACATCACCTCATCAGTGCATGGGGCACATTTTGTTAATCGGGGAATTTTTTTTGTTCGGGGTTCGCATACAAATTTAAAAAGTGTAACTTTTGAAAAATTAACGAGAGGAATTTTTTCTTAACGGGATCTTATTTTCGACTTTATTTTGAACATTTTTTCAATATGCATTGCGCACTTATCTCTAATAGATAAAGAATGAAAGCCCGTTACTATCTTTTTGGGACACCCTGTATATATGCATGTATAGACGATGCAATTTCGTTATGGTTCAGCTGAAACGATATTGAGGATTTTTGAAATTTTTCTATTAAGCTTTGCAGACTGAAATGTTTTACTTCAATTTTATTAGGGTAATGCAGGTGACCTTTTTGCACCCATTGCAGTTGTACCTTTGTCTCCCCCTTAAGATCGACACTGATTTTAGTTTCTCTACCTGTTTATTTTTACCATATGTCTTTGCGATTTCCTGTATAAATAAGCGAAATAATATACATTTCTTTTCTTTATTTGGAAATGAAAGAGTTTTTTTTTCATTTTGTTGAAGCAGAAATTATACTATAAATACTAATTAAACTTTTCAGGTTGACTCACAAGTTCGCTGCTTACTTGATGAATGTAGTATCGACTTCATAACTAAATTTGAAGATCTTGCTGATGTGATAAACAACCCATCTAGTAGTGACAGCAAGCCTACTTGATTTTGCGAATAAATTCGTCTTATTGCAATATCACATTACACAGTTATATGTTCAGTCATGTTGTATATCGTCGTTGTCAAACCAATATCTGCTATGTTCACTTTTTTGAGATCTCGACATTTTGACTATTATTACTAGTTTACTAACCAAATTTTCGTATAAAAGATTGTTATATGACTTTAAACATATATGGTAAACTGATCGCTAAAAAAATATATTATGTGCAACAACCGGGATACTATGGATGAATTTGGTAATAATAAATAAATTGTATTACATTTGAAAACCTAAAAATGAAATAAAATTACGTATAACACATATAACTTTAAATTAATTTTCAGAAATCTGCTTCATGTAAAATTTTGTAGAACTTTTTTATTCAATATCTCAAAATTTTACTTTTGCACATAGTAGATATTGGTTTTACAACGATGAATACAAATATTTGCACTTTTGAATGAATATTCATATATTTATGTGGAATACCATATTTTTCAGAATATAGAATATATTTTGTCAAGTGTATACTAATATGGTCTGTATAGTGTCCTTATGTAAGTGTTCTTGTAAATGAATCTAGGAAATATCATAATGAAATCTGTTAATTGTTTTAAAAAACAAATTTTTTTAAAGATATTGGGTTTTGTATGAAACTTAAAAAAAAAAAAAAAAAAAACTCTTATTAAGTAATTTTTCATAGTGATTGTATTGTCTTTATATTTCAGTATTTATCATTGTAAAATGAATTTTAAAACATTTTCATTAAAATAAATACACTGTTCATAAGCAGTACTTAAAAATATACTATGCGTATGAATTAAATCAATTGCTTTTGATATTCATTTAAAGATAATGTATAAAAATAAATATCATATATGTGAATGATAATTTTTAGGTGGTCTTACTATTAAATAAGTATTTTCTTAATGGCGTATATATACACACTGAGTCTAAATTGTTTTTACACAAAATAGAGGATTATTATTATCCATCCAGATGAGCTATAATTACTAAAGTATTTCTGTCTGATGGCAATCTCAAGTTACTGCGCCGTCTGTATGCTTGTAGAACAGAGGCGGCTGCGCCCCAGTTGGCGACAGCACCTAATTGGGCAGAGTAAAATGCATCGGCTTGGCGTGAAAAAAAATCAGAGCAGCTAACCCAAAGTAGAGGGCGACACAAGACCTTGCCCGTGGAGCGCCCATTAGTTTTGTGTACGTGTAAACTTTCAATGTGCTTTCAACATGGAATTCCAGTCCACTTACTGTGAAAGGAGATTTACTATTTCAGTATTCACGATCAAGGCGTTAATCTGTTTTTTTCATAAGAAATCTAAATCGGATTTTTTTAAAATTTAAATCCGATTGTTTCAAATTTTAATTTTGTGTGATATAAATAACAATCCAAATCAAACACTGTTGAACATTCTCAATAATAATTTCAAAGGATAAACAAGCAATAGCAAAGTTATTTCAAACTGGAAAACAGAAAAGGTAATTCTGTTTTATCTACATTTACATTTAGTTACATTTATAATATATCTATGATTATTAAGCTGCACTAAAAATTGCGAAATATTTCAATCCATATTATTTATAAAATATTCTTTTTATAATTCAAATGGTTCATTTCTCTTACTACACAACAATTTTCGATGTCTCAAAATGAATCGCGTAACTTCTTATATTTACATTATAAAAATTTTAATAAAATTATAAGAGGGAAAAGAAATATCAAGAAATTAAATATTGCTCGGATGATGCACTCTCTCTCAAATTATCATGTACTTTTAAAGGGAAAAAAATCTTAATTTTACATGTTATGTTCAAATGTAATGTATTAGAAAACATTTATTAAAAAACAATTTTAAATCTATGTGCAATGGAAGAGCAACGGGATACAGCTAACAAATAATTCGATTAAAAGCAAAAGCCAGTATGACAGGCGTGTGTACGTATGTACTTCTTATTAAAAAATAAACAAAGGAACAATCCCCAAACTTTCTATATTTCGCCAAATCTGGAAAACAGTCACAGATTTCGTTATCCAATCACGCTGATTTTTTCGGCGGTCACCGACTACAGTATAGTCGCTTGTAAAAGAACTCCCTCAAACACTAGGTCAAGCTTCGTTTTTCGAGGGAGTTCTTTTTGTAGACAGACAGTACTGAAGATGGCCAGTGATTCAATGAGTCGAATTACTGATTCTAATCTTAGCGTTGATGAGCTGAGTCAATAGATTTAGCCATAGCATAGCAAATAACAGGTTCAGGAATCTCCAATGTAGCAATAGTGGAACTTAGCATGTCCCAGCATAAGATAAAGTTGGTTACCCATAGTAAAAGTCTAAGCAGTGGTGGGAAAAACTACTTTTTTTTTGTAGCGAACTACCGCTACTCTTCGAAAAATGTAGCTAACTACAACTACAACTACTTTTTGAAAAATGTAGTTAGCTACACTACTTTTGAAATGTAGTCGCTACTTCGCTACTTTTACGAGACAAATTTTGCTAACAGATTCAGTTTGCATTACATTCATATTTAAGGATATTTATATCCTAATTAGAGAAAACTATTGATATCTTAATTAGAAAAACACTATTGCACGACGGGCCCCCTCAAGAAATGCAAAGCAATTATTAAAAAGGAGCTATTTTGAAACATTTCTTTTAACTTTAGAACAATAAAGTTTAAAATACCGAATCTCCCCCTCCCCTCGAAATGGAAGCCTTTTTACGCTACTGACAACTACTGCTAATTATTGAAGTATTGTTGAAACTAATTCAGTTTTAATACCTCTATGATAAAAATAAATTGGGAAAGTGAGCTCTGAAAGCATGAGAAAAATCATGAGAACCAAAAAAGTAAAAAAAAATAAATAAATAAATAAATAAATAATAATAATAATTGGATGTCTGAACGGGAAACTCGTTAAACTCGGTCAAAACTCGTTTAACTGAGAGGGTTTTTTAAATACGTTTCTACCTTAATTAAAAAAAAAAATATTTTATCCATTTAATTGCATCTACAAAATACATACCTTATTTCTAATATAAATAGCATTAAATATATATATAAATACAGCAGGGTGATTACAGATGTGATTACATACTTTACAAGGGGATTACATACTTTTTGTGCCTTTTTTTTTTCTACATGAAAGCGAACAAGTTAAATATGAGTTCTTTGAAAGCTATCGCAAACGCAAAGCAAAGCTGTACCCAGACGGTGCATTCAAACACCCCCGTCCTCGGAAGCAACATTGGCCATACCAGGGGAGTCTCTTCCGTTGGATGATGGGGGACAGATAAAACACGGGTTTAATATTGGGTAATACCTCACATTTTTAAATTTAATTTTTCTCAGGAAGAGACGTTCGGCTCTTTCAGCCTTGGACTAAACAATGCTATGCTGTCCCTGATTAACATTCAAGTGATGTTGAGAGGGCTTTCCTTTTCGGTGGCGTTATTGCACCGTTTCCAGTTCCTCAATCCCCCCCCCCCCCCTTGTCAAAATTTTTTAAACAAAATACCTATAAATTTTCATTTTCTAGCTTAAATATTACGCATTTTAACACAAAGTTATGTCTATAACCCCCCCCCCCCCCTTGAAGAAGTCTTTATACACCACTGGTGGGACTAGTTGTATAAAGAAACGATTCAATAATTGAGGGTGTCATTGTGTCAAGAAGGAAGATCACGTAACGGCTTGCCAAATTAATTTAGTTCCTATGTTTTGGTAAGAGCACAACGTTGTACTTTTACATTTAAATTAACAACATTTCATTTTAAAAGCTAATGATTTATTTATTTGCGAAGGGAGGACAGCTTACGTCACTAAATGTGTCGTTTAGAGCTACGTATGTAATAATTTTGCCATACAAAATGTATATTCTTGGGGGGAGGGGCCTGAGACAGCCTTACTATTTTTTGACGTATATTGATAGTTGAATGTTTGAAGAAAGTGACATAGCAAAACTTTATTTAAAATTAATACATATTGTTACGTTGCGACATATTAAACCTGTAATAAATGGGTGAAATAATTTATTCCTTAGTTTAGCCGTGAAATAAGGTATGAAATAATTGGATTCATTGTTATAAAGACCCATCGGTAATTTATTTTAACTCATAAAAGTTATTTAAACTGTTCTAAATAAGTGTAGAATAAAATTTTACATTGCGTTGTGTGTTTTCTGAGGAAAGAAATAAATGGATTTAAAAATATTAACTACAACAAACATTTATTAAATATAAAAATCTTATTAACATTTACAAAAAAATATTTAAACTGATCTCGAAAATGGCTTACTTTAGAACAATTAAATTATTATTGTTTACCAAAACACATTTTAACTACTTTAGCAATTATAAACAATATTATTAAAAATAAGTCACTCAATATGGAAAGGATGGCAATTGGAATTTACCTGTAATCCGGTGCAGAGCAGTGATGATCATTTTTAGTTTTATTTTCTAAACACACTTATATTTATATAAATATCCACTAATGATGATCACATATGTAAAATTCTGAAAATTCTTAAGAAACTCTGAGAAATCTAAAAAAATCTGGCTTCTCTGGCTGTGCAGTCCAGTTTTGTTCAAATCTTCGTCCCCCATTTTTTTCACTAAACTCGTAAATAATTAGTTTAGCCACTCTGTGGCTCCTAATTCTCCTAAACCGACCAGTTACTAACTCTTTTGCCCGAAATTTACCTCTCTTTAACTTGCCATTGGTCATTTCTCAATTCTCACACTTTCTCATTGGATTTCTGCAGCTTATCGTCAACACCTCCATGTTTTTCTTAAATTTTATTTTCAATTTTCCTCCCCTTGATGTTATTATATTTTTTTCTTTTCTGAAGCTTTGCCTACGAATTCTCACCGACCAACATCAAAAAGCTTCCCGCAAATTGACCGCTACGCCCTGACCACGAAGGTCATAGGCATTCAATGATTCCCTCTTCTGTCGCGGTTGCCCTTTTGTAAAACTGCAAGGCGTCCCGCGATACACAAAAATGATTTCTAGCTAGCGAACATTCGTTTTTCCCACTCTTTTCAAAGAACGCCAAAAGATGAAATTTATATGTTCGACTTTCACCAAGATTTCTTTTAACTCTTCCGAGCGCAACGCTTAAAATTATTAATAAATTTCCTGTCCTGACATTTAGCTGAAGTACACTTTTCTATGATATCAATGACTTTTGCACGTGCATGAATTTCATTCCATCCAACATTATCCCTTATTCTGTTCAATTCCGTATATTTTTGAGACTTGCTTTTATTAAACTCCTGACGCAACTTTTGTGCTAAATTCTTTTGAGAATACCGCATGTTTTTAGTCGACCTTCAGGTGGTCACTAATGAACGGTTTTAACACCTGCAGATTTTTCTGGAATCGCACTTTCTTAATAAAGGCTTTCTATCTGCATTGGGGCTGTATACAAATTTCTGCACATTACCTACAGGCTCAACCTAACAATCCTACCAAAAGTCCCGTAAAAGAAAAAAAAAACAGAAAAAAAAGAAAAATTACTGAAGTCCCACTAAATCCAATTGCCATTTGAGCGCTAACCATTGAATAGCTAATTACCTTTAGCTAACACAAGAAACACAAAATGAAAATTTAGCTAATGCGTAAACTTTTTCCAATCAATTATACTTTAAAAGTAAGAAGTGTCTTTTTCACGCAGTTAGAAAAACAAACTATGAATGAAATAAAATAGAATGCATTGGTATAGAAGAAAAACCCTGTAGACTGCCTAACGCTGAAAAAATGCTGCCGCCACCCTTACTTCAATTAACTACCAGCAATATGGAGGTCGAACGAATCGACAACCACGTGCCACAGTTAAAATGTGTACAAACGCACAAAAAATGTGTAAAATTGTGAGAATATCATAAATAAATGTGCGATACCCTTATAGCCTTAAAAAACATTTAAAGATTTTTTACAAAGAATTTCAAATGTATAAAAATATGAATAAACGTACAAAAATGTGTAAAATTGTGAGAATATCATAAATAAATGTGCGATACCCTTAAAGCCTTAAAAAAACATTTAAAGATTTTTTACGAAGAATTTCAAATGTATAAAAATATGAATAAACGCGTTAATAAATGTTTTTTTTTGTTTTTATTGTTAATAAAAATAATAATGTGTGAAAACCTATATAACTGCATAAATTTAAATTTGATAAAGCTTGACAAGAAGTTTTCACTTCTGACGTGCAGTCGTACGACTGACTGTTTTTTATTTTTTAGTTCAGTCTTATCCTTATTCCGTTTTTTTTTTTTTTTTTTTAATAATTTGAATCAGGCTACAGGTTGCATAAATTATCGAAAATTCACACCTTAATCACTTTCACTGTTACATAAGAATTTAATATTAATATTTATTTATTTTTCTGTTTGAGGAGTAATAAAAAAAATCCCTTATTTCAGGTTAATAGTTTGTCTCACATCCTGTGTGCTAAAGCAGTTCTTAGTTTATTACTTCCGTTGTTCTCAATCCCTGGGGAATAAATCATCATACGTGATGTGTTCCAATGTTCCAACAGCTTTTGGTTTTACTGCGACAAAGGACTCATAGTCCTGGACCTAGCTACTGTTCTGTGAGAAAGTTTGAGTATGGAGAATTTTTTTTCAGAAATGTTTAATAGGTGCCTTAGAAAGTATTTTCGGCTTGGGTGGACATCCGCCACCTGGTACATTTTCCGGCTATGACGTCATCAAAGATGGCGGCCGCTCGATCACAAAATTGCTCATATCTAAGTTAATACTTGACCGATTAGCATAAAAATTATATCAATATACTGTAATTACTATTTGTAATATGAAAATAGCAATGGTTTTTAACTGTTGCCATAAATTAATAAACAACAAGTTAATTTGCTATACTATTTTCGATTACAACATAGACATATATTACCGTGAATAAAAAAAAAATGATTATAATGAAACTGCAAAAGGATTGTTAAATGTTGAATCTAACCCCTTACTATCACACTTACGGAAATAGCAACAGGTTTCTTAATTTGCCCTACAAATACAAGAGGATTTGGAACACTTTAAGCGATTAACATGCCCCAATAAAATCAGTTTGATATTTCTGTAAATTCTTTTCTGGCACTAAATCATCTTCTATTACTATGAAATGCTGGTAGCATGATTTTGTGGATGGTATTTGTAGGTATCCTTATTGTTTTGTTTTCATATCGTGTTTTGACCAGTGTAGAATACAAATCATCGCCGATCTTAAACACATTTAATATATTTTCCTTTGCATATTGTGAAACCAGTGCTTTTGCTAGCAGATTGTGTAATGGATTAGGAAGTATAACAAACGGGTTACCTTTTTGTAAAATATATTTAAACATTGAGGTCACCTTTGCATCTAGGCTCTGGGTTTGCTGCTTAGAAAACTCATGCTGGATGTCCAAACCGTCAACAATATTTCAAGAAATGGCAGGCTCCATTGCTAGATTTGATATCATCAGACGCTCATGATGTTTTATCTCCCATTCTGGTACAAACTGCTTTTGCTTAATACGCCCTAAGATACCAGATGAGCTTTTTGGGGATCTATTAATGTTTTTTTCTAATGCAACGTCAGCTGCAACAGCTGAAAATTTATGTTCAAACCGTTTCACAACATTCTTTACCCATGAACATTTCATGCATCTCCGGGGCTGTCTTGGGTAGTCTCCATCGTTGATAGTTTACACATTCAAAGACAGAAAATACTGGTAGAAGTTTTTGAACTGTGTCTAGATGCAATTCCTAGAGACCTTGTCTATCGGAACGAATCAAATTTTTTTAAAAGCTGGAGCAATTTCAGGAAATTATCCCAGTACAAAAACTATTCTGATGTTTCTCGTCCTTGTTCAACAAATTTCAAAAGTCTGTGAAGAGTTTCTCCACTTTGACATCTACATGTATATAATTTGTTTTGTTTTTTCCCATGCCGAAAAAATATTCTACTGGTGGCAATTCTTATGAATCTAACTTTTCAAAGTTAGATTCATAGGACTCAATGGAATGTTCTTCCAAAAAGGACTTCACTTGCAATCTAATCATCGTTTCTCCCAACATAAACATCCCTTTGATTCCCCTCATACAGTTTTTACCATGTAAAACAGTGTTTACCACATTTACTTCAAACACTGAGAATTCAATAAGCACAATGGTTATTCTACTTCCCCAAAGATATTTACCTATACAACTAACCACAATTTTTATGAATCAATCTTGAAATGACTGGGAATCGATACTTCATTAGGAGACTGCTTAAGAGCATATTGTGCAAGATTGTGATGGTGACGAATCGCTTCACTGTAGCTCACACCAATACCTAGATGATTTAGCTTGTTATCAATGCTTCGTTTTTACACGTCTCATGATGCATTGTTTCCCCCAGCATCATATGTAATGGCGTTTTTTTCGCTCCGCGATCTATGTTGTAGTATATGATTTGCAATAACACTCGTGCCTTAAGATACCACTTCTGTGAATGCATCTTTTTTCCAAGATTTCCATCCTTTTCCCTTTCAATGATATCAGCTTCCTTGATGGAATTTGGATCTATACCAAATAACGTACTGAAAAAGTTTATCAAAACTCTTGGTATTTTACTCTTAGTCCAAGAGCTTGTAAGGTCCTGAGTATCACCAAATTTACCACTGAGCCTAAAGTCTAGCTTCTGCAATGAATCTCTCAATAGAAAAGCACATTCAGTTTGAAGAGACGCAGAAAAAAACAAGACTGGTTTATTTGCCTCTTTAAGTTTTGCAAACGTTATCTCATTTCCAAAATAACCACATAACATTAGTTTTACCTAACAAAGAGCTTGTCCAAGAGCTTGTAAGGTCCTGAGTATCACCAAATTTACCACTGAGCCTAAAGTCTAGCTTCTGCAATGAATCTCTCAATAGAAAAGCACATTCAGTTTGAAGAGACGCAGAAAAAACATGACTGGTTTATTTGCCTCTTTAGGTTTTGCAAACGTTATGTCATTTCCAAAATAATCACATAACATTAGTTTTACCCAACAAACACACACCTGCTGGCGGAGTACCTTGCCAGTGCCTTTCTGCCTTTACGTCCAGCACCGACCCGGCACTGGAAAAAGTAACTGAATCGTACCAAAAGTGGTCGCCCGAGAAGTACCTTGCCAGAAGCCCGGGAAGGCAACGGCACTCTGCTGGCATACTGCATGTGCCGGCCGTTACTCACAATAAAGGCACTGTCCCATTAAGTTTATAATGCTCAAAATGAAACGGCCGGGTGCCGCTATTATTAAAAATAAAGGCACCAGCCTGGTACCTTAACAGTGACTACAATATAATGGCACGGTGCCGGATCAGTGCCTATTTACAGTAATGCTGCCATAATTAAAATACCAGGCAGTGGCAGATTCGAGGTAGGGGGCTTATTCATCAACCCCCACCCCCACCCCGAAAAAAAAAAAACATTCCTTAAGGGTAACATTTTGAAAGATAAAAAACAACATAAATGAAAGATAAACAGCAAAATCCGTTGGGCAATCGTTTGCAAATTATGTGCGCCTATAGTGAATTGTGTGTTTTCATAAACTGCAATTTGCAGTCGCAAAAGATTTTTTTATGAGAGATTTTTTTATGAGAGGCGGTAACACATTTCAGAACCAACATAAAATCATTTATAAACAGTTTAACTTTAATATTTCAGAGTTAGAGATTTTATAAATGAGCCATAGTACTTTACGGTTAATATATATATATTAATGACTATGTCATTTTATCTCTCACCCCCACCCCCTTTATTGAAAATTGTCCGAAAAATGTGCCCTCAAAAAAGCGACATAATTTTACACATAATTTAATACTATTAGTTCACAAAAGCTTTAATCTATTGTTACAATATTCCGTAAGCTGTAGAATAGGCATTCTATGTATTTTTCTATAAATAGGTTACAATCAAGGACGTACCCAGGGGGGGTGGTCCGGACTCTCCCCGAAATTTCAGTTTTTGAAAACAATATAATAATGATGAAGTCTTTTTATGGAAAATCCTTCCTTTTTCACCGTTTGGACCCTCCCCGAAATTTTTTTCTGGGTACGTCCCTGGTAACAATCATAAAAATTTTAACATAGGGTTACCAGGCGAAATACACGAAAGATGAGATAAAATGACATACTAAATTAATATCGTTTTAATATGGCAATAATGAAATTAAAAAATTAGGGGGTTCAGGGGTCCCCTTGACGAGGCTCGAATAGCCGAGTTTTATATATATACATATATAAATCAAAATCTTACAGGAAGTAATAATAAATAAAGTTGCACTATGTTTTTTTTTTGTTTATTGTACATTTTCTTTAGATCAAAAGATTTTTTGTTCGCTAGTCTGAAAAAAAAAAATTCCTGTATCTACCTGCTGTATACTACATGGCTTAAATTTTACGGAGGAGAACACTTTTATACACTAAAACATACTATGACAGTATATATATTAAAAACAGTGAAACTTTAAATTTACCTGTTATTTTCCCCAACTCTTTCAGATATAATCCAAGGGCTTCGAAATGTATTATGAACCAACAAGATATCATCATTAAAACAGCTTTGCTTCATATAAATAACTGTTCCAAATGATGAAAACTCGCTAGTCTTCTGAAACTGCTTAAAAATACCAATTTAACCTTTTCGAAAGCTATATACAACAATGAGGAATCTGAAAAATTTTATATCCTAAAAATGTACTTCATGCGTAATTAATCAAATAACAAATAGAATCCGTCCATTGTTTAACGTATACGCCATACGGATGGAAAGCGCGCGCTAAGAATGGGTTGCTACAACTTATGAACTATGAGCCAAATTCGCCACTTCTGTTATAATGAAGTCGCCAATTTCTCGCATCTCGCGGCGGCTTCCCCCACCCCTTCCCATACACACACACATTAACTTGCGTTTCATAAACATTTCTTTGGTGCACATATATATATCTTGTAATTATTCAGCTTGTAATTACCAGTAATAACTATACACATATTTATATTAAAATTGTTTTGCTTTTGATGTGAAGTTGGGATCTGAAATGCTGTGGAAAGTAAAATTATTT
The DNA here is from genome assembly GCA_038373885.1 of Cheiracanthium punctorium. Taxonomy (NCBI): domain Eukaryota; kingdom Metazoa; phylum Arthropoda; class Arachnida; order Araneae; family Cheiracanthiidae; genus Cheiracanthium; species Cheiracanthium punctorium. Next base: position 379,725 of record JAWZYV010012821.1, on the reverse strand, counting down.
TATGTTTGTAAGGAATTTGAATTAAACTACACACCATCCATTTAGCCCGAACGTAGCTCATAAAACTTATCAAATAAATGCAAACAAAAGAGTGAATATTCGGATAGTGAAAAGTTTTAAGGGGGTGGAGGCTAGAGGGGGCATATGTCGCCGTTCACAGCATATACAAGGGGCACAATATTTTCGAATTACCATTATTTTCCATTCAGGCAAACAGAAAGGGCGCTGAAATCTCAATTTAGTATATATGTTTGAATTCTTTGCTGAGGCCCAGCGACTCAGCTAGCGCAGTCGAAGGGGAAGGGGCATTTAAAATCCCATACTGAGAAGTAACATGACAAAAGAAGGATAGTATTCCCCGGTGATCTTTTCAATAATGAGAGCGAACACGTTAAACGCGGAAATAAATAGTTAAATGCTTTAACGCAAATAATACATTATTATAAAGGCACTTTAATAAAATCGAATAAACAATATGTACGGTTCGGGTGGTACGAAAGGTCCACCCTCCTTCCAGAGCCGTGCTTAGGGGGTGACAAACTGGGCCATCGCCCAGGGCCTCTAACTGCTGAATTCGTGGGTATCAGGTCATCAAACTTTCATTAACGTTATTTTGTTGACAAAAACCCAAATTTTTCGTTTATGGGGGATGAAGGGATTGAAGCTTTTAAATGTCGATAAAATTAATGTTTTTAAATGTGCAGAATATGTAATTTCCTGTATAGCTTTTCTTTTTTCAAATTTACAACATGTTAAATAGCTAGATGCAGCTTTTACATTATGGAAACTTATTGTATTAAAATCTTAATTAGTTAATGTAATTTACTTAATTACAGTGGCAGTAGCGATTTGTGCTGGGGGAGGGGGAGACATGAAAAAATCCACAATAATTTAGTAAATAAAGAAAAGTGAAAGGGCCCTAATTGTTTTTTTTTGTCTAGGGCCGCTAAATATGTTTTGCCCAGGGCCCCCTAAAACCCTAAGCACGTCCCTGCCTCATTCACTACGCTCCTACGAAGAAGGGTGAAACCTTTGTACCCCTTAAACGTGCGTATTAGGGGGTGAACGCTAGACGAAAAATAGGCCTCTCGCAAAACAGCCTAAAAAATTTGTCTCGTCTCGTAAAATCCCTATATCATAATGTTAAAAATGCTTCTCTCATCTAACAAAATCCCTATACCGTAATGTTAAAAATAATTGTCTCATCTTGCAAAAAAAGGTGTAAATCTCTGTCTCGTCTCGCATCCATCCCTACGCGTACTGCTCTAAATAAAACTTGAAAAATTCGAATTTATGGTCGGTTCCTAGAATTTTTTTAATGTATCTCTTTTTTTTGTGGGAATATATATTTTACGAAACTTTTAGATATATCGAATTTTTCTTGTGTCCTTTCAACTTTGAATTACTTAAGATTGACTGTATTTTGATTTGTTCTTTAAACCAAGTATTTAACTATTTTTTGAGAATAATGCTAGCACTTTTAGTTTTTCTAATAGGTTAAGCATGGGTTCAATAGTGGGTTAAACTCCCTAACAATGCAACAGATTTTTAACAGATTAGGTTAAAGGGGGAGGTCGTGGCACCCACATCGATTACGGGCCCTGAACCCAGTATCAGAGACGTCCTCCTCCCTCCATTTTACTATCGCATGCTACATTACTATTACAATTGCATGATTATATCTTATCTTTTTAGAATGTAACTTAACCTGAAAATAGAGGGTATAATTGAAGAGCTGAGTGAATGAATATGTTAAGTGACATTTTTACAGGTAAAATAGAGATTTCGGGGTGAAAGAGAATGTTTTACTGCTGAATTGTTCCTGGTTCTGCCAATATTACCATAAGGCAGTTTTCAGTGCATGAACAGAAAATAAATGAATTGATGAAATACGACACTCTATTAATTTTACAATTGACTATCTAAAAATTTCTAAATTGTGCCTTAACATGTTCCTCCTCTCAGCTCTTCAATTATAATAACCAATTTGCAAGTCTTAAACTATATAACACTACTTTATTTAAAAACGACCACAGCAAGTATATTATTTAATACACTAAGATTAAAATAAAAAGAGTCAATAAATACGAAATCGATTAACTGTTCAGAAGCCAATCTCTTGTGTGATTTCTTTTACATCTTTTTGGTCTGAAAGTGACTAAGCAGAGCACGAGGTTGGCCCTCTGGTCTGCTGTAGGCTCTGATATATATATGTAACATTAGGTGTTACGGGAGTTCTGTGTGGTCGTGGTCCTGATAAGTCGAGACTGTTGAGGCGCATTCTCGGCCTGGAGTACTAAGCGAGGCGTTGACGGGCAGAGCTCTGTGTAGCATTAGGGCGCTACCGGACGGTTGTTTCATGGAACCGGTGGTAAGGCAAGGGAGAGGCATGGCTGTTGAGGTCTCCTGGCTGACTCGGGACTCTGGCTTTGAGTCGCCATTGCGGAATCCGGGCCGGATGGGTTGCGTCGGCCGATCGTCGCTTGCCGGGAGCGTTCGGCGGAAATCCTTGGGCCATAGCAGCCGTCGATGGAAGAGAATGACCAATCTTATCAAATTTATCAAACTTATCAAGTAAATCACTTATCAATAAAAACTTATCAAATTTATCAAACTTATCAAATAAATGCAAACAAAAGAGTGAATATTCGGATAGTGAAAAGTTTTAAGGGTGTGGAGGCTAGAGGGGGCATATGTCGCCGTTCACAGCATATACAAGGGGCACAATATTTTCGAATTACCATTATTTTCCATTCAGGCAAACAGAAAGGGCGCTGAAATCTCAATTTAGCATAAATGTTTGAATGCTTTGCTGAGGCCCAGCGACAAAAAAGTCAGACTACGATTAGAGCGAGTCAAACTATTAAAGCGAGTCAAACTACGATTACATGATTTTATTTGACGACTGGGTACATCTTATCTTAGCAGTTGCGTCACGGGGAAATCTGCTCCTGATCTGTTTCAGGTCCTTATAAAAGCTTTGAACGTCATGTCACATGACCCCAAATGCGTTGCAACCATTGGCCAAAAGCTAAAACTGGGCAGCGGTTTTCTCAGGGTTTGTTATGGCTTTTAAGACGCCTATGTGGCTGGCTGCGGGGACCGTCTACAAAGTTACAAAGGAATTGCAAGGGACCGTGTATTAATTGCAGTTTTTGAACGCGGATTTCTTTGTTCCAACTGGATTAAACTGCGTAGTTCCAGAAATATGGGATTTTCATAGGCTTTTGACTTGTAATGTTACAGAATATCCCCCCCCCGTCCGAGAAGAGGCTGACCACTGTAACGTCTTCAGGACACGGCCACCAGATAATCAGTCATTCTGGGTTAACATATGTTTATTCCAGCCATTTACAATAATTACATAAATTTCACACTGACACTTTATTAAACAAAATAAAATAAAATCACAAAAACTCCTTGCTCGGAGGATTTCATTAGCAATTAAAATAACAACCCCCGCATGGGTCGTCTCTTCACGTGCTGGACGCACCGCGCACTCCTCGTGTCCAACTCAGTTTTTGTAGGGAGACAACAGAAGTATATTCTCTTCAGTTCAATCGCAACAGTGAATTCATTCGAGTGATGGTTCGCAAACAGTTCCCACTCAAGAACGTACCAAGTTCGTTTACTATCTTGAACATGGCGGTCGGAGGAGTCCTCACAAGGCTGTCAACGTGATGCCAAGAGGAACCTTATTGCTCCTCCCCCCTTAGAAAAATTTTTTCGATGCCTCAGAGAAAAAATTTAATTTCTACTTTCCATGTAGATAACCTGATCTCGCCACAAACTCGAGGCAAATTCCCCACTATTCATAAAATAAAACAGAATTAATCTAACCCATAGCTACACAAAATATATTTCAAATTTTTACAAACCTGATATTCTAACAATTTAAATAATATAAAAACACCAATACTCCCACACACAAGTTTGACTCAATTTGAACATTCCATGCACAAGTGAAAGTCCTATTATCAATTCCCACAAAATGCATTTAACTCCCTCGACTAAGGCCGTCAGCATTTCTGTTGGCGGAGCCTGTCCTATGCACAATCCTATATTTGAATGGTTGTAGGGCCAGTAATGCTGAGGATAAATTTTCTCCCAATCCTCTCCAGATTCTAAACAAAATACCTTAATTAACCGTTTAATAGTCCTATGAAACCTTTGAACAGGATCTGATTGGGGGTGATGAACCGAACTATGAGTAACCTTTATTCCAAACCGGTCAAAAAATTCGGTGGTGAGATGACTAGTAAATGAGGTTCCCAAGTCACACTGTACCTCCCGTGGAAATCCCAGTCCACTGAAAATCATTAACAACGCCTCAATCACCGAAACCGAACCAATATCTCTCAATGCGTGTCCCTCGGGATACCTCGGTGACATACAGATAGCTGTTGCCAAATACCGAATTCCATATGCACTAGATGGCAAAGGGCCGACCGTATCAATATTTATTTTTGAGGAAACCTCCCTAATGATCGGTACCAGCTTTAACGGGGCTTTTTTTGTATATCGAGCCTTTCCAACCCGCTGACACGGATCACAAGTACGAACATAATTCTCTACCTCTTTAATGCAGTTAGGCTGAAAATAGTAATGTAGCAATCTATTCCTCGATTTTGCAACAATCACATGCCCCGATGTCTCTTCATGACAGATAGCTTTAATCCTCTCCCTAATTTTTTTCTGAACAAGAAGCTGCTTACGCTCGTTTTTGAGGCGATTCACAGATTTTCTAAACAATAACCCTTTCTCCATTTTAAACTCAGATTTTCCTCCCCTCTCCTGCAGGCTTGAAAAACATGGCTTAAGAGTGGAGCAATCTCTCTGTTCGCGAGCGGTGTTTTGAGAGTCCACTGATAAAAGGGTTCGAATGGCAGAATCTCCCCCCTCCGGCAATTGCATTTTTTCTGCTTCCTCCAACTCAAAACTGCCCGTCATACAGGGTTGTTCTAGATTTTCCCCCTGTGTACTGTCACGATCCTCATGGTTCCGTCGTATTTCTTCTCGCTTTTGACTACGAGTAACAACTGCGTTAACTAGCGATGGGTTTCTTTTTTGATCTTCAATTAATTTTACAGTTTTATTTGATAACAGATAAAAACCCTGATCTAGGGAAGAATCAATCACAGCTGCTTTAGTCACAACATTTCCAAATTTCGCACTTTCCATTTCAATTTTTGCAAGAGGTAAACAAGTAAAGTTTTTATCTAGCGGTTGTTTTACCCACACCGTTTCACCCAACAAATCACCAGGACTGATATGGTTCAAGGATACCATATCCATATTTGCTCCCGTGTCTCGCAGCACTCGCATTAATTTTCCGTTAATTTTTGCCTCGCTCATATAGGGCTCAAATGAAATTTCACCAGACACCCCCGTTCTCACATTATTTACCTGCTCAAAAGCACGGTTTTCCTTTAATTTCGGGCAACCTTGTTTTAAATAGTTTGGCGAGCCACACAAAAAACATTTAAAACTCTTTCTACGGTCAAATGCAACCTTTTCCGAATTCTTACGTCTAAACTCGGGGCTTCTCCAGGGTGGAGTGTTTCCGACCGTTCGATTTTTCTCAGGGGATTCTTTTCCTGCGGACAAAAAATTCTCTTTATCCATTTCCCTCCGATCAGAAGCCTTTGAAATTACTTGTTTCCGCGAAGTTTTTCTAACTGCCTCATATTTATCTAATTTACTTGCCAACTCCGACGGACTGACCAGGTCACCCCAGTTATCAATGAAGTGTTCCCTTACTTCCGGCGAGACAAATGATGTTAGGCATCAAAAATTTTTTTTTTCAAATAAATAGGATTCTGAGATTTTAAAATTGTCATTCTTCGTGATATAATTTGAATTTATCAGGTCAATTATAATATCGTAATCTACATGCATGTACAATTGCAGAATTCTGTTTTGTATGGAAATTTGGTTTATCTATTTCATAGTTAACTTTAGAAGTTTGTTTTAAAATAGTATAAGGGCCTGAATATGGTGGTGCTAATTTTCGCGTATTAGGATATTGAAATTCTTCGTACAGTACTAAATCCCCTACATTAAATTTAGACTCCATGAATCGCGCATCATATTTAACTTTATTTTTATTATGGTATTTAATTGTTCTTTCTTTCGCGAGTTTTCTAGCTTCATCCAATGAAGGATAAAATTTTTGTTTGTTTACAAGTGATTCATAGGGTAGTATTCCCAAAAATAGGTATGCCGGAGTAAATTGCGTTACAGAATGTGGAGTATTATTGTATTCATTAATTACTTCATTTAATAATGTAGTCCAAGGGACCTTACTTGATGCATTATTAACTTTACACCTGAGTCTAGTTACAATAGATTGATTCTTCTCTCTACTTTTCCATTTGACGGTGGGTGGTGGGTTGTGGTAAGCAACTGTTTAACATTGTTACGTTCTAAAAATCTTCTAAATTTGGATGAAGTGAAAGCTGCATTTCGGTCTGTTAATAATTTTTTTGGAGTTTGAATTTGGAAGATCTGCTTTAAGCAATTAGTGTAGGTCTCTGTAGTTACGCTTTTTGACGGAAAAGCCCAAGCATAACGCGTATGGTACAGCAATCAATTATTAAATGTAGGTATTTTTTTGTTGAGTTATAATAATTAAAACCTCCCACTGTGTCTAAGCTTAAGCATTCAAAAGGTTGGTCTGTCGGAGGAACCTCTTGCAGCAATCCAAACCTTTTTTGCCTCTTTTTCTTATTAATTTGACAAACGTGGCAATGTTTTACATAATTATTAATATCTTTCGTAATCTTGGGCCAATAATACTGAGGTGTGATTAATTGTACTGTTTTATTTACTCCGGGGTGTCCGAATTCTTCATGAGCTTTACGTAGTATCTCTGATCTTAATGAAAATGGTACTACTATTTTTAAAAGACCCTTTTTCTTAATATAAATCACATCACCTAATTTTATGTAGCGAGATCCTTGAACATTGTCTTTATTTTGAGAATTAATTATTTCTCGTAGTTCTAGTAAATGAGAAACTTGTTGGATGGATTCTGAAACAGGATTTCGGAAAAGCATGTCAGCCTCAATGTTTGCTGTACCTTTTTGATATTTTATCTCATAATCGAACATGCTTAATTTTAAAGACCATCGAAATAACCTACCCCTGAGATTTTTAGCAGATTTTAGCCAAACTAAAGCTGCATGATCAGTGTGAATAGTGAATTTTTTCCCATGAAGATAGTGATAAAATTTGTCTAGACTGTCAACAATGGCAAGACATTCAAGTTCTGTTATGGAATAATTTTCTTCATACTTTTTTAGAACACGAGAATGGTAAGCTATTGGGTGTAAAATACCGTTTTCATCTGCCTGTTTTAAAACTGATCCAATTTGTTTTTTACAGGCATCCACAAACAAATGACAATCTTTGTTCACATCATAGAGTTGTAAAATCGGCTTAGAAATAAGTTGACTTTTAAGAAGCTCAAAAGTTTCTTGGCACTTCTCTGTCCAATTCCATTTAACCCCTTTTTTCAATAATGTATTTAATGGATGTTGAACTTTTGCATAATTTGGAATAAATTTATTATAAACATTAATTGTTCCCAAGAATCTTTGGAGTTCTTTTACATTGCTTGGTGGTTGCAAGTTCTTAATTTTTTCAATGTTGACATTATCTGGAGCAATGGTTCCTTCATGAATGTGATAACCTAGAAAATTTATTCGTTGTTGCAAAAAGGTACACTTAGCTAACTTCAATTTGTTATTTTCTCTAGAGAAAATTTGAAACATTTGGTTTATATGATCAAGATGTTCTTCCTTTGTTTTTGAAAAAATTATGATATCGTCGAAGTAGTGGCATGCGAAATTAATTTTGTACTTGTCTAGAATTCTCCTAATAGTTCTATTAAAGATGGCAGGTGCATTTTTTAACCCAAAGGGAAGCCTAGTCCATTCATATAACCCAAAAGGGGTCGCAAACGCTACCTTTTCAGTATCCTTAGGATGTAAAGGAACATGCCAATAACCTGATGTAAGGTCCAAAGTAGAAAAAAATTTTGCCTGGCTTAATTTATCAAGAATATCATCAATCCGAGGTAGCGGTTCAGCATCAGTTTTTGTTATTAAATTTAATTTTCGAAAATCAATACAAAGTCTTGTTTTTCCTTCATCACGCTTTTTAGCTAAAGTGACGGGAGATGAATATTGGCTATGACTTTCTTTAATTATACCTGCCTCTAACAATGCCTTTACTTGACTCTTTATTTCTATTTGTTCAGTTGGTGAGGCTCTATAAGCTCTTAAGCTTATAGGCAAATCCGAAGTTAAAACAATTCTCTGGGGCTCCATTCTTATTTTACCTATATCATACTTGTTAACAGAAAATATTTGTATATTTTTTTGTAAAAGAGCCCTTAATTCCTCATCAACATTTAAATTTTCAATATTATTAACAAGATCAATTTTATAAAAGTTATGTAAGCTTTTATCATAAACATTTGCATCATGAACACTTTTATCGCTATTACCTACATAAATATTTGAACTTTCTGAATTATTTTTATAATTATTTACACAACAATCATCAAATAAAGCATTATTATTACACAAAAAATCATCATAACTTAAAGGAACCTTATTGCCAAAATCATTCTGCATATGTAAGGAAAAAAGTTGATTACTTGTATGCTCATTAATCAACTGTAACTCAAGTCCATTTTGATAAACACTGAAATTAGCACAGTTGATATTTAATTGAAACTTTGCACATTCAGGCAATCAAAGGATAGCATCGGGAAGTCGTGACGGCACCACAAAAAATGCAACAATTTTTACTATATTACCAATTTTAATATTTACATGACAAATATTATTTAGAAATATTAAACCGTCAGTCTGTCTAACTGTCAAAGGAGAAACTCTCTCTGTTGTTAATTGAAATTGTTCAACAATATTTTGTGGCATTAGAGAGAGTGTAGACGCCGTGTCTATTACACATGTGATTTGAAGAAGGCCTTCATCTTTTTCTAAAATTTTTGTTAAAGTTTGAGTGTTTCGTGTCATTCGAATGTACATGTGTACGGCAAGTAATCGATTTTCTACCTTATCTCTCTGGCAGTGATCACTCATCTTTTGGGTCGACGTATTCAAGGGTAAAGATTGACTCGTTGATGTTGTATTTGTGTTTAACCTAAAAGGACAGGTATTCGACCAATGGTAGGCATGAAGTATACCCTGTCTCTCACAATTTCTACATGGTGTTCTAGGTAAATCAACATCTTGCTGGTAATGTATATTCTGGTACGATGGACGGAAACGCTCAAATCGAGGCCAAGTATTGTCTGGCACTCGCGAGTTATAAGGGTTTCCTGGAGGATTAGAATAATAACTCATCCTCGGATTCTGGTATCTAAGTGTAAAGAGCCTAGGACCTCGAGGATATGGTCTAGTATAGTTGGGAACTGAGCGTGGCTGGGTTTTCTTTGGTATCTTTTGTATCTTTATTAATTTTGAGGCAATTTCTAACCATTCCGTGGCTGTTTTGGGGGGTTTTAAAACTAATAATGCTTGTACATTACAAGGGAGACCGTTCGTCAATCCCTCCATAATCAAATCACTAGACAAACCCAAATTTCGGCCTAACTCTAATTTTTTATTAAAATACGATACTAAGTTGGAATCATTCTCGAGTTTTAAACTCGTAAAATCCGCAAATGAAAATGAACTGCATGAAATGAATCTTTCATTTAAAACTTCAACAATATCATGCCAGGTACTTAGGTTATGGGCATTATTTACAAATTCGGTGAGGGCACTGCCACTTAAATATTTACTAACATTTTGGACTTTCCACTGTTCCGTTTTATTAAATTCCGAGCACATTTTTTCAAAATAACTCAAACAATTACGAAATTTCATATTGCTTTCAGGACAGTAGGAAGCTATGAACTCTTCATTATTTGAGCTAACACTGTTGGTGGCACTTGCGTGGTTAGCCATCGTTTGAGTTTCGTTATTCGTAGTCATTATTTGTTTTGCCTTTTTACCTGAACGCAAAAACATGTAATAATAATATTTTTTATTTTATATACTCTTATTCAATAAATTATGCTACCAAAATAAAATTAAAATAAAACAAAACATAAATACAATTGAAATCATTGTGAACTATTTAAAGAAATAATATATTATCAAAACTAAAATACACAAAAATAATAAAGATTTAAAATAAATGATTCTTAATTAAGTTTTTAATTATTTTTGTCCTTTTTCTTCTTCTCTTTTAAAAATAAAAACAAACACTAATATATTTTCAAAATAATAAAAAGTTCTAATTTAATATTTATGCAATCAGTTTATATAATTTCATTAATCAAACTCAGTTTATTAGTCATAAGAACAGAATCACACAATTCAATGTTCTCTCTCTCTGTTTTCTTTTTTTTTCACTTACCTCTCAACATGCTAACTACACACACATAAAGATAAACACTTTTAGGCGCGGTTGATCATCAGCTGCTTTCAGTAAATTCTCTCCACTGGGTGAGGTCAGAGTTCAGTTTATTCCTTCAGAGCTGGCAGACGAGAGAGCGAAATTTCGTTTAATCAAATAACTCATGCAGTCGTTGAAATATGTAAGAAAAGGTAAACATTTTGGGCGAACTAGAGATGCATTTCCACTTTCTCAGTAGAGGAGCACGTACAAACAAAACAAAAAAAAATATGTGGGCGCGCCTTGGAGAACAAAAATAAAAATAAAAAAAATAAACTTCTCCGCGATTGCAACAATTGAAGAACCATGATGTAGACCGAATGAATCATCTTGAAATGAGCGCTTTCGGAGGAAAAAAAACGATGTCGGACTCTCGCGGTGCAGGCGTGTAGGAACGAACGCTTTCGAAGCTTGTTGAACAAAAAGCCCCGCTGAAGGTACAATCCTGTGCGACTTCTATGTAACATTAGGTGTTACAGGAGTTCTGTGTAGTCGTGGTCCTGATAAGTCGAGACTGTTGAGGCGCATTCTCGGCCTGGAGTACTAGGCGAAGCGTTGACGGGCAGAGCTCTGTGTAGCATTAGGGCGCTACCGGACAGTTGTGTCATGGAACCGGTGGTAAGGCAAGGGAGAGGCATGGCTGTTGAGGTCTCCTGGCTGACTCGGGACTCTGGCTTAGAGTCGCCATTGCGGAATCCGGGCCGGATGGGTTGCGTCGACCGATCGTCGCTGGCCGGGAGCGTTCGGCGGAAATCCTTGGGCCATAGCGGCCGTCGATGGAAGAGAATGAGACGGAGTCAAACTACGATTACATGATTTTATTTGACGACTGGGTACATCTTATCTTAGCAGTTGCGTCACGGGGAAATCTGCTCTTGATCTGTTTCAGGTCCTTATAAAAGCTTTGAACGTCATGTCACATGACCCCAAATGCGTTGCAACCATTGGCCAAAAGCTAAAACTGGGCAGCAGTTTTCCCAGGGTTTGTTATGACTTTTAAGACGAGTATGTGGCTGGCTGCGGGGAGCGTCTACAAAGTTACAAAGGAATTGCAAGGGACCGTGTATTAATTGCAGTTTTTGAACGCGGATTTCTATGTTCCAACTGGATTAAACTGCGTAGTTCCAGAAATATGGGATTTTCATAGGCTTTTGACTTGTAATGTTACATATATATATATCAATATCATAAAGCCAAAGGGGGATCCAGGGAGGGGCGCGCGCCCCTCCATGAAAATTATATTTACACTATAGATAAATGGGGCTTTCACCAGTATTAAGTGGGCTTTACACGAGATAAAATGAAAATTCACGATTACTCCCCCCCCCCCTCCGGAAAAGTTTCTTGATCCGCCCTTGCATAAGGCTGAACTAAACTTCTTGTAACATTTCATTTTCAGGACACTTCAAAAATTTAGTAATAGTCTGACGACCTTTATCTACTTTTTAAAATTTGTCTTTTTGGAAATTTTAAAGCTCCAGATTAAAACCAATCTTATTAAATATTTATGATAAAATGTTTATTATAAATACATATTTTAAATTTTAAGCTACAATTAGCTGTAGAATCTTGTAAAATTTTACTAGATGAAAAAAAATGAAAATATTTTTTTCTAGTCTGTACTATGCCATTATAATTAAACAGTTAAAGTATGCAGGGCTGCGTCCGCCCCCCCCCAAGACTCGGCCCCTGGACCCAAGTCCACTGGACCAAGTGGCCCCTGGTCCACTCAGCCCCACCGTAGTGATTCACCCGAGCCCCTCTTTGTTTTGGAGATTCGAATACATACGCTGAAAACGACCAACAAATAATCTCAATAAATATAGCCAGATCTGCGAAAACAATTAGAATATTGAAACCCTTCTAATATCGCCAAATCTGAGACTTGCGCTTTCAGCTCTTTACCCTGGGAAAGAGGTGTTTGTCTCCTTTTATTTACTTTTTATTTTTTGCACCTGCCAGAAGTTTCGTTAAGACAAGCAGGATGAAGTACAATCTAAATAGCGTTTTTAAATAAATGAGTCTGACAAAAATATCTGCGTAATTTCTATTTTTGACTATTACATGAAAATACTGTCCCATGGCTTTATTAATTTTATGGGTGAGAAAATAAGTGCAGGAGCCCTACAGCTTTCCTTAGGGGGTGGCCAGAGACGTACCCAGAAAAAAAATTCTGGGAATGTCCAAAAATATTTGAGGGAATCCAAACGGTAAAAAAGGCAAAAAATTTCACACAAAGACTTCATATTCTTCATCATTATTATTTTGCTTACAAAAAACGAAATTTCTAAGGGGGGGGAGGTCTCTCTGGACCCCCCCCCCTGTATATGTCCTTCGGTGTGGCAAACTGGGCAACCGCCCAGGGCACCTAAAAAAAACTGTTGAAATCGTCGATCGATATCAAGTAACCAAATAAATTTCCTAACCTAGAACTGAAAACTGCACATCAGTAAGCGGAGAAAAAACACAGATTTTGTATTTTAGTGTGTAGCTTTATCTTTCAAATTTACAGCAAGGCTAAGCTAGACTGCAGCTTTTACATTATGAGGGAAAGCAGTAGCGTAGCCAGAATTTTATTTCGGAGGGGGGCTGGGTTGTAAGCTAACGTTCAATTATAAGCTAAATATCAAATTGCAAGCTAAGTAAAGTGTCCCATTTCGCAGGGGGGGACTGCAGTCCCCTCACGCTACGTCACAATCGATAAATGAAATAACGAAATTTTATGCTAACACTACGAAATATTTACTGGCCCATTACCTCTAAAAAGTGCTGGCCCGGTACATTTTAAACAGTACCACGCCGTTAACTATGCTGCGCATGTTTTAGACACATGGGCGCGACAGGCATTTCGCCATTACTGGCAATGTACTGGCGCATATGCATTTTTCAGGCATTGGTATTCCAGTGACTTTAATTTGACGGCAATGTACTGTGCTCCCGGCATACGGCACTTTGCCAGCACGGCGGGTACCCGGCCGTCATTTTGCGGGCAGTAGTATGTTTGCTGGGTAGCTCCTTGTTACTGACTTTGTTGTCTTCATTTTGTATACTAAATTTGTCTCTAATGTAACTAAGGGTGCATCCATAACCTTATGTAGTCCAGATTTGATACCACCAACTATAAGAGAAAAGGTTGTAATCAGGGGCGTAGCCAGAAATTTTTCATGGGGGGGATTACAACTACTATAACTCATATATATGTATACGTGTGTGTGATAATGTAGTGAAGAATATACATTTTGTATGGCAAAAATTTCTTATGGCAAAAATTTCTTCCCTTGGCTACGCCCCTGGACTTGTAATTCTTTTTGAAATCTGAGAGGTACTCTCTTCGCTTGCTTCAAGTTTTCATTTATACCTACACAGAAGTACAATTTCCGTAACATAATATATCAGCACCAAAAACACTTGACCTATCCTCCAAGTCACAAGCACGAGTGAAAACATCATCTTGTAAATATAACGTAGCTTTTAAAAACTCTTGAGCTCTAGGATACTCGCTTACTCTATATTTCTGGTAAATGCGATTATGCAATTTTTGGTTACAGATAATACGTAAACAGTAGAAATACCTCCAGCTTGAGGAGTATGGTAGCGTGCATGCTTTCTTCCAGACTTCCTAAGACTTTCCTGTACAGTCGGTTGAAAAGTGCTGGCGTTGCCTTCATTTTACAATATCTCTTTCTCACTTTGAAGTTTTAAAAGGGATTTCTTATGGTAGTATTGTTTGTAGCATGCATTATTCATATGATACACGAACACTACTTCTTCTCTAAATAAGCTCAAACGCTTGGTAACAATGTCGTTTCGCACTTGTGCAGCCGTCCATTTATTTTCTCGACCATTTTCTGTACTTATCACGCTATTATCACTTTTATTACAAATAATGCTTGTTTTTTCGTCTGGATTAAAGTCTATTACACAGTCTTGCAATGCTCTGGACAATTTTATGACTTCCATACTTACATTTAAACTCTACCTAAAACACAAAAGAAAAATACATAGAAAATTCGCGCCTTTTCTGCAAGCATTAAAACCTAACCCTAAAAGCGGCTTATACTGGTTTTGCAATCTTATCTTTAGAGGACTACTAGAGCCATTTGTTAGAAAAAATTACAAACTAAACGAACAAGAAATACAGACAAATCAGTTTATACTAGTAGAAAACTAAGCTACCCGAACGACGTTTGAACAAAACTGTCAACTGGTTAATGCCTGAAAACTACACACCGTCTGCATTACACATTATTACATACGTTATTTAATAAAATAAGGGTAAATTAATATAAAAAATACAATTTCATACAAATCGGACAAGTATTTACTTAGATAGGAGCAGTTCTGAGATGCGAGCATCCGCCATCTTTGATGACGTCATATACGGAAAATGTACCAGGTGACGGATGTCCACCCAAGTCCAAAATGCTTACTAAGACACCTACTAAACATTCCTGAAAAAAAATTCTCCATACTCAAACTTTCCCACAGAACTGCAGTCAGGTCCTGGACCAGCCCGTGCAAAAGCCACGAAGGAGCGGATATCCCCCCCCCTCAGCATTCTGGCTTTCTGTGTTTATGCTTTCAACTGTTTCATATCTCTGACGTCGGGGGTCGGGTCTCATCTCATGCTTTCGAATGAATGCAGTGAAACCTTTCAAGCTGGATACCTCACAAAGTTGGACAATTTAATGGGGAACAAAGCGTGTTTATAATATAGAAATATACCTCAATAAGTTGGACACATTTTAAGGGAGCCGCAGGTATCCAATTCACGGAAGTTTCACTGTACTACATTAGTACTAAAATAATAATCACATTTATTGTTGGGAGAGGGGGTGAGTGGATAGGGATGTAGACACTCGAAATATAGACTTGCGCTTTAATGTTCATGAATAAGTGTGAAAATAAGGGTAGGATCTAATTAAGGTTTTGGGGGACCCTGCGTCATATTCAATGCATTTGATGTGATTTATATTTCTGTTTTTTATTTGTTGATATATTTTGGTGACCCTAGAACGTGGCCTAGTTTTCCGGTGTCGTTTCTTCGGCTCACCGATACAAAATATATCTACTGAAAAGATTACAACAGTACAAAGGGACTCTGAAACATTTATCTTTATTCTACATAAAAGGTATGAACAATATACAAAATAAATAAGTGATAATTTTCTGTTTATATTTACAAAATGTCATAGTTTTGGTGCTGTTTCTTTGGCTGTCAAGATGAAGACCCCATGAGTGCCTTCGGGAACACCGGCAGCCAAGTTATCTCTGCCGAATTTTGCTCTCTTATCCAAATTTGATTCACTTGTTTCAGTTCTATAACAGAAAGAGAAAATACAACATCACTAAGAATACATTTTACACTTGTCATACTAAACTGGATGTTTCAATTTGTTTGCTGAGAGGTCTGTCTCTTTAAAACTATTAAATTTAACATTATAATTCCAATAGTTACATATAGTATTTTGTTTAACATACACTGCTGGCCACCCAAATTGCAACACCAAGAAAAACAAGAGATATCACAACAAAATTTATTGTGTAGATAACATGTTGACCAAGTAACAAATGATTAAATTTACAGCATTCTATGAAGCGTGGTTCCTGCCAAAATCAGTACCCAGAGTAGCCGCCGTTGTTGGAGATCACAGCTGCCACACGCCTCGGCATTGATTCAAAGAGACTTTGAATGTGTTCTTGGGGTACAGCAGACCAAGCAGCTTCCACACGTTGCCAAAGTTGATCTGGTGTGACAGCTGGGGATGAACTCTGGGTCAGTCGTTGAGCAACCATGGACCACATGTTTTCTATCGGCGAAAGATCCGGAGAGCGCGCCGGCCAGGGAAGCAATTCAATCTGGTGATTGACGAAGAACCCTTGGACAATGCGTGCCACGTGTGGTCGTGCATTATCCTGCTGAAATATAGCTGTTGGCAAGCCCTGAAGGTAAGAAAGGACAACTGGCTCCAACACCTCGGAGATGTAGCGCTGGCTGGTTAAAGTACCGGCAATGCGTACTAGAGGAGTGCGAGAGAGATATCCGATACCGCCCCATACCATAATACCCGGTGCAGGACCAGTGTGACGGTGCATAATGCAGCTGTTCACCATCCTCTCTCCACGGTGTCTCCAGACTCGAATCCGACCGTCGTGGTGTTGCATACAGAAGCGTGACTCGTCAGTAAAGAGAATTTCATTCCATTCTGTCGTCCACATCCTTCTTTCATCGCACCATTGGCGGCGGAGACGTCTGTGGTTCCGCGTCAGAGGTAGACAAAGCAACGGACGTCTTGCGGACAGACCATTCTGCTGTAAACGACGTCGAATGGTACGCGCAGACACTGGATGATGCGTTACAGACTGAATCTGCTGTGATATGGTTCGTGATGTGACTGAGCGGTCCGTCACTGCCATGCGTACAATCTGCCTGTCATCACGTGACGTGGTGCACTGAGGTCGATGCGGTCGATCACGTCTGTCCGTCGTACCCTCCTGCACCCAACGATCACATATCCGCATCACAGTTGTTTGGTTTCGTCCAATACGACGACCGATTTCCCTGGAAGATAACCCACAATCTCGGTATGCCACTATCCTTCCTCTGTCAAACTCGGATACTTGATCAAAAGATGATCGTTGTTTCCTACGAGGCATAATTTATCGTTTTTTTGAAAAAAAAGCAAGAAAAACACAATTGCTGTACTTGAAACCGTCGAAATCTCCAAGCCTTAAATAGCGCTTTGAGGTGGCGCCACAGGCGCGCTTGATGTGCGTCTGCGCTGAAATTCTAATCATTTGCATATCTCACCTCAGCTAATGCATGTTGTAAATTTCATATTATTTGCATGCTTTCTTCAGGGTGTTGCATTTACGATGGCCAGCAGTGTACATAAAATAAAAAATACATATAACTTTTTGTGCGGACGCTGTATGTAAAAGGTTAAAGAAAAGAAATTCTAACTTTGAAAAGTATATCACTAAAAACTGCACTTGGGTGAATAAACTATTCACTGAGTTTTTGGGTTTTAAAAATTGAGCATTCATTGTCGAAGACCAAGAGGTGATTCTTAAATTAAGAAAATGTAAATAAAGTGTAGTGTGAATGAAAAATATTTCCAAAGTATTTGTACTATCATTTGCTTTCTTGAGTTAATGTGCGGCGAATGTCAAATTCAATTCAATCAACTGTCATTTCGATATCATCTTATCGTGTTAAGATCTCATATTTCTTTCCCTGTGAAACACTTTCCCTTTAAACAATGGCAATTTCAAAAGAAATATTTCTCGGTCACCTTATCCGAATACCTACCATGGAAGAAGACACACGAGACAGCTACGAGAATAAGCCAGCAGTATGAGAGTAAAAGGTGTTACGTCGCCTCACCAAGGCACAGTGATTATTTCACTGAAAATGGTAAACGGCCGAAGTGTGAAGGTCCCGCATGCGGGTCCCATCACGCGGCTGTCGACCTAACCGTTTGGAGTTTTACGTGGTTTTCTCCGAATCTAGCGTAAATACCGGTTAGGACCTCTTAGAAAGACCCCCCAAAGAGGGCAACCCCTCTGTGTTGTCCATCTGACGTGGATTTATAAGCAGATAAGGGCAAAGCACACAAATCCGAAACACATGTCAATAAACAAACACGGTTATATCATGTGTATAGCGAGGTTCTAAAAATAAAATTTTTATTTTGGTCGTAATAGGGTTTTATATATCCTTACTATGAAAACAGTCGAGCACAATGTAATTTTATAAAATTGTATGGTTTTTAAGCTGTGCAGTTTAACAAAGTCACAAAGTTTATTAAAATATTTTTAATATTTGACAAAATAGGAACAACATTTAATAGATCTGAAAAATATATTAAATACTTGACAAAATTCACATAAAACATATTAGTATATTTTACAACTTTACAAAATTCTTATTTTTCACCGTAAAAATAAATGAATAAATATATAATTCAAAACCATAAAATAAAAAATGTGCATGAAAGGGCTGGATTTTTCTCAAACGCCACAAATTCTCTAGAGCGCCGTCGCAGGTCGTTGGGAGGTGAGCTACAGTAAAGTGAAAAGAACCCATGCACAGGAGCTATTCTGTTCAAACTAGCTCAAATAACTCTCGCTCTCTGCAACTGCTGACGTAACAGTATGAGCGGTAGTAAGAAATTCATGAATACCGACTGCAAGAATTGCCTTTTATCAGTAACGATACAGCATTAACTAATTCAAACTCGTAGAATATTTTCTGAGAAAGAGCGCTTTTCCGCGGTTTCGATTCTTTTAATCCGAAAATATGTTGCTTTCAATATTTTTAGTACATATTTTTATCATGCTTAAAACACTGAAAAAAAAAATACTTCCTTTTTTTAAAATTGCTAAATTAAGGTGAAAAAGGTAGAATTTCTCACAAAAATACTTGATTTACTGATATCTAATTTACTAAAATCCAAAATTCTAGGCCAAATCCCAAGCCGCCTGGGCACCCATCCTGGCAACGTTCCTGCTGTTTTGTTTTGCATTCTGTTTTAGAATTCGATTACCTTTTTTCCCTTAAATTGACCTTGCTTGTAAGACTAGCCTACTTGCTGTAGTACTGCAGGGTGATGTAAAAAGCTTTTTTACTTTTCTTTTTGCCTAATTTTGATAAAGTAAGAAAATTAATTACACACATTTTCCAACAGATGTTTTTCTTACAATAAATGATTTCCTATTTATCTAGCTCTTGAAGGAGAGCTGATTCATAAACGACATTGTTATTTGCATCAACTTTAATTGCAGTAAAACTAGTACACTATCTGGCCAAAAGTATCCGGACACCCCCTAAAATGTGGTTTTGGCGGGTGACGCAAATTTGATGCGTAATCGAAGGCTATTAAAGTGTTGGTAGTGGTTTGTGCGGTTCTATGTATGCGTTTGTGAAGCAATGAGTAAGTCAAAGGAGCTTAGTGAGTTCAATCGTGGCAGCATAGTGGGATGCGACTTTTGTTGGAAATCAGTTCGTGAGATTGCAGACATTCTACAGAAGCCTAAATCCACTGTGAGTGATGTAATTGTGAAGTGCAAACGTCGAGGCAGTGAAACTACAGAAAAACGGAGTAGTAGAGCGAAAAAATTTAGTGAACGGAGCCGCAGAACTCTGAAAAGGGTAGTGGAAAACAATCGCAAGTCCTCGTTGGTAGAAATTTTTCAGGAGTTCCAAAGTTCATCAGATGCTAGTGTTCGCAGCAGGACTTTTCGTCGAGAGTTAAACAACTTGGGATTCCGTGGTCGTGCAGCCGCTCACAAGCCGAACATCACTCCACAGAATGCGAAGCATCGATTGCAATGGTGCAGAGATCCCCGTCATTGGACTGTGGACGTGTGGAAAACTGTTTTTTGGAGTGATGAATCTCACTTCACACTCTGGCTGTCGGAGGGACGCGTCTGAGTTTGGCGGATGCCCGGCGAACGTTTTTTGCGTGACTGAATTGTGCCGACTGTTAAGTTCCGTGGTGGCGGTATAATGGTGGTGGATGTTTCTTGTGGTTGAGCCTGGGTCCGTTAGTTCCTGTGGTTGGAAACATGAACTCTGCGATGTAGGAGGACATTCTGGACAATAATGCACTCCCAACTCTGTGGCAATATTACGGGGAAGGCCCATTTCCCTTCCAGCAGGATAACTGCTCCATTCACACATCGAGGCTTGCACAGACGTGGTTTGACGAAATGAGCGTTCAAGAACTGGACTGGCCTTCTCAGATCCCCGATCTTAATCCTACAGAACACCTCTGAGCCGAATTAGAGCGCATATTACGTAGCCAGCCAAATCGACCATCCTCACTGCAAGCACTCACTTCAGCCGTGAGGGACGCCTGGAAGTCAATTCCTACAGTCACCTGTCAATAACTGGTGCAAAGTCTTCCCAGAGGTGTGCAGGCTGTCATCGATGCAAAAGGGGGACCACCATCATATTAAATATGTACCACAGGACGCTCCAAGTCCATACCACTGGGTGTCCGGATACTTTTGGCCAGATAGTGTTGTAATTATATGGAAAGAAATCCATACAAATTTCATGATTATACAAATTTCTGATTTTTGAATTCGTCGATTTGACACTAAAGGGAAAATTTCAATTTTAAAACGGTAATAGTTCAATAATCTAAGAAAACTAGTCAAAATAACAAAAGGAATACATACTGCTGTCAGATAACCGGACATCCGGTGAAAACTTAGCCACATATTCGGTATCCAGCCAAATTGATATTCATTGCATAATTAAATTCAGATCAATCAACGGAGTATTCAGACGTAAGTGCATTTCCAGTAATTTGTGTCTAAAGGCCATAATGTATGAGTTTTTCTTTTTCTTTTTTAGTTCGGCAAAAAACTTATACGTCCTACACCAAAATAAATACCAATAGTTTGGATTTTGATATTATTATGCATTTTGTAATGCAATCACTCAAGTTATTAGAGGTATATTTGCATGCTCAAAGTGTTTTTTCAGTGAAGCAGGATTTTCTAGAATTAGGTCCCTAAAATGTCCTCAATCCAAGGCACCCGACACCACAAACACACACAACACTGTGGTTTCATTCATCGATGACTAAAAACATACCTGCCCTATTTATATATATCTGTATAGTATCAAGAAATGTTATTTCTTGATAATATGTATTTAGTTCAAAAACATTCCGCCAATTTTTGTCTATTTTTACAGTATGTCAAAATAGAAATTTTGAATTAATCGGTAGAAGTGCATGAAACAGGCAGCTGAGATGGGAATTCGAAATACAGTATTTTGTAATTTTACTATATTTTCTTGATCTGCTAATTTTTATATCAGCATTCAAGGTACGAGAAATTCATCAAGGTGTGCTTTCAAGTAAAGAAAACATTTTTTAATAATTTTTTGTTGTTATTTTAGATCTTGGTAGTAAAATATACTTTTCTTTAGCATTAGCAGGAGAGCGTTAAAAACCCGTGGAAATGCTTTACCTGCTCGGTGTGACGTCACAAGTAAGCGCCGCGGCCTTCCAGTCAAGACGCGTTGCTGATGCCCACAATTCTGCCAGAGAAAGGGAAGATACGAGAGACAACCGTTTGATCGGAATCCAGGCCAAAACCTCATAGTCAAATTTTTTGATGATTGCAATACTCCCTTTACATGGCACTTTCTTACAAGTTTAAAAAGTATTAAATAATAAACGTGCTGAGGGAATCAACAAATACATAAGCCAGCAAAGTTTGACAAGCTGCTATGTAAATAGGACTGTTTAGGGCTGTTTAAACTAGGAACACAATAAAAAAGAAAAAGATCTTTATTAAAAAATAATCACAAAAAAGGATTTTTTCCAAGTTTTTTTTATGTTATTGGTGTTACAGATTCTATGAGCAGGACCCGTCGAAGAGAAAAACTTGTGTGCACACTTGCCCTGATCATCTAGCATTAAACCAGTCGATTTCTTGACGTGGAGGTGTTTAGAGTAGTAACCCAGCAAACACACTACTGCCCGCAAACTGATGCCGGCGAACCATGCTGGCAAAGGGCCGTACGCCGGGAGCACAGTGCATTGCCGTCAGTTTAATAGCCAATAAAATACGGCGAGCCTTTTACTTGCCACAGCATTTCAGAAAAACGAAGATCCAAACTTCACATCAAAAGCAAAACAATATTAATATAAATATGTGTATAGTTATTACTGGTAATTACAAGCTATATATATATATACATATACACATATATACACACACATACATATATATTGTTGCGGAATTACTCTGCTACTCCTGGGGTTCGTCGTTCTAAAGTCCAGTCGGTGTAAAAAGTTCAAGTAAAAAGTCACTTGTTAGGATGGAACACAAACTTTATTGCTTCTAAAACTTCGTAGAACAATCAGCTGTACACAATTCACAAGCACAATCTAGCAGTAACGTGCTTTTAACAATCCGTTTAGATCAGAAGCTCTCACAAATGCTGTATTTCTCACACAAAATAAGTCACTTTCACAGGCAAAAATTCAGAGGAAATATTCAAGGGATATCGTACACAATCCCTTAAGACACAGCAATGAAGAATATACACACAGCACTTTAAAAACAGCTTCATAAAGCGAGCTAAAACACAGCTTCTATAGCACTATCAATTGACAAAGCAAGCGTACTGAGAGCTCTTCACACATTGAGCGTTCAACTCGCACTGAACTTTCGGAGCAGCGCGCTGGTGGAATTTATAGAGGAGGCAGAAGCTGGGAGCAGCTTCTAGAAAAGTATATTTCTCGAAGATTCCAGATAAAGCGGGACTTGTGATTACATCATAGAAGAGAAATGTTAAGTTATTATGCGTTTTTAATGCAGGAAAAACAACTTCCAGGCCCCATTGGGAAAATCGTGCCAAATGACCAAAAAGTCGCCAAGCTTGGCGATTTTTGGCGAAATATCGCCAAATTTGGCGCCAAAAATATGTCCTCAAATATAAAGAGATCGAAGCCCTAGGACTAATATTTCTCGAGATTTCTAGAACCTCCATTGAAAATCAATGGAAAATCACAACCTCCATATCTCCGGTTCTAATTGACCGATTTTGATGCAACAAAAAGCAAAATTTATCTATTTGAAGCGTAGGATACGAATTTTAAACCATTTTAAGCCCCAGAGCAGTGGGTTTCCCCAAAAATTCGTGCAGTGGGATGCCCCAAAAATTCGTTACATTGCCCCCTTCCCAAGGACTTTACGTCCCGGGCAGTACAATCCCCAGTTAGGAGGTCACACAAATATATACAGTGTCCAACCTTTAACCAAATCTTAACAACATAATTTAAGCAAATAATCGATAAACACAGTAAGCAAATACACACTAATAAATAAATAATAGACATAATAAACAATTCCACTAATATGTAATGAATGTAATAAAAAAATACACATTAATAAAAACCAATATATTAAAAATATCTACACTAAACATGGCGTAAGTAGTGAGTGAAAGAGAGTTGAAGAAAGAGGAAGAGAAGGGAAAGACAGGAAAGAAATGAGAGTTGAAAGAAAAGAGGAATTACGCCATAGTGGCCATGGTCTGATAGTCAAATAACTAATTACAACCGCGGTAGATGACTAGCCGATCGTAATGTACAACTCTTGGCTTCGAGTTTGGTAACTTACGAATGCGTACAATGACGTCATTCAGCCGGTTTAGGACTGTGTAAGGACCGTCCCACGGCGATTGCAGCTTGGGAGACAGGCCTTTCCGTTGAGTAGGATTCCATAGCCAAACATTGTCACCTACGTTGAAGTCGTGTCCCGTAGCCTTCGTGTCGTAGCGAGTATTCATCTTCTCTGTATTCAGGTTGATCCGTTCTCGTGTAAAATGATGCACGTCTTCAAACCGTGCCCGAAGATTTTCCATCTACTCTTCTGGCGATGAAGGCGCACCTAAAGGGCTGCCGAACACTAGATCGGCGGGAAGACGAAGATATCTGCCGAACAGCATCTGGGAAGGTGTGAAGCTGGTAGTCTCATGGACGGCACTCCTATCGGCCAGCAGGAAGAGGGGGAGTTTCTTGTCCCAGTCCTCTTCATTCCTAGATACCAGGAGCGAGAAGTTGTTCAAAATTGTGCGATTGAACCTCTCCACTCTGCCGTCGGATTGTGGGTGTAAAGGCGTAGTCTGGGTTTTGTCTATTCCGAGAAATTGACGTAGTACTTTAAAGACGGCAGTGGTAAAGTTCGTTCCTTGGTCGGAATGAAGTTGCAGAGGGGTTCCATATCTGGAAATCCATTCTTGCACCAGTACCTCTGCTACGGTCGTAGCTTCTTGATCGGGAATAGGAAACGCTTCCGGCTATTTAGAGAAATAGTCAATGACAACTAGGATGTATTTGTTGCCATCCGAAGTTCGCGGAAGAGGTCCCAAGATGTCGAGGGCAATTCTGGCGCTCCTACATTGTAACGATGTAGTTTACCACGGCTTCGTTTCTTCAGGCCTTTACGGGCAGCACAGTCGTCACAAGCTTGACACCACTTTTCGACATAGCCTCGAGCCCTACCTCAGTAGAAGCGCTCGCGAACTTTCTGCAGGGTCTTCATTATGCCAAAATGGCCTCCAGTTAAGCCATTATGCAGCTCTTCTAGAACCTTCGGAATCCTCGAGCGAGGGAGTACTAACTGCCATCGGAGCATCTTGCCGTCGTCCGACTTCCATTTACGATACAGGACTCCATTTCTCAGGCGAAGCGAATCCCATAAAGCCCAGTACTGTTTTGTTGCCGGACTGTAAGATGATATTTCTTGCTAACTGGGCTTAGCGCTGGATTTTTCCATAAATTCCACAATAGGTTTGATGTCGCTGTCTTCTAATTGGTACGCCCGAACATTTTCGTCACTCCAGGGATCTTGGGATGGTGCCGATGATGTAACTTGGCGGACAACGGGATGTTTCAGATGGTAATTTTTCTCTGCCCTGGAGCAATAGCGACAGCTGTCTATACAGGTCCTTCTTGCATCTGCATTTCCATGACATGCCCCTTTCCGATGACGTATCTCGATGTCATATTCTTGTAATCGCTGTATCCACCTGGCTATTTGGCCCTCTGGATTCTTGAAATTTAGAAGCCAGGTTAAAGAGGCATGGTCCGTTCGGAGCAGGAACTTTCGGCCGTACAGGTAATTATGGAAGTGCTTCCCGGCCTTAATGATAGCAAGAAGTTCCTTTCTCGTAACACAATAGTTGCGTTCTGCCTTTGAAAGGCATTTGCTCCAGTAAGCAATGACGTGTCTTGGCCATCTATCTCCTGGGACAAAACTGCTCCAACACTCTCCTTACTTGCGTCTGTGTCCAGGATAAATGGCTTGTCAGGGTGAGGGTACGATAGGATCGGCGAAGATATTAAAGCCGTCTTCAGTTCGTTGAATGCGTCCTCACATTCCTCAGTCCATAGAAATTTCTGTCCAGTCTCGGTCAATTTGTGAAGAGGCCTTGCAATTTGAGAAAAACCCTTCACGAATTTTCGATAGTAAGTACACAGACCGAGAAAACTTCGTAAGTCATGGATTTTCTCTGGACGACTCCAGTTCTTGACTGCGGACGTCTTTTCGGAATCGGTTCGGACTCCGTGGGCGGATATTATGTGCCCGAGGTAATGTACTTCCCGACGAAACAAATTGCACTTCGATGGACTTAGTTTCAAGTTTGCCTCTTTTAATTTGTGCAGTACCTTTCGAATGTTCTCGAGATGCTCTTCGAAAGTTTTTCCGACGATGATGATATCGTCCAAATAAACGAGACATGCTTCGTAGGAAAGCCCTCTCAACACTGTCTCCATCAGACGCTCGAATGTAGCCGGTGCGTTGCAGAGTCCAAAAGGTATAACTTTGAACTGCCACAATCCTTGTCCCGTGGTGAACGCAGTCTTTTCACGGCCATCGGGATGAATTTCTACTTGCCAGTAGCAACTCTTCAGATCCAGAGTGGAAAACCATTCATTTCCCGATAAAGTGGCCAAAGTGTCGTCTATCCTGGGAAGAGGGTAGCTGTCTTTCTTGGTTATGTCATTCAGTCATCTATAGTCAACGCAGAACGGGGTGGAACCATCTTTCTTTCGAACCAAAACAATCGGCGAGGCCCACGGACTAGTCGATGGCTCGATGACGTCATCACGCTGCATCTCCTCTAAAAGTCTGTTCACCTCTTCTTGCTTAGCAAACGGCAGCCGCCTAGGATGTTGCTTGATGGGAGAATGGCTGCTTGTGTCTATTCTATGCTGCGTTAACCTCGTACGGCCAAAGTCACCGGAAGTACGAGAGAAGAGGTCTTCAAATTCAGCTATTACCTTCTCCGCAGCGCTTCTCTGTTCTGCCGTTAACTCCACGTCTTGTAATAATTCCTTCGTCAGGCACTCGGAAGATTTAGCTGTCGTTTGGCTGATGTTCTTATTAATGCAGGTAACAGGAATGCATGTCGCCAACACTTCATTTTTCTTTATCGCCTTGTCACATTTGCTACTCTAACTGGAATTTCTGTTCTCGACAAGTACACAAGTGTTGCTCCCACAAGTATTCCTCTGACGGAATCACTATTGTTTGGGTGTTCGATTAATCCAAAACGGAATTTATTGCTTTCTTTTACTGTTCCAGAAATTATTGAGTCAGTTCTGGGAGGTAGAGTGATATCAGTCTGGGCTATTATTTGCTGAACAGGCAAAGCAGTTTCATTTCTAATATCGAATGCAGATATTTCTTCTGAGTCTGAACGAAGCTCATCATTCTTAAAGTCCAAATTAAATTTGTGTGATTTTAAAAAGTCCAGTCCGAGAATAAAAGAGTCAGTAATATTGGCGACATATACCACATGTTGTATCTGGCATTTCCAAACGTGATTTCTACTTGCGCTTTTCCGCCCACTTCGATATTGTCACCGGTCACAGTCTGGAGGGTCAGCGAGGGCGGAGTCCAGTTAATCTTCAAATTTAATTTCTTGGCCAGATCCGTTCTTATGATGGTTACGTTCGCTCCAGTATCAATCACCATGTGGCATGGGGAACCATTAAAGTATCCGAGTACAAATAGTCCATCACTGCCGCCATTCACTGATAAAATCTGTAAGACTTTCAAACGAGGCTTTTGAATATCCCTCAGCCTCTGTTCCTGAAAGTCATCTCTTTTCTGTCTTCCTTCATGGGCTTCTCTGGTGCATTGATAACTGCGATCTTTACGACGAGAGTTCTTTTGTACGTCACAGTATTTTCGTAAATGCCCCTCGCTGTTGCACCTCCAACATTTCACTTTTCTTGGCTCTGACTGTTCTTGTCGTTCCACCAGATTTTCCAAGGTCTTTAATTTATTCTCTAATCTCTCCATTTCTCCATCCGTAGGCTCCTGGAATGACACAGCTCTAACATTATACCGAACACAGGGAACTCCCTGTGTTCTTTACGTCGAAGAACTTGGACTGAAGAAGTTCAAAACAATTTTTGAACGAAACGCGTATCCTTTTTCCTTTTACTTCTTATGTGTGTTTTTTACAAAGTTTTTTAATTACTTTATCGTTTAACACCAGTATTTTGAGTGTTTTTTCACATTATACCGCTCTTTTCTTACGGCCAGCTGAGCTGCCTCTAGCTTCATGGCGAATACGAGGGCGGACCTGAGATCTTTATTATCCGCCAAGATCAATGCTTTCTGAATTTCAGATTCCAAGAGACCTTCAATAAAATGTTGCACTGCAACTTCTTCTCGAACGTTATCAGGATAACTGCCATAGGCTAGATGACACAGCCTATCTATGTCGGAAGCCAGCTCTTGGAGGGTCTCGCCAGGTCTTTGCATCCTTGACTTAAATTGTATTCTACTATATTCTTTCTGGCACTTCTCTGCGAATTTCATCTCCAAGGCACTCGCAAGGGCATCAAAATCTCCTATCTTCGTCGCTCCAATAGTTTGCAATACGTTAGTTGCATCTCCGCTAAGGGAAGCGGCCAGTTGGTTCGCTTTCTCGGACTCGCTCCAACCATTGGCTTTGGCGACGATTAAAAATTGGGTCTTGTAGGCTTACCAGGGAGTCTTTCCGTCATAGGTAGTAAGTTTCACTGCTGGGCGGTGTGAAGATAACCTGATGTTTTCAGGTAACTTTCCCAGCTTTACGAGAGAGTCCAATTTCTCTTCAATTTTAGCTTCACATTCTTCATGTATTTTCGAAACTATATTTTCTTTCCAGTCTAGTTTCTCCTCAATTTTATTCTTGAATTCTTCCCGCATTCTGAAAATATCTTTCTGCAATTCTTTAACATTTCCTTCAATTCTTAGTTCATATTTCGTTTGAGTTTCTTCTATGAGCGACATTCTTTTCTCCATTATCTCTTGATTTTCCTGCACACTCTTTTCTAGTGATGGACGCGAGACGCGCGAGACGAGAATCGGGGCTGTCTCGTCTCGTCTCGCAGTGGTAAACCTCTGTCTCGTCTCGCAAACACTTTGTCTCGTCTCGCGTCTCGCAGAGAAATTGCTTGTCTCGTCTCGCGCGAGACGCGAGACGTCTCGCGAGTCTCGCAAAATTAAGGACTGCGATTTTATTACCATATTTTTACTAGTTTATTAATACTATTTTATTGGAAATTAATATAAATAATAACAATTAGTTACATATAGCCACATTAGTACATATATTAGTAACCGTCAGGGGCATAGCGAAGCGGGGGATAGGGGTCACCCCCCATGAGGAATTTTTTGCAATACAAAATGTATATTCTTCACTCCCTTATCACACACACACGTATACATATATATGTGAGTTGCAGTAGTGTTACGACTACTGCATCCCCCCCCCTCATGAAAAATTTCTGGCTACGCCACTGGTAACCATATTAGTACGTGTGGGAATTTGAAGTAAAAGAAATTCAAATTTAATCTGTATATATAATGTCACACCGAAAATATAGTATTTATTTTTATTTATTTATTCCAGAAACTGCGTAATTATATGTATGGTGGATAGGAGTTTCATTTGCTTTTGAAATTATAGTAGAGCACCGTTTATAGGTTTTTCAAGGGACCGAACTGAAACGACGTATAAATCAAACATGAAACATTAATAAAAAACTTTGATTATTACCGGTTCAACATTACTAATTCAAATTTATGTAATTGTAAATTATTCATATTAGTTTTTACAATAGAAACAATTGCTAGATTTTTATAAAATCTCAAATGTGAAACAAATTGTATCTTTATTGTACTATATCTTAAATACCGCATATACTTAGTATTTACAGTGAATAACAATTATGATTTTTTGTTACAGAACTTGAATTTAATAAATCATTTAGTCACCTGATGTGATGTCTATGCTTATTAATTAAAGCATTACAGACTGTTAATGAAGTTAATGAGATGCTTTTTCCTTCGTGTTCTGACAAGCAAAGTATATTCTAAACTCTTCAATATTGTCAACTGCGCCTTTAAAAGAAGGTTGCTAAAGGTACAACCCTCCATACATGCTTTATTTGACCTATATAACAAAAGTGTCTGTCTAAACAGGAAAATAACTGCTGAGACAGAAAAGTGTTGACGTTTAAAACGACGTATAACCGATATCGGCGTCATATAAACGAAGCATTTTTGCTAAAATAAATAGGAATGAATC
Source organism: Cheiracanthium punctorium (assembly GCA_038373885.1). Lineage (NCBI taxonomy): Eukaryota > Metazoa > Arthropoda > Arachnida > Araneae > Cheiracanthiidae > Cheiracanthium > Cheiracanthium punctorium. The sequence goes on along the minus strand of JAWZYV010012821.1, from coordinate 350,123 downwards.
GGGACTTCATGAAAGCGACGTATAAATGTTGTTCCTAATGCACTCTGGCAACCGTGGAGCGGTACCAGATCCCCATATAGATAGGCGATGAGCGGAAGGGGTGACTTCCATTTTAATGAGCCTAAGTGGGAGGAAATCCAACTTTAGCCGGCGTCCCCTCATTTTGAACCCATTCCAGAGGAGGGACCAATCCCCTGAAATAGGCACCCCCAGGGGTATCGTTTAACAACTTGGAGGACATTGGAGCCACGACGGATTTTACGTACACTCGCTCCCATGAGCGTACACGGACCCACAGCAGCCGAGTCAAGAGGGAGTTGATCCTCCCTAGCACTGGCCAAGCCGGATGCTGCTTCACTTGCCGTGTTCTTGTTCTTATGGGAACAGAGTTTAGCGCCCAGACCACTGCGGGACACGTATAAATGTAAAAATCGTATAAACGAGAAGCGTATAAACGGTGCTTTACTGTATATAAAGCTTTGAATTTTGTTAGAAATTCTGCACAACTTAGGACAGTTGCGCAAATAAAATTTTGATTAAATTAAATAGCCCCAATACAGTGTATTCAGAAATCTTTCAAGGGGGGGGGGCGGAGAGGGATAAGTATAGTGAAGCATACGTATAGGCTTGTCATAGAACACACACGAACACAAAATTTGCTCTTTTTTATGCATAAATTGTGGACCTTCTGTTGAAAATAATAAAATAAAGAAATAATTGAATTACTTAATTATTAATTGAATAAATTGATCGTTTAATTTGTTTGGATTCTTAGGAAAAGGACCAGAACTAGTCATTCAGCAATAAACTGAAGCAGTTTCGACAATCTTAAGTACCATCTCTCACCTACCAAACAACCCCAAAACAGAATATATGACCCACACATGTAACATGCACGTTCGCCATAATTACTCTAACCTTCAGTCTTATTCCTAATACAATATCGCTTATGATTACTGGTTTTCTTTTTCTAAGTGTAAGGGTTTATTCTGATTCATGGTAATTTATTTTGCTAGTTCTTCGGTTTTAAATAATAATTATTAGAATAATGAATGATTTATAATTATAAATTTACATATATATTTTTAATTTTGAAAATATTCAATATAAACATTACTCCTGTACTTAAAAGAATCAAATATATACATAGTATATATTTTCCATAATTAAATTAGTCAATCAGAAATAACTTCTTAAAAAAAAAAGAAAAGAAAAGAAAGAAAGAAAACTCTTTAAATCAAATGTTAGTGGAATATGTAATGTTTTTAAACAAATTTTCATTTCTAAATGATATAAAAAAGAAACCGATTTTAAGGGAACATTTTAAAGGAAACTGGTTTAAAATTATTTAAAACTCATTTCTTAATGTCAAATATTGGTTATAAATAACTGATTAAAATTAATAGTTTTGCTCGAATAGTTTTAATAATAATACTTTTACTCTTATTGACATTGTATAGCGTATTGCCCCTCACCAACTTTGATTAAACATACCTCTAAGCGTTGTTATGAAAAAGGCTGAAACTTTGTGCATCGCCTCATTAATGTATGGGGACGCATTTTACCTTTTTGGGAATTTTTGTAAGACGGCTGTATATAAAGTAAAATTTAGTATGTATTTACATTTAATGATCTGAAAATTTTATTCTATACCATAAAGTAACTCTGTTGTTTATTCTATCTGGGGGGCACGTGCCCCCTTTTTAACCCCCGACACTACGTCTATGGTTCATATGTATTTTACGCTTAAAACAATACTTAACCTAGTAACAATAGCTTCCTAAGGAAGGCTTATCATTGTTTCCAGACCAACAGAATTGTGGAGGGGCACATGAAAGATTTGAGGGGGCACCTATTGAGCAGAAAAGGGAAGTATCTTTTAAATTTTAAAACAAATGTTTGTTTAAAAGATTTTGAGATGAAGTTAGGGCAAAGGGGGGGGGGATACGTGCCCTCACCCTGCGTCCTCCCCAACGCAAAACCTGTGGCTCATATGTATTATACGCTTAGAAAAACCTAATAACAATAGCTTCCTGAGGAAGGCTTATCACTGCGTTGCGTCCTGACCTACTGAAATTTTGGAGGGGTACAGGAAAGCATTGAGGGAGGGGGGGTGCACATATCGAATATAAGAGCAGAAAAAAAAAAAGTTTTTCAAATTTTCAAACAAATGTTCATTTGACAATTTTTTTGAGACGAAGTTTAGGGGAGGCACGGTGGAAGGGGAACGTGACCCCTTGTGCCCCCCTCCCGACGCTTTTGCTATGGTTCATATGTTATATGCTTAGGAAAGCCTAATAACAATAGCTTGTCTAAGAGGTTTATCACTCCCAGACCTACTGAACTGTAAGTTAACCCCTTTACCCCAAAACAAAAGAAATTTGGACATAAGATCCAATTACCTTTCTCATGTATGTTACAAAACAAAGAATGTTTATGTCCAACATTTAGTAAAAATTATGGGCGCGTTTACCGTTCGCGTTTTTTCCGCACACCATTTCTGATATACAAGTGTTCAGAAAACGACAAAAATGTCCAATTTTTTTCACGGTGTCACATTTCCATATTACGATCATTTCTAAAATTTTTGTAGTCGCAATTGATCCCACAAGACGCATCGCTTTGTACCCAGTTCTGAAAATTTCTCCCCCCCCCCCACGGTCCCCGTCACTTCTTTCTTCATTTTTGTTGAGTGTTGGGTGCGCCACCCCTATGCTTCCGCCTGGAAGGAACAGCAAAACAAAGTTATATAAACCAAACAAAAAACAGGGGGAGGGGGTGGGCTATCCCTAAGGGAAAGAATCTGTCGCACCCCTTGAAAAATTTCGGGAACGTGGAGCAACTAATTAGGATATCCTTGACCTTCAAACTGGACACCCGAATTCCAAGAAGAGGGAATCTTTTTCTGAAGGACATCCGCTTTTTCTGTTCGCGAAAATATTTTGTACAAGAGGAAGCAGTTTGCCCTAGCCTAGCAACACACCAATGTTACATGCCAATTTACGCCAATGTAAAAATATGATTACAGCTTGTTAGTTGTTTTTACTTTATTATTATAAATATTTGGATAACAAATTATTTTCTTCTTTTTCTCAATTTTTACAAGACCTCTCTTCAAAATCAAGAACTTATTTCGTATTTTCATTTGTTTTGTATCGTGTGTTTAAGAAACATACAAACATAAGTTATTAAAAATAATTTTTAAACTAATCCCTCCTAAAAACTATTTGAGTGCGAGCCAAATATTCTATTTTACTAGTTTTATATTGGCGGGGCAATATAAAACATGAAACTTACCCCTGTTTACTATGTTTGAATCTAGATTGTTATCAACCATTATTAAATAAAAGCAGGTTTTATTTTCTTTCTCCGTTGATTTTTTTTTTGTGTGTGTGTGTGTGTGTGTGTGTGTTATTGATTTAAGTCGAAATACTAGAACTTTTAGAAGATGTTGATATTTTGCTGGGCTTCAGTGCGCCCCCACCTGCGTTAGCTTTTTCCATCTTGATTATAATGATGAGCGGTGTGGTGTTTCTAGCGCTCGTTTGCAACCATAAGATTTCCCACCCATAGAAAAAGTCCTGATACCAACTGCCCGAAATTTTCATTTCGTTTGCTTTAGTCGTTATTACATGATGCGCAAAAAAAAAAAAAAAAAAAAAAAAAAAATATTTACACTCTTTGAAACGATTTTCGAAAAATCTCAAAATCTAATCAAAACTTTTTAAAAAATTGATGTGCGTAGTTTAAGTGGAGTGAGTGACCACTTATCATATCACCAAATATCATTTCAGTCCCTTTAGCGCATCGTGAGGTGCGAACAAATATTTACGCCGTTTGAAACATTTTATGCAAAATCTCAAAATCTGATCAATTTTTAAAAAAATAAAAAAATTCGACGTTATTGTTTAAGTAGAGGGATCTGATCAATTTTTTTAAAAATTTGACTCGTATAGTTTAAGTTTAGTGACTTTCTATCATGTCACCAAATTTCACTTCATTTTCTTGAGCCATTTTTACGTCATTGCATTTAAAACAGCATGTGCTTCTACTCATTTCTTAGATGTTAATCACTGGAGTCAAAACTTTGTTCTTGGTATCAATGACTGGTGTTGCCACCATGACAACTTATAAAATATAGAAATTTCCAATATTCTATGATAAATTACCTTACATGAAAATTCAAAGTTTTGAAAACAAAAATTTCGTTTCTAGATAGTTTTTATAATTAGCAATTACTAGTTAATGCTTATTATTGCCTTTAAAATGTTAATTACTAGGGCCCTTATCCTACACATTTCAAAAGCTCAATATTACACAAAAAAGACTTTTAATACTACATTTAGAAATTGTTATAAATAGGAGGTGGAAAGGGGCCATCAAGCACTATGTCTCTTAACCTGAAGTAGCTTATAAAACAGACAAAAAGGTTCTAGATTAGATTACAAATAAGCGAAACACGCAGATCTCTAGTTTAACCAATCTGCTTGTAAATATCAAGCAGTAATCAACTTTTTATTCTTACTTTCTGATTTAGTGTTTTGATCTGAATATTAGAAGGATAGTTGAATCCAAGGAACAATACAAGAGCAACAATTTCTTTTTCTGCAAATTTGGGAAGAAAAATAAGTTACGTTGATAGTGAAGCCCATGAGCTTCGGGGCCTCCAGGCATTTGTCCTGTGAAGCCTCCCTATTTTTACGGCACTGATGCAGTATCACAAAATAAAAATATTCTGTTCAAAATAGTTATACAAAATGAACGCCCCCTTTTAAAATAACAAGAAAGATAAATAACGTCATACGCATCGATTATATGACAATTTCCAACACATGGTTTTTGCGCTAAATTTGGCGAAGTATTGTTCGCAAATCTTGCGAGTTTTTTGGAGATAAGATAATATTGTATTATCTCTTTAGACCATAGGCGTAATCTGGGGGGGGGCAAGGGGGGGCAATTGCCCCTGCAGTTGTAAAAATTGCCCCCTAGTCTAAAAAGTCAGGGGGCAAAGTTATGATTTTGAACCCAAATCATGCATTTATAACCCAAATATACCATCAAATTCAAGATTAAAAAAAAAAAAAAAATCCCTGCAAAAATCAACAAAAGAATAGAGTCACTGAAGCTTTTCAACCCAACAGGAACGATGGCATATTCTACCAAATGGCCAAGCTAGATAATTTCTCAGGAAAGCAAAAATCAGAGTTTATGTTTTAATTAAATTAGAGTTTAAATTAACAAAAAATTAGAGTTTATGTCATCTGGGGCAAACCATAATTAGTGCCGTGTGCATGGGCGCCCATAGTGATTTTTCTAGGGGGGTGCAAACTTAAAAAAAAATTTCTAGAGGGAGGGGGCAAATTTCAAACTTTTAACAAACTTAGTTCTGTTTTTACCATTTGTTAACATAATGAGGCATTAACTTAAACCTTTAGGGAGGGGAAGTTCCCTACCTTGCCCCCCCTTATGGGCGCTCATGGTCGTGTGCCCCCTCGGATGGAGCCGCGCCCCATCCCAAGAAACTATAACTGATTTTGGCGTTCCATTTAGAATGTCTCCCGGTGCTTGTCCCCGCTTGCCCCCCCCCCCTCTTTAGTTGCCGCCTGTCACAGGTTGGGGCCAGTTTCTCATTTATATTTTAACTAGCAGCTACCCGCGACTTCGTCCGCGTCGGCTTTAGAATTAGGTCCCGAGAGAAACGAAGCATGTGTGAATAACAAATATGTTTGCAACTAAAGAAACTGCATTCAAATATTATTTGCTATTTATTTATTTTAAATGAAGTATAATGCATGGTAGTATACTTCATTTAAAATAAGAGAGTATGCAGAATTACTAAATTTAGATTTTTTTCAGGCGTTTGGCGAATAGAGACAGTTACGACAGTATTTGCGAACTGTTTTGAGTGTTCTTGTAAAAGAAATATTTATGCTATGCATGAATTTTAGCCTACCGTAAATGTCGGCGTATAGTGCGCACCGGCGTATAACGCGCACCTATAATTTTAAACTTCATTTTTAAATTTTTATGCATATCCTCCGTATAACGCGCACCCTTTACTTTGCAATCACAGACTTGCCCTATGGAATCCAGAAAGTCTTTTACTTTGGGATATGTTCAGATCGCATTTAACGGTTAATACAAAAAAATTAATGAAAGAGTGTAACACAGACATGGCACTTATTCCAGGCGGATTAACGCCATTAGTTCAACCTTTAGATGTGTGTATTAATAAACCATTCGAAGGAATTTTAAAACGATTTTTCAATACATAGATGTTGGAAGGAGGTAAAGTATTTAAGACAGGAGGTGAAATGCGTCATGCCAGTCTAGAAATAGTGAGTGCAGGGGCGTAGCCAGAAATTTTTCATGGGGGGGGGTTACGACTACTGCAACTCATATATATGCATACATGTGTGTGATAATGTAGTGAAGAATATACATTTTGTATGGTAAAAAATTTCTCATGGGGGGGTTATAACCCCCCTAACCTCCCCCCCTTCGCTACGCCCCTGAGTGAGTGAGTGGATAATACATGCATGGGATGAAATTAAACCTGACATAATTAAAAAGTCATTTAAAAAGTGCAGTATATCGAACAATCTAGATGGAACGCATGATAACTATTTATTTATGGATCAGAGTACAGTGATAGTGAAGATGAAACTGAATTTGATCATGTGCCTGAAAATATAACGGAAGATAAATATGATGAACTTTTTATGCTGTCCGATAATGAAAATTGAAGTTCATAAGGTATGTAATTTCTTTTAAATAAACAACATTCAGGTACTTGTAGAAATGTCATTTTTTAAAGCTCATCTTTTCCTTATTTTTAAATTTTTCATTTCTATAACCGGCGTATAACGCGCACCCTTAAATTTCGACCTTATTTTTTGTATGAAAAGTGCGCGTTATACGCCGGAATTTACGGTACGTTAATCAGGAATAGTGCAGCTTTCTATTAGCGAAAAAGTTTTAGAATCGGTTATTAAGAAATGCTCATAGAACGTAATGTATTAGAATTATTTTGAGTGTTCCTGTAAAGGTACTATTTTAGCCTATAATACTCAAGAATAGTGTAGCTTACTATCAGTGAAAAAAGTTTTGGAATCGGTTCAGTACTTACAGAGATACACATAGAGCGTAATTCTTATGAGTATCCCTGTAAAAGAACTATTTGTGATATATGCATAAAAGGCAGCCTATAACACTCAGGGTCCCCCCAGTGTCTAAGAGGTTCTGCTCTCAAAACTGGAAGGTGGGAGGTGCCGGGTTCAAACTCCGGTCGCGCCTGTCGACCTAGCCGCTCGCAGTTTTCCGTGTTTTTTTTCCAAACCCCGCGATAATACGGGCTAGGATCCCTTAGAAAATTCCACACAGAGGAATTCCCCATATAGGCCTAGGACTTTCAATTAGTGAAAAAAGTTTTAAAATCGGTTTAGTAGCTACAAAATTTCCATAGAGCGCAATGCATTAGCATTATTTTGAGTGTCTTTGTAAAAGAATTATTTATGCTATATGCTTGAAAGGTTGCCTGTATGTTAATCTAGGGCATAAGCTATCTTCATTACAAATTTTTCCAACCATTTTTGTGTGATTCAGTCAAAAACATCCAAACACATAAACGTACACATTTATATTATTGGTAAGATTTGGAAATTTACGAACTTTAAGAAACACATCTGGACTTTTCTTGGTACTTACGTATTATCCGGGCGGTCATTCCCGCCATACTGTTTTTTCGTCAAATGAGTTGCCAAACTGTTGCCAATTATTTTTCTTTCAACTCTTCTCTGCTTCTTTTTTTTCCGCCTCTTTCTTTATCCTCTCCTTTGTGTGTTTTGTATATCTCTCGTCTGTTCTAATTTTAAATGTTACGTGTTTGTGCGTATTGTAGAGTGCTGATAGTATACCAGGACCGAAAACGAAGGAGACGCAAATTAAACGGTAGAGACTTCAGGCAAATTGTAGATCGTATTTATTTCAGATCGTATTTATGCGAGACGGAAGAAAATGCGAGAATTCTCGCGAGAAATCTCGCGCGAGACAATGCGAGAACGCGAGACAATGCGAGAATTCTCGCGTCTCGCGTCCATCCCTACTCTTTTCGAATTTCTCTAATTTTCCCAAAGCAGTATCCATTCTCTCCAATCCCAATTTCATTCCTTCTTGTCCGGCTTCAATTTTCTTCTCTAAATCCGCTTTCATCTGTTCTTGTCCGGCTTCAATTTTCTTTTCTAAATCGGTCTGTCCGGCTTCAATTTTCTTCTCTAAATCCGCTTTCATCTGTTCTTGTCCGGCTTCAATTTTCTTTTCTAAATCGGCTTGTCCGGTTTTCATCACTTCTAATCCGGTTTTCATTTCATCTTGTCCGGTTTCAATTTTCTTTTCCAAATCAGCTTGTCCGGCTTTCATCTCGTCTTGTCCGGACTTCATCTCCTTCATCATCTCCATGAGTTTTTGAAGTTGTTCTTCCATTTTTCGTCTAGTCAAAACCATGCACTGGAGAATTAAAGTCTTTCTTTAGAATCCCGATTCTGACACCAAATGTTGCGGAATTACTCTGCTACTCCTGGGGTTCGTCGTTCTAAAGTCCAGTTGGTGTAAAAAGTTCAAGTAAAAAGTCACTTGTCAGGATGGAACACAAACTTTATTGCTTCTAGAACTTCGTAGAACAATCAGCTGTACACAATTCACAAGCACAATCTAGCAGTAACGTGCTTTTAACAATCTGCTTAGATCAGAAGCTCTCACAAATGCTGTATTTCTCACACAAAATAAGTCACTTTCACAGGCAACTAATTAAGATTTTAATACAATAAGTTTCCGTAATGTAAAAGCTGCATCTAGCTACTTAACATGTTGTAAACTTGAAAAAAGAAAAGCTATACACGAAATTACATATTCTGCACATTTAAAAGCATTAATTTAATCGACATTTAAATTCTTCAATCCCTCCCCCCATAAACGAAAAATATGGGTTTTCGTCAACAAAATAACGTTAATGAAAGTTTGATCACCTGATATCCACGAATTAAACAGTTAGAGGCTCTGGGCGATGGCCCAGTTTGCCACCCCCTAAGCACGGCTCTGGAAAGAGGGTAGACACTTCGTACCACCCAAAACGTACATATAGTTTATTCAATTTTATTAAAGTGCCTTAAAACTTTTCACTATTCCAATATTCACTCTTTTGTCCGCATATATTTGATAAGTTCTATAAGCTACGTTCGGGCTAAATGAATATTATGTAGTTAAATTCAAATTCCTTACAAACATAAATTAAGGCGCGCCTTTTACTTGCCACAGTATTTGAGAAAAACGAAGATCCCAACTTCACATCAAAAGTAAAACAATTTTAATATAAATATGTGTATAGTTATTAGTGGTAATTACAAGCTGAATAATTACAATATATATATATATATATATATATATATATATATATATATGTGGGTCATTCCACAAGAATAGGGTAACTTCGTGAAATTGTAAAAAAATTATTTACTATTCAACATTTTTAAATTTTGAATAATGCCCATTTATAGACAGCATTGATTCTGTTTAGGAGCATGTATAATATTTTGCAATTTGAAATTTTTTTAATTCAAAATTAGGTGTTTAACCCCAAAAAATCAGTCCCCTGGCATGTACCACTCGAAAAAGTGAAGAGTTAAGTGCTAATTATTTTTAAACTAACCGATTTAGGCAACAAAAATGATCGTTGTTGTGTTCTGAGATATTTATTTAATAACTTGTTATGTGTGTAATGTGATTTCTTGAAATTTTCCATCACTTTTTTTCAATTTTAAGTTGTGTACCCCTACTTTGCGCGTCAGTCCCCTGGCTCATGTTAAATTCCAAAAATTTCTGATATTATCCATTGTTGATAACTTTATTGCCTGTTTCATATTTATTTATCATACTAGCTGCGTACCCGTTCTACGCACGGTAGGGAACGAAACTTTTTCTTACATATATAATTTGAATTGATTCCAGTTATTTGGAATCTCAAAATAAGCAAAATGATTTGACTCTTGGCGTGAAGTTTCTCATTCGTTATTCGTAAAGTTAGTATAAGTAAAGGTGGCATTGACGACGTTTATTTATACTAGAGATGAGTTCGGGCTCATTTTTTGAAGCCCGAGCCGCCCGAGCCCGAGCAATATTATTAAAGTTGGAGCCCGAGCCCGAAATTTCAGCTAAACACAAATAAATTTAACTACTTCATTAACAGGATACAATAAATTTTGGAGCTTCACACACCTTCTAGTCCCCCGTGCCGCTATTTTTTAAATAAGTACGTCTATTTATCCCATGAATCACTTTTTAAAATCTGTTTCAAGGAGTATGTTCAACAAAGGAGAAAATTTTCACGAGCCCGAGCCCGCCCGAGCCCGAACGCAATCGTGAATTACAGAGCCCGAGCCCGAGTCGGCCCCGGGCTCGGGCTTTCGGGCTCGCTCTGAGCCCGTCTGATCTCTAATTTATACATCAGCCATTTTTATTCAAGGTTTTTCGCCATTCTTGTGTCAACAAACAGAATGCTAACACTCAATTTGTCAGTCCCCTGGTAAGTAATAATTTAATAATTTATAAATAATTATTATTGATGTATGCTGATTTTAATGTCTTTTTATTACTAGATTTAATATTAGAACAGAATAATATGGCATTTGCTTCCAATAAGTAGATTTTTTGAGTTTTATAGTAAAAACGTCAGTCCCATGGCATCAGTCCTTTGGCAGTTTTCCATCTGGAATACTGCTTGTAACTGCTTGGATAACTTGTAAAAGAACTGCCGACCAAGTAATTGCTCAAAAAGGTGATATAATGAATTTGCATGAATTTGCTGACACGTTACATAAAAAATGCCCAGCAATAAAAATTTCTATTATTGAAGATGTTGATATTAAAACAATGGATGATCTGATAAACGAAAACCAGAATAAGCAAATTTCCTTTCAAAGAACACTCAAGGTACATCAAATTTAAGGTGATGTACAACACCCTAATCGTCTTATTATGAAGTCATTGAGTTGTTTCTGTGATCCTATAATTTGTGAACATTACAAGTTGGGAACAATTAAATTTGAACAAGATCAAAATCTTTCAGGGCGCCTTTCAACACTCACAGCTTCAAAAAAAAAAAAAAAAAAAAAAAAAATGTGAGAAGCAAAGTAAAACATCTACAAGTAAGCAACAGATCAAGTTCACTGTTGGTTATTTTATCCTAGTCAAATTTTTAGTCAGTAATAAAGAATACCGGAGTGTTGCAATTTGTTCGTATGTTAAAGGAAGCGAAGAGAAGTTGACTGTCACATTTCTCAAAAAATGTAATGATAAAAATGCTTCGATTAGATGAAAATGAAGATGAGAAGAAATGAGATGAAAATTTCGATTAGATGAAAATGATATAGCTGATATATTGTTTGAGCATGTATTGGAAAAACTACCAATACCTATTTCAAGTATCAAGCGTAATAGAGTCACTTATACATTTAATAAATTTATTGATGTTTACGAAAAATAATTACTATTATTTTTGCTTTGATGTTAAGTTTATGACTTGTTTAAAAAAGTTTTATTTAAAGTTTAAAAAAAGTTTTAAATAGTATAATTAAAATAAATAATTAAAAATGTATTAGTTAAAGATGATTAAATAGGAAAATATATGTGTTGAGGTTATGTATGAAACATGCTTTTATTACTTCTTTGGATAATTATCATTAATTATTAATAAAAAGTTAGCATTATTCATTAAAAAGTTCATTCTAGAATGAAATCACCTGTTCCCGTCAGTCCCCTGGAAGTCATGTCAGTCCCCTGGAATCTACTTTTTGAAAAAAATTGATTTTTTCAAAAATGTTCAAATAATTGAGTGTTGCTGTACAAATACAATAAAATTAACTTATTTTTCATAGATTTTATCAAAAAAATTCTAATCTGAGATAAATGTAGTATGTTTCAAATTCCCCTCTAAAGTTACCCGATTCTTGTGGAATGACCCATATATATATATATATATATATATATATATATATATTATGCACACTAAAGAAATGTTTATGAAACGCTAAGTTACAGTGTGTGTGTGTAAGAAAAAGGAGCGGCTGCAGCAGCCACAGAAGGGTTGTAATCGGCTCCAGAGATATGTTTACAAAATTGGCGAGTTTCCTTAAAACGGATTTGGCGCATTTTTGTGTCAAGTTAACAACCAGTTCTCTTTGTCTTCCATCTCCCTATTTATGATATCTTGGATAGTACAGCTTTCGAAAAAGTTAAATTGGTATTTTTATATTCGAACAGGTATTTATATAAAACGCTGTTTCAATGGTGAAATCTTTGTTAGCTCATAACTTTGACGGCCTTACCGTGATAACTTGGATACAATATACTTGGATATAATAATACCTTGGAGAACTATGGATTAAAATAACAGGTAAATCTTAAGTTTTACTGTTTTTAAAGTACATACTCTCACAGCAGGTAGATAAAGGAATTTCTTTTCAAATCAGGTAACAAAAAATATTTTGATCTAAATAAAATGTTACCCTAATGTTATGTGTAACCATATAGCAACTTTATTTATTATTACTTTCTGTAAGATTATGATTTATATATTAATGACTATGTCATTTTATCCCAAAAATGCGACATAAAAGTATGCGGCATAATTTTACATATATTTAAATACTATTAGTTCACAACAGCTTTAATCTATTGCTACATTTTTTCGTAAGCTGTAGAATATACATCACATGTATATTTCTATAAATAGGTTACAATCCTAAAAATTTCAACATTGGGTTACCAGGCGAAATACACGAAAGATGAGATATAAAATGACATAGTCAATTAATATGGTAATAATGAAACTAAAAAATTAGGGGGGGTTCATGGAGGGTCTCCCCCTGACGAGGCTCGAACAGCCGAGTTATATATATATATATATATATATATATATATATATATATATATATATATATGTATATATATAAACCGTAAAATATTATAACTCATTTATAAAATCTCTTTAATTACGAGATATTGAAATTAAACTGTTTATAAATGATTTTATGTAGGTTTTGACATGTGTTATATCCTCTCTCATAAAAAAAAAAAAAATCTTTTGAAAATGAAAATTTGTAAGAAAATTGCAGTTTGTGAAAACTGCACACAATTCACTAATGTTGGCCAACATAATTTGCAAAAGATGTACTAATGGATTTTGCTGTTGTTTTCAATTTTTCATGTATCTAGTTTTTTATCTTAAAATGTTACCCTTAAGCAATGTCTTTTTTTTTGGAATGGGTTGATGAATAAGCCCCCTACCCCGGATCCGCCACTGGCTCATATTTTAATTATGGCAGCGTTACTATAAATAGGCACTAATCCGGTACCGTGCCATTATATTGTAGTCACTGTTAAGGTACCAGGCCAGTGCCTTTATTTTTAATAATAGCCGGCACCCGGCCGTTTCATTTTGGGCATTATAAACTTCATGGGCCAGTGCTTTTATTGTGAGTAACGGCCGGCACATGCAGTATGCCAGCAGAGTGCCGCTGCCTTCCCGGGCTTCTCGCACTTCTTGGGCGACCACTTTTGGAACGATTCAGTTACTTTCTGCAGTGCCGGACCGATGCTGGACGTAAAGGCAGAAAGGCACTGGCAAGGTACTCCGCCAGCAGGTGTGCGTTTGCTGGGTAAAACTAATGTTATGTGATTATTTTTTTAAATTTCGGGGAGGGTCCAAACGGTGAAAAAGGAAGGGTTTTCCACAAAAACATCATTATTATATTGTTTTCAAAAACTGAAATTTCGGGGAGAGTCCGGACCACCCCCCCTGGGTACGTCCTTGATTGTAACTTATTTATAGAAAAATACATGGAATGCCTATTCTACAGTTACCGAATATTGTAACAATAGATTAAAGCTTTTGTGAACTAATAGTATTAAAATATATGTAAAATTATGTCGCTTTTTTGAGGGCACATCTTTCGGACAATTTTCAATAAAGGGGGTGGGGGTGAGAGATAAAATGACATAGTCATTAATATATATTATATATTAACCGTAAAGTACTATAGCTCATTTATAAAATCTCTAACTCTGAAATATTAAAGTTAAACTGTTTATAAATGATTTTATGTTGGAATGTGTTACCGTCTCTCTCATAAAAAAATCTTTTGCGACTCCAAATTGCAGTTTATGAAAACACACAATTCACTAATTATAGGCGCATATAATTTGCAAACGATTGCCCAACGGATTTTGCTGTTTTTATCTTTCATTTATGTTGTTTTTTATGTTTCAAAATGTTACCCTTAAGGAATTTTTTTTTAGGGGTGGGGGTGGGGGTTGATGAATAAGCCCCCTACCCCGAATCCGCCACTGCCTGGTATTTTTATTATGGCAGCATTACTGTAAATAGGCACTAATCCGGCACCGTGCCATTATATTGTAGTCACTGTTAAGGTACCAGGCCGGTGCCTTTATTTTTAATAATAGCCGGCACCAGGCCTTTTCATTTTGGGCATTATAAACTTAATGGGCCAGTGCCTTTATTGTGAGTAACGGCCGGCACTTGCAGTATGCCAGCAGAGTGCCGTTGCCTTCCCGGGCTTCTGGCAAGGTACTTCTCGGGCGACCACTTTTGGTACGATTCGGTTACTTTTTGCAGTGCCGGGCCGGCGCTGTACGTGTTGGCAGAAAGGCACTGGCAAGGTACTCCGCCAGCAGGTGTGTGTTTGCTGGGAACGTGCTTTTAACAATCCGCTTAGATCAGAAGCTCTCCCAAATGCTGTATTTCTCACACAAAATAAGTCACTTTCACAGGCAAAAATTCAGTGGAAATATTCAAGGGATATCGTACACAATCCCTTAAGACACATCAATGAAGAATTTACAGACATCACTTTAAAAACAGCTTCATAAAGCAAGCTAAAACACAGCTTCTACAGCACTATCAATTGACAAAGCAAGCGTACTGAGAGCTCTTCACACATTGAGCGTTCAACTCGCACTGAACTTTCGGAGCAGCGCGCTGGTGGAATTTATAGAGGAGGCAGAAGCTGGGAGCAGCTTCTAGAAAAGTATATTTCTCGAAGATTCCAGATAAAGCGGGACTTGTGATTACATCATAGAAGAGAAATGTTAGGTTATGCGTTTTTAATGCAGAAAAAATAACTTCCAGGCCCCATTGGGAAAATCGTGCCAAATGACCAAAAAGTCGCCACGCTTGGCGACTTTTGGCGAAATATCGCCAAATTTGGCGCCAAAAATAAGTCCTCAAACGTGAAGAGATCGAAGCCCTAGGACTAATATTTCTCGAGATTTCTAGAACCTCCATTGAAAATCAATGGAAAACCGAAACCTCCATGTTTCCGGTTCTAATTGACCGATTTTGATGCAACAAAAAGCAAAATTTATCTATTTGAAGCGTAGGATACGAATTTTAAACCATTTTAAGCCCCAGAGCAGCGGGTTGCCCCGAAAATTCGTAACAATATATATATATGTGTGTGTGTGTGTGTAACATTATAAGTCAAAAGCCTATGAAAATCCCATATTTCTGGAACTACGCAGTTTAATTCAGTTGGAACAAAGAAATCCACGTTCAAAATTGCAATTAATACACGGTCCCTTGCAATTCCTTTGTAACTTTGTAGACGGTCCCCGCAGCCAGCCACATAGGCGTCTTAAAAGTCATAATAAACCCTGAGAAAACCGCTGCCCAGTTTTAGCTTTTGGCCAATGGTTCCAACGCATTTGGGTTCATGTGACATGACGTTCAAAGCTTTTATAAGGACCTGAAACAGATCAGGAGCAGATTTCCCCGTGACGCAACTGCTAAGATAAGATGTACCCAGTCGTCAAATAAAATCATGTAATCGTAGTTTGACTCCGTCTCATTCTCTTCCATCGACGGCCGCTATGGCCCAAGGATTTCCGCCGAACGCTCCCGGCCAGCGACGATCGGCCGACGCAACCCATCCGGCCCGGATTCCGCAATGGCCACTCTAAGCCAGAGTCCCGAGTCAGCCAGGAGACCTCAAAAGCCATGCCTCTCCCTTGCCTTACCACCGGTTCCATGAAACGGCCAGCATGCCGGCAGCCAGCCACATAGGCGTCTTAAAAGTGATAAAAACCCTGGGAAAACCGCTGCCCAGTTTTAGCTTTTGGCCACTGCTTGCAACGCGTTCGAGGTCATGTGACATGACGTCCAAAGCTTTTATAAGGACCTGCAACAGATCTGGAGCAGATTTTTGCGTGACTGCAACTGCCTAACAATGTATGGAATCATCAAATAAAATTATGTAACCGCCAAAATAAATAAATAAATAAAATCATGTAATCGTAGTTTGACTCCGTCTCCTTCCTTCCATCCACAGGCGCGGCCGGCCGGGGGGGCTCTAAGCCAGAGTCTTTACCCAGTCGCGCCGCATCGCCTGCTCTGCCCGTCAACGCCTCACTGAGTACTCCACGCCGAGAATGCGCCTCAAATGCCTCTCCCTCTGGTTCACGACTACACAGCAATCCCGTAACGCCCTAATGCTGCAGAAAGTCTGCAGCGATAAAAAAATCTGCGCGCCTCAAAAAGCTACACTGAATATTTTTATTTCTCTTCCTGGTTTGCAAGAGACATGGAAGGAATTCTTCTCCGCTAGAAAAACACTTTTCGCCAGCGCGAATGTGAATGAATCATCGCTAACTTTCTCTTTGGTGTGAATGTCCAGCTCAGCGCGAAAATGCTCCCGTCTTAGCCGAAATAGTCACTCATCTTTCTAACCACTGGGCTTTGTGTTGTGATTATCTTCCTTTCCTGCAACCAAGAAAAGAACTTTTTAATTCCGGCCTACGACTCTCCATTCTCAAAACAAAAAACGAACGGCCTGACATCAGTTTCAGCAAATAAGTGATTTTACATGAGCATGTGTTCTAGACAGACGTAGTGTCTCCTTCATGCGATTTCATCGACTTATATAAAAGAAAAAAATTTTTTTTTAAATGTGCTTCGAAAATTACCGTTTTGATTTTTTTATTATTATTTGTGTGGAGAAGAGTAAGTTGCTTTTTTTTTTCTAAATACAGAGAATTATTCTTTTCAATACGTACTTTTGATATTATTTTGAACATTCAATATATAGCAACTGAGGTCAATTTTGATAATATAGTTCGATTATTTTGTGGTATTTGATATTAGTAAGATATGAAAAGTTATTTATTTTTTATTGAGTATTTGATTGCTATGTTTCATTATTGCAGTTTTATATCTAGGAAATCAAAATGAAAGTACTGCGAAAAACGAAATGCAAACTAGAATCAATTATTTAAAAAAAAAAGTGTATGGTATTTTGTTTAGTCTTCTATACATGATAATTTTTGTTTTGAAACTGTATTTGTATAAAATCTCAATATAGCCACATAAGACGTAGAAAATGCGCAGATTGTTTACTGTGTCAACGTTCAATTGGAAGAGTAAGTGAAGAGTTATGAAGTGTTACTGAATCTTTATTTTTTTCTCGTATGACGGCAGTTAAGTAAAACCCGCAAGGTCCTTTATTGCCTGATGTTTGGATAAATAAGGTTTGGTTAAAAAATTTCTATTGTTGTGAACTTTGATTTTTAAAGTAAGCAATCATTAGTTTTAATGTCTTGGATTTAATTTAATTAATACTAATTTTTTATTCTATGTTGCTATCAAATATTTTATAACCTAGGAATGTGTTTTGATATGCTGAGTTTGATTTTTGAACAAAATAAATAAATAAATAGTGCGTTTACATTTTCAAGAATCATTTGAATATTTTAATTATATTATTTGAGTTTATAATAAAAATGAAAATATTTTGTATATTGGAATTATATATTGGTACAAATAATCAATAAATTGAGTTTGAATTATTATTGTGTTCTTTGTAAGAAGCTGATTATTGCTTATCTAATTTGCAATTTACAAGCATACACACCATTCTTTCATGCACATTTCTATAATTTAATTTTTTAGTGTTGTTTGTATTGTTGTTTATGTTTACATTTAATAGCTAGTATATTTTGTGTTTTTGATTGCCATGCCAATATTTCAAGATCTTACACCTAAACGACAATTTCTCTTGTAAGGTAGCAGGGAAACAGTGATAAATGATAATGTTTGAGGTTATTTTCAAGAAAGCCCACCATTATCACAGAAAGCGTTTCGCCAGCTATTTAAAGAGTTAATGGAAGTTAAGGATGTTCTTTCACAATTATGTAAGTGACGATATTATAATTCACCTGATAAATTCAAATTATATCACGAAGAATGACAATTTTAAAATCTCAGATTCCTATTTATTTGAAAAAAAAATTTTTTTTTTGATGCCTAACATCACTTGATTTCACATAGGTGATTAAACATTGCGTTTTGTTTATCAATAGTATAAAATGAAAAAAAAAAACTGTGATTTTTTTTAAAATCTGAGAATTACACTCCCCCTACCTGCTTAAGAGGTTGCAAAGCATCTCGAAATTATAGAGTTAAGGTTACACCATTCAAACAGGTGCGTACCTCAAACAAACGAGCATGATTACCCAAAAGAAAAGCCTAGAAAAGCGAATTTAGATAAAAGACAAGTGCCATGCAATTTGCATTAAAGAAGTCATAAAAGGAAAGTAAATAATAATACAAATCAGAGAACTGATATGAGAAGGTAGAATTGAAGCCAAAGCCAAATGTTTGGAGTGATTTAATATAAATTGAGAAGGTAGAATTCAAGACATAGCCAAATATTTGAAGTGATTTAACATAAATTGTATCCAGTATTTTATAATGTAGTCTGAATATTTTTACCTTTTATTGTATTTTATGTGATGTTTTTTGGGCCCATGTGTTTATTAAAATGTATAGTATGTAAGCTGTTATGGTATATACAACCAAACGTGTTCTTTTTATAGCGTTAAACAAGAAATAATTTTAGTGATATTTTGTGTGTGTGGACTTGAACAAAAAAGTGACAATGTTTGAATACTCGTGGCATTTTTGGAACTTTAACAACAGCATCTGCGCAAATTGACTGTTGTCATTGAAGTCAAATGTTGTGCAATAACTTTAAAATCTTTGTGCTCATATATTACTATTTTTCAGCTACCTTATTTTTGTGTACTTACAATAATTAATCCAGGTAATTTCTAATGTATATTTAATTTTGATTAAAAGTTATTACATCGTGCGACATGACCTAAATTTCTTTTTCTCAAAAAAAAAAAAAAATTAAGGCTTTTTCCAAATTTTTCTCGCTCTTCTGAGTGAGTCTGCCCTCCAATGCAGGCATTGGTGGTCAGCCTTTTCTCGGACGGGGGGGATATTCTGTAACATTACAAGTCAAAAGCCTATGAAAATCCCATATTTCTGGAACTACTAACTTTGTAGACGGTCCCGGCAGCCAGCCACATAGCTGTCTTAAAAGTCATAAAAAAACCTGGGGAAACCGCTGCCCAGTTTTAGCTTTCGGCCAATTGTTGCAACGCGTTCGAGGTCATGTGACATGACGTACAAAGCTTTTATAAGGACCTGCAACAGATAAGGAGCAGATTTTTGCGTGACTGCAACTGCCTAACAAAGATTTATGGAATCATCAAATAAAATTATGTAACCGCAGTCGGAGTTCGATTTATTTCTTCCACACTTGGCCGGACTACGACTACAAACAGCGGGCGGCCGGGGTCGGCTCGAAGCCAGAGTCCCGAGCCAGCCAGGAGACCTCAACCCCCTCGCCTTACCACCGGTTCCACGACATAACTTTCCCGTAGCGCCCGAAGGTTACATATATAGATATTATGCAAACTAAAGAAATCTTTATGAAACGCGAAGTTATAGTGTGTGTGTGTGTAAGGGAAGGAGTGGGTGCAGCTGCCACAGAAGGGTTATAATCGGCTCCAGAGAGATGTTCACAAAATTGGCAATTGGCGAGTTTCCTTAAAACGGATTTGGCGCATTTTTGTGTCAAGTTAACAACCAGTTCTCTTTGTCTTCCATCTCCCTATTTATGATATCTTGGATGGTACAGCTTTCGAAAAAGTTAAATTGGTATTTTTAAACAGTTTCAGAAGGCTAGTAAAATTTCAACATTTGGAACAGTTATTTATATAAAACAACGCTGTTTCAATGGTGAAATCTTTGTTAGCTCATAACTTTGATGGCTGGGATGGCCTTACCGTGATACCTTGGATACAATAATACTTGGATACAATATACTTGGATATAATAATACCTTGGAGAACTATGGATTAAAATAACAGGTAAATCTTAAGTTTTACTGTTTTTAAAGTACATACTCTCACAGCAGGTAGATAAAGGAATTTTTTTCAATATAGGTAACAAAAAATTTTTTGATCTAAATAAAATGTTACCCTAATGTTATGTGTAACCATATAGCAACGGGGGGGGGGGGAGTGTAGAGCTTTTGAAACGTTTAAAGCTCAACTTCATGTGTTTAAAGTTAATGTGAAGAAACACAAGAATTGTATTCAATTTTAAGTAGCTAAGAAAATTGGAGGAAATACAAATTGTTATTATTTTTTTTTTATTGTTTAGTGGTTAGTCTAGTAGTTAGCAGTGTACTTTGAGTTTCATTTTGCATGTGATATACCATCATTCCAGGGTTGGGTTTTTGATGCCAAAACTGGTTTTCGACATGACAAGCATCGAAAACTGGTTTAAACCGTCAAAAATTGCCAAAAAACTAATCCATAAAAGAAAGAGAACAATATGCAAACTAATTATGCTGTATATTTAAATTTTGCATTAAACTAAATGCCTAATTAAAATTAATTATATTAAAATATAACAATTATACTAGAACATAAGTTGTGCTCACTAAGAATAATTAGATTAATACCATTTATATGCTACAAATTTATAACTTTAATGTATACAATATTATATATAAAAATTGTATATATCAGTGGCACAGCCAGAAATTTATCATGTGTGTGTGTGTGTGTGGTTACGACTACTGTAACTCACATATATGTATACGTGCAGTGCCGATCCTAGACCTTCGGCCGCCCACCTACAAATTAAAATTGGCCGCCCCTTTTCTTACAAACCAACAAAATGTTTAAATAAATTACTATCAAACACTTTTTTAAAAATGTATGGAAGTGTAAAAAGTATGGAATGGATGAAAATCAAGTTAAAGTTCGTATTTTATTTTCAGAAAAATACAATCTACAACTACAATAAGTATTTCTGATCTTTCAAAAAATTATAACAATACTTTTCGAGCTTTCTTACAGGCAAATTCATCTAAAACATTTGAAATGTCTATCGCCTCACAGATGTCACTTTCAATTGAAACAATAGCCACATTCGTAAGCATTTCTTGTGAGATTGTAGATCTTAAGTAATTTTTAATCAAACTTAATTTTGAAAAGCAAATATTTGGAAATAGATCTCGAAAACATAGAATTGCAGCTGCATTTCACTGTGCAATTCTATACCGTCTAAGTCCCTTTCTATTTTTCCATCTTTATTTATTTGTAGTTTAATGTCTAAGTCCATAAAACTTTTTTTCAAATTGTCACTATCTTCAGAGTTAAAGGTTAGTAATAAGCTGAATGTTGAGAAACAGCTTTCCACCAAATCGAAGCGTTCACCTACTGAATTAATGGAAATATCCAAAATTTGAGAATAAAAATTAATCTTAAACTTTTTTTCAGAGTCTGTAACATTTTCATCATGTGATTCGTAGAGAAACATACGAGGTTTTTTTCTTTAACAAATTTCAGGAAATTCGGGTTCTACATTAATTTCCTCTGCAATAATTGACGATTGATTGATAAATGTGACAAAGCTTTCGTCATTTCTTTTCAAAATTAAATATGTTTTTAAATTTGTTAATGCTTCGACACATTCTGTTAAATCTATGTTCGATTGCTTCAACATTTTTGAAACCATGTTTATTCTTTCTAGCAAATCGTGCCAAATCATTACTGAACGTATAAATTTGAATGAACAAATTGTTTCCGTTAGAGATTTAGCTTTTAGCTTTGCTACACGATCTTTTGCTTCACGTGAAAGTTGATTCAACGCAACGAGGATATTTTTAAGATCTGTTTGCAATGCTCGTAATGCCAGTATTCGACTCTCCCAGCGAGTATCGTTTAGCGGCTTTAAATAAAAGTTTATAATTGTATTCTTTAAAATATTCCATCTGTATATCGAAGCTGAAAAATAGTTGTATAATTCTTGAATAACATAAAAAAAAATTGCAATCTCTCCACTTGATTTAGCAGCGTCGTTAATTACTAAGTTCAGACAATGTGCCGCGCATGGAGTAAAAAATGCCCTAGGATTATCTAATAGTCTTTTGCAGACCTATATTTTTTCCGCACATGTTGGCGCCATTATTGTATCCTTGTCCCCGAATGTTTTGAACATCTAGATTTAAACTAGGAAGTACATCATCTAGATTTAAACTAGGAAGTACATCATCTAACACAAAATTGAACAAACCTTCCCCTGTAGTATCCTTAATTGGGTAAAATCCAACAAAATATTCGGAAATGACTGATTTGATATCTGACATGTTCACGCATCGAATTATAAAGGTAATTTGTTCAGTGTGGCTAATGTCCGGTGTGCTATACAATATAACAGAAAAATATCTTGATTTCTGTATTATTTTTATAATCTGTTTTTTAGTAGAATCAGCTAAAAGTGCAATAATTTCATTTTGAAAACGTTGACCTAAATAATAGGGCAAGCGGTTATTCTTATCCTTTGAGCTTTGGACGTTATTTATAGGTTCAAGTAAAACAGGATCGAATTTGGCTATCATTTCCACCGCTTTTAAAAAGTTTCAATTGTTTTTTTCGTATAGGTTTGAACTACTACCTCTAAAAGCTAAGTTCTGGCTAGCCAAATATTGCACAATAGCAATCATTTGTTCGATAATTGCTCTCCATCGTTTCTTTTCCAAAGAAAAGTTTTGTTGTTCTCTATCTATTGGGCTATTGCTGCTTAGCCGTGTTTTGAGTTCCCAAAAAGTCTTAACACATTTCATATGTTTTGCACTATTCTCGTGTCTAGAAAAATAGTCAGAGCAATGTTGCCAATCCCTATAACCAACACTAATAAGCTGAATATTTTCTCCTTCGGACCCTCCAAATATTTTGCATGAAGAGCAAAATGCGGTATTTAATGAAACAGAATATAAAAGCCAAGTTCGTCTAACTTTTTCACCATTTTTCAATTACTTGTAAAAATACGAATAACTAAATCCTCTACCAGTTTCACTTGTAGAAAATTTAAAATTTTCACTTATTGACATAAATTCTGTCTCAATTAAAAGTTTAATAGTTCTAATCATTTCGCCGCCCCTTAAGTTTGGCCGCCCACGTGCGGTGCACCATCTTGCCCCCCTCTAGGATCGGCACTGTATACGTGTGTGTGTGTGATACGGGAGTGAAGAATATACTTTTTGTATGACAAAAAATATTACTCATTGGAGGGGGGTTGTGACTCCCCTATCCCCCTTGGCTACGCCACTGATATATGTAATTAATGAATAATATTCTGAAGTTTTTCAAAAATTTCAAACTAAAGTATGGGTAAACATTTCCTAGAAGAAACATCAAGCTTAATCTAAATATCTAAATTGAAAAGGCTTTCAGGAATAGCCAATAGCATAGCAACTTCACTCATTTAGACTAAAGAGATAAAGATCAGATCGTTTTAACTATCAGTATACTAAAGTTTTCCATTCAAAATAGAATTAGTAAAAAATTTTGGGACTTGAATGCTATGAGTAAGCACATCCTTACAAAGTACATAATGGTCTTACTTCTTAAAAATAAATATACCTGATAGATGTAAACAAAGTAAGCATTTTTTAGATTATAGTGCTTTATTTTTCTAAATATTAATTGATTAATTCATTACAGGTATTAAAGTAGAAGCTATTTTGCAATAAAGTAAAACATTTAAAAGTATTGTTTATTTTTCCACTCAATATTTGAGGCTTTTGACACAGGGTTTTTGACATGATGGTTTAAACCGTGGTTAAAACTGTCATGCGTAAAGAACTAGCCAACCCAGCATCATTTGTTTCCGTCGCATAACTTTACTACTTTAAAAATCTCAAATTTTTTTCTGCTGAAGCCAAATCGTGACCTACAGCAAATTTTAGTTAATGAAATTTGTAACACATATCTTGTATCTTGATTATCAAATTTATAATTTTAGAACGGTTGGTCACGAGATATTTTGATATGGAGTGCCATACCTAAGATTTATTTTGTTGAGGGCTGTGTATCAAATTGTAACCTAAGTTTCGCCTGTAAGCTAAGTAAACAGATATTCGAGGGGGGTGGCCTACAGTTACCTAAACCACCAGCCTGGATACGTACGTGCCTTAGTTCGTTATATACTGGGTTTGCTATAAGAGTTTGACTTTATAGGAGAGATGAGAAATGATGATCTATCATATATTGAAATATGGTTATTTTTCCCGTGATTTTCTCCAGTTGTTGTAATGTGAATATTCCTTAAAAGTTCTCGGCCCAAAGGCATTCTCTCCCCCCCCCCAGGGGTTGCATTTCAGTTTTTCATTTGGTTGTACAACTGCACCCCCTATTTGCCACCCCTGATCCCCCCCCAATTACGCAGATAACCTTTGTAGTTTTGCTGTAATTAAAAGCAGCCTTGTGGACACTATTAACAGAGAATTGCATAATCTAAAATTATTTGAACTCAGTTACAGACAGCGCTCGAAAGTTGCAGTTGTCTGCTTACCCAGGGCAGTCAGATTTTTAAACGGGCAAGTAAAACAGAGAATTCAGTTGCCCTCAGGACAACCAAAAATAAAAGAATTTTCTTTCATGGCAATTATCAAAAAGAGTAGAAAGAGAGAAACCACTAGTGTTTTATCTTCAGTGTGATGTGCTCGTTTCGTATTTGTTTACAAGCAGCCGATCACCGTCAAGAGAATTCTGCCATCATAGTCAAATCAGACGTAGTCAAAAATCCATTTTTCATAGTAACGGCCGCAATTTAAAAAAAATAAATTGTATAGCAAAAGTTGTATTGGCAACAAACTGTACTTGGGGGCGACCAAAATAATTTCAGAGATTGCCCGAGGGGCAGCACAAAAAGAAAACAAAACACAAGATTCTACCCTTTGTTACAGACATTGTGAATAAAAGTTATTTGTAAAAATGTTTCCTATTAATGTACGAGCTATTTTGCTTCAATATTGTCATTTTTAAATCTTTTTGTTTTGACTTCAGCCCCTTTTTAATTATTTTTTCTTTCTACAGAAAAAAAGGACTCCTCCCATGTTAAGTGTGTCCTAGCTGTGACACAGCTAGAGTGAAAGAACCTGAACGCTAATATCAAAGGTTTCCGAAAGACCCAATAATGTAAGTGTTAATTTTAGTAAGAGTACTGTGTTACTCATTTTGTAATGAAGCTATCAACAAATTCTTTATGTATGGTAATGTACAATGTAGGGATGCACCGAATATTCGGTTGGTATTCGGTATACTGGTAGTATACCTATTCCACAGTATACCGTGAAGGTTGGGCCAAATACTTAAATATTCGACAACCGAATAGTAAACAAATTTAAGTATTCTCCAATTAGTAAACAAATACATATTTTTTATATCATGAATGAAAGATATAGTATAGTACCATAGGACTAAATTGATTCAAGTTGTTACTAATATCACATGTGAATAAGCGTTAGAAACCCGTATAAAGTCCTCCTACCAAGGCACCCCCATCCTTGGCAGATAGTCCTAACATAGCGTTCCACAATCACACAAAAAAACAATATCCCAATGAAATTAGTTTTAATGTAAGAGAAACCACTCAGATGTTAAATTTGAATTTTGTTGTTTTTGTTAACCCATTAAACGCCGCTATGAGAATCAGATAGAAATTTTTAAATTTATATACATTTTTTACATACTTTGCATGCCTCTATTATACAACAATTGAATTTTTTTTTATAACTCAAAGCATTTAGGAAATATAGCATGTTCCCGTAGTGGGAGCTTTGGCCTGTTATGGGGGATAAATGTCTTTCTCCATTTTGGATACAGTAATTCCTTTTTTTACGCAGATGCTGCTCAAAACTGTATATATAAAGTAATTATTTTTGTTGTTGATACTATAATGTACGAAATAACCAGCCTGCGAAGTGCCAAACATTTCTTTATTGTTGAACGGTAGCAAAATCAATCTGGAAATGCTATGACTTATGACTTGGAGGGGAGGCCCAAAAAGCGCCAGGCACCGCGACCATGGGTCTATTGTATCATCCCCAAGCAATATGGAAAAGGCCCTACGAAAAGAGCCCAGTAGCAGATGCGACCATCAGCATAGACTTAACAGACATTTTGTGAAGCTCCCAGGGCTCAATGACATGGCGCCCAAGATGCTCAAACCTATAATCAGAGAAGTACTCACACTCACAGAGGATATGTAAAGCAGTTTCCTCCTTAAGAAGACAACCCCGACAAGTGGGATCATCGACAACCTTCATTATCTTAAGATGCCTTTTAAGGCAACAGTGCCCAGTTAACAGGCCAATAGCCCTACGGAGACTGGACCTGTTGAGACACAGAAGTTCCTTGCATCTAACACCAGGAAAGCCAAGATTGATCTCTTTGGCCTGCGTCTGGCCATTGCACTAAAGCCTGCTGGAATACTGAAGCTTGCTAAAGTGGCTAAACACAGTATCCCTGTAACATTTACTCGAGATACCGAGAACCGGCTCAGGTCTAACAAAAAAAGAGCCAGAGCCCAACCTGGCAAGAGAATCCGCCTCTCATTACCAGGAATGCCAGAATGACCAGGAACCCAATACAGAGTAACTGGAAATGCTAACTAGTGGGAGGGCGCCAAAGCTCCCTCTGTGGGAACAAGAAATATAAGCGTTCATAACATTCCTTTATAGGAATCTATTCATGCAGGATTTTAAGAATGTTGTTCTTCAAGATGTTGCTTTTAAATATGCATTCTACTTGACACATTTAAGTGACCATTTATTTTATTTTATTTTTTAGTTTTATATAAGACAGTCATAAAGACAAAATTTCACTTTTTTAAAAATTAGAAAAAAATATTAAATTAAAATATATTGTTCCGATAAAAATATATAACACACCTTATAGTGTAAATGTTTATATAAAATGTGTATTTCGTATATTGCGTTAAAATATTTTAAGAAAAAAAATATATAATAGATGTTCCCGTAATGGGAGCTTTGGCGCTTAATGGGTTAAATCTTATGACACATTGCATTAACCTGTGCTATTACTAGACTTTGGCGCTTAATGGGTTAAATCTTATGACACATTGCATTAACCTGTGCTATTACTAACTGATTTAAATTTGAAACAGTAACCAGGAAAAAAAAAACTCATAACATTAAGGTAATTAACTCATAAAGTAATCAATACGCTTATTCTTTAGGAATGAGAATTCATTTGTGGTGAATAGTCACTGTTGTGCCATAAAAGTGTCATTTGTTTATATTTAAATTCTAGATTTCCCTAGAAAAATAATTTTATGGAAATTTACCTTCCATGGCCAACCTAAAATTGGTACTTACGTATTATCCCGGTGGTCATTCCAGCCAAACTATTTTTCCGTCAAATGAGTTGCCAAACTGTTGCCCCAATCGTATTCAAAACCATTAATAATTTCATATGTCCGGCATTTCTCTTGGCAAAAAAATTGCTCGTCTTAGCGGACTGCCGGGATAAAACGTGAGTACCCTAAAATTTATCACTAACAGTCTGTTATATGTTATTACTTTTTTTTTCTCTACCATGTCTAAGCAAATTTTAGGTGCCACTTATAATACTTAACCCGATCTAATATAAACCCAAACTAAAACCCAATCTAATTAAGAATTATTGGATATTGGGATCAAACTTGCTGGTTAGTATTGTTTCATTAATTAATTAAAAGAACTAGTATAAAAGAGCATACAATTTTGATATGTTTTGAAACGAGCAATGTATTTTTTAATTAATAGTTTTTCCAATATCAATGTTTAAAATATTAATCTTTTTTTTTTTTTTTTTACTGT
Source organism: Cheiracanthium punctorium (assembly GCA_038373885.1). Taxonomy (NCBI): domain Eukaryota; kingdom Metazoa; phylum Arthropoda; class Arachnida; order Araneae; family Cheiracanthiidae; genus Cheiracanthium; species Cheiracanthium punctorium. The sequence continues at coordinate 322,032 of JAWZYV010012821.1, read as the reverse complement.
ATATTATTTTAAGAGTAAAAAAAAGTCAAATCTGATTCTTCAGCTAATTATTAATTAAAAAATGCGAAATTTCCTGATTTTGATGGCGGAAACTTATGGATAATTTCATTAATAATTTAGATAATTTCATTTCGATAATTTAAACCTTTCAGCCAACCATGTGGTTAAAATATTTTAGCTAATTTTATCGTGTAGCAATCACATGTCTGAAAAGCTTTCTTTTTTCTTTCTTTTGTAGCTGCTGCTGCTTTGAAGTTTAAGAACAAGGAGGTTTTGGCAAACATGTTTTGTCGAAGTTTAGCTGAAGCATCTGATTAGAATTAAAAAAAGATTCGTGTTTCAGATTGTTCCTTAACATTTGATATTGTGGACAATTATACTGAAAACTTATAAAGATAATTTTGTTTTTAAAAATAAAATATGAAAATCTGTTTCATGTAATTTTTTTGGAAAGAAAACTTAATTTGAAGTGTGTTTATAAGTAGGGAAATTTATAATATTAAAAATGTACAGTACTAATTTTTTACCAGAGTTAATCCTTTTCCAGTAAGCTGTTTAAAGCGCATTTTGTTTTGCATGAATTAAAACTTAAATTAGTTTTTAAAATTCACAAATGTGCAATTTTAAGCATTACTTAATTTTAATAGCATTTCCAGTTTAATGAAAATCTTAAAATATAGCCCAAAAAGATTTTAATCCATTTATTCCAAATCAAAAGTTATTTATTTTAATATTTTCTTCTTCTGTTCTTTACAACCAGTAATATTTGCCTTTCGATCAAGCTACAGTAGAACCCTGATTATCCAAGGTGGTCAGAATCAAACATGCCTCGGATAACACTGACAATCATAATCACAATTACAGTTTTTAACATACTGCAGATCATGTCCAGACTTCGAAACGATTACAGTCAAATGAAATTCCCTAAAATTCCACAGAAAAACTGTAATAAAATTGCATTACTTCAGAATTTTTGGAATATTTGATTTCACTAAGATCAAGATTACTACCTTTTTGCAAATTTAACAGTAACTGGTCATAATCCTTTTAGGAATTGGCCATACACGGTAAAAAAAAAATTCGGAAACGTTACCCCAAAAAATGGGGCAGCTCTTGTAGTTTAAAATTGCGGAAACGTTTCCGAACCATGCGGGTAAAGTATTTAGAAACGTTTCTGCATATGTCGGAAACATATTTACCTATTTTCCTGCATTTTAGGTAAGGTTTCTGGAAAAGATGGATAACGTTTCTGTATATTTTGGTAAAATATTGAGTAACCTCTACGTGTATATCGGAAAGGTTTCCGAATTCACGAGTAACCTTTCCGAGTTTTTCAGAAAAAAGTAACATGCACTAGATGAAGCGTTTCGAGTATCTTAACCTAGATGGCAGCACCAAACTCTGTCGGAAGGAGCGGTGAGGATGACCAGAATCGAACGCTGGACCTACGCATCCGTAAGAAAGCACGGTACCACGGCGCTACGGTTTTCTTGCCGAATGTTGCTTTATAAGTAAACTGACTGCTGCAAAAGTTATTTGTGGTACGGCTTGTTTTGGAAACTTAAATTTTTTTGAAGTTTTTTGTAAATGGAGAGAAAATACCATAATTAATAAATATAAATTAAAAATCTTAAATCTTTTTTCTTGCACATAAATTATTTTCAGGAGATAATGTGCTGTTTTATTTAAGTATTCATCCGTTTTATTTAAGTATTCATCCGGCGACGTCACCTGGTGGCTGGTCACATATAAACTTCACAGTGACCACACAGTGAAGTTACATCACTCACAAGTTACCAGACCCTTATTATCGCATGGGCAAATCAGGACTTTGCCCAGGGCCCCCAGTTTATAATGTTGTTCTGAAATATTCTTTTATATGTTAAAATATTATGGAAAAGAAAACAAAAATTATCGATGGGGACCCCCAAATTCATCAATGCCCGGGGGCCCTGTTGGTTATAATCGGGCTGAGCAAGAAGTTACAATGTGACAATTGTGACCCTCTGTGACGTCACAGCGACTCTTTTGTGACCATCTGTGCTATTAGGGAAGACGCGTTCACTGTTATCCCTCTGTCTCTTTGCACTTGGCGCATGCGCGCGAAGTCCCAAATAAAGATTTCCTTTCGCCCGTAAATACTTTACCCCGAAATATGGGTTATGTTTCCGAAATCGTGAGTTCGAGTAGAGCATCGGTAGGTTACGCTATACTTTCGGAAACCTTTCCGCTGTAAGTGTGTAACGTTTCTGAATTTTTTTACTGTGTAGTCGTAATCCTTATCAATTCTTGTAATCAATTGCAGATGGATGTGTAATCATCCGAAGTCTGATCATGAATCTTCTACATTGACCAAGGTGTCACCTTGAATATCATGGAGCATTGCATAACCAAGGTTCTACTGTACTTTGAAACATTATAAAGAAATGTATTTAATCACTCGCATCGTAGCTGGAATTTTCATTCACCCCTCTTGTAATTTTTAATGAAATCCAAAGGCTTAAGTGATTAACTTTTAATACAAATATATTGAAAATGAATTCATTGTATCTGAGATGCATTAGTGCTTCATGGAAATTAATATAAATTTAGGGGGGGGGGATAACCTTCAATGTCAAATTACATTTTCTGGGAAACGTTTGAAGGTGAGCACAGAGTAAAAAAAGAAATATGAGCATATTACTGGAATTTTTTTTCTTTAATAGCTATTTTTTTACTCAAAGAAAAGCTCTATTTATACTTCCTGCCCCTCCCTTTTCCCTTTTCACATATGGCAAACATTTATTGTATATTTCGAAATTGGTCATAACTCCCACAATCTTTCTGAAAAATTCAAGATAAACTGCGTTGACCAAAGAAAAGAGTATGTAGTTTGATTTAACACTGAGGTTGTTATAGCAGAGCTGTAGTAATTAAAAGTATATTGTCTTTGTGGATTTTATGAGTAGTGGCTACTATAAAATCCAAAGTAAATTTTATATTCTATAGGTGATTATAAAATAGCTGCCTATAGTAAAAGTTTCAACTATATTAGTTCAAGCTTTTCATTGCACTCTACAATATAAATTGCCTCAAAATTTGAGTATTAAAGGTCTTTACGTTCTCCAAAAGGTGAGTCAGAATCTGTGTGAAGAAGGATTTTTTAGCACCATCAAATGGAAACTCATGTACAAAATTTTTTTCCCCAGTCATTAAACAAAAAAAAACACATGTTTCAGCTAACCTATTAAAGCATCATTTCAATATTTTATGTTTGTGCTCCTTCTTGTGAGGGAAAATATTGATTGTAAAAGAAATTGGGGGGGGGGACTTGACTAATTACTATTTCACATGTAGACCTTTTTTTTTTGTTTGAAATTATAACTCAAAAGAGAATTTTTTAATGCTTTAAAATGAAAGGAAAAATTTTCTTTAGTTTACTACAGAAAATTTTTCATTTCATTTTAAAGCATTAAAAAATTCTCTTTTGAGTTATAATTTCAAACCAAAAAAAGTCTACATGTGAAATATTAATTAGTCAGGTTCCTCCCACCCCCAAAATTTCTTTTACAATCAATACTTTCCCTGATGGGAGAAACATGAAAACAATATTCAAAAATGTTGGAAACCAATATTTCTCAATGTCAAAAAATAATATTTAGGAATATCAGAAAAGATATTCCTGGATATCTGAAAACAATATTCAGAAATGTTGGAAACCAATATTGCTCAATGTCAAAAAATAATATTTACGAGTATCAGAAAAAGATATTCCTGGATATCTGAAAACAATATTCAAAAATGTTGGAAACTGATATCTCTGAATGTCAAAAAATAATATTCAGGAATATCATTTCGGGGGGTCCATTTAATATTGCCCAATATTGTAATTTTGATATTGGGCAATATCTCTGTGCTACCTGGGACATTCAACGACCAACGCACTTGGTGGCGATTCGGTCGTATTAGATGTGGATTTTCGAGAGACCAATAATGCGTATTCTGTGTATTAATAGTGCCTTGCCTCGAGAACTGGCATTCATCTGACCACAAAACTTCATTCAAAAAATCTGGATTTTCATCCAGTGTGTTTAACACGAAATTGCAAAAATCAAAACGACGCTTCTGGTCTCCAGGCATTAGTTCCTGCGCCAGGACTGGACGATAAGGATATGCACCGTACGTATGTAATATGTTCCACACCGTCGATTTTGAGTAGGAACAAGCCTTGCTAATATCCTGGACACTACTTTCAGGATGAGCCAGGGCATATCCTAGAACATCCTCAGCGGGTATCCGCAAGCTTGAAGGTGTGGCACGAGACAAGGAAATACGTCTACTCCTAGTTCTACGACAACTCCTAGTTCTATACAAGCGTTGAACAGCACGGGCAATTGTACAGTAAGATGTCTTCGACTGGGAAATTGAATGGCATAAAGTCTTGCCGCCTCTCTCTTATTTCGATTACACTGCCCATGCAACAAACAGTACCATTTCGCAGTATTCTTCATTTGTATACATCTCGTTCTCCCGTACTAGAATTCGTAATATTAGAATACGACTGTATGCAATTGCAAGCGACTACAGAACAGATTTTAAACGTTCGCCACGATCAGTACCGCAGCAAATCAGTCTGAAGCCGCAGGCAAATAAGTCTATTTTTTTGGAACTGCTTTTGAAAAGTTTTCTTCGTCCAAAACATTTTATTTTATCTATGTTTTACACGTACATAGAATAAATTTTATTTCTTAAGTACTCAATTATTGTAATATTAACGTAATAATATGTACTTTTAAATTTAAAAACGATTTACATAAGAGTGACGTGCAAGAGCGAAAGTTTCCTGGCAGAGTTCCAATTAATTTCACTTTGGAGACGGCCCTTTCTAGCTTCTTGAAATTGGCCGAGAAAATGGATGAAATGTATGATTTTCAAAGTTCCATAACTTGGTCAGTTTTTATCGTAATAAAACGAAATTTTTTGTGTTTTCTTTGTTTTTGTGTACTGCATCTTTTCCTAAATATAAGTGATAGGACCTGGGGACCGTATAAAAATTTAATTTTTGTAATTTTTTTCTAAATGGGTTTTTTGGTTCGAAAAGCACGTAAAAACATTCTTTACATTTTTAAAAACATTTTTCAAATTGGAAGTGCATATCTAATCCCAACAGTTCGGGAATTAGCTATTGGGTCACATTAAGACTGGACACCCTGTATATATAATGCATGAAGTTTTTAAATTTATCATTTTATTTAATCCTTCTTAAATGAAGCTAAATTAAGCATGTTTATTTCTTAACTACAAAATCATTAAAAAATGTTACTATTTTGGGAACTAAAATCGAGAAAATGGCTACTAAACTGGCGACATTTTGTAAGTCGGTGAGGTGACTAATGATACTTATTTTAGTGTATAAAAGTACTTACCTCCATAAAATTTGAATCATGTAGTATACAACAGGTATAGATACAGAAATTTTTTTTTCAGAATAGCTAACACTTAAAAAATAATTTTATCTAAACAAAATGTACAATAAAGCAAAATGTTACCCTAAAGTTATGTGTTACCATAGTACAATTTTATTTATTATTACTTCCTGTAAGATTTTGTTTAGTACATACACACATATATATATCAACCATAAAGAATTATAACTCATTTATAAAATCTCTTAACTCTGAAATATTGAAATTAAACTGTTTATAGATGATTTTATGTTGGTTCTTAAATGTGTTACCGTCTCTCTCATAAAAAAATCTTTTGAGACTACAAATTTGTAAGAAAATTGCAGTTTATGAAAACTGCACACAATTCACTAATGATAGGCGCACATAATTTGCAAACGATTGACCAACAGATTTTGCTGTTTTTTATCTTTCATTTATGTTGTTTTTTATCTTTCAAAATGTTACCTTTAAGGAATGTTTTTATTTTGGGTTTTTTTTTGCGGGGTGGGGGTTGATGAATAAGCCCCCTACCCCGAATCCGCACTGGCTCGTATTTTAATTATGGCAGCATTACTGTAAATAGGCCCTATTCCGGTACCGTGCCATTACATTGTAGTCACTGTTAAGATACCAGGCCAGTGTCTTTATTTTTAATAATAACCGGCACACGGCCGTTTCATTTTGGGCATTATAAACTTAATGGTGCAGTGCCTTTATTGTGAGTAACGGCCGGCACATACAGTATGCCAGTAGAGTGCCGTTGCCTTCCCGGGCTTCTGGCAAGGTACTTCTCGGGCGACCACTTTTGGTACGATTCAGTCACTTTTTCCAGTGCCGGGCCGGTGCTGGACGTAAAGGCAGAAAGGTGCTGGCAAGGTACTCCGCCAGCAGGTGTGTGTATGCTGGGTATGCTCGACGCGGATTTATAAGTGGATTCTTGAAACCATGCCCACAAGTCTGAAAATAATGTTCCAAATAAAATAACAACTCACCTGCCTCTAGAAGAGAAAATGGAGCAAAGATTATGTTGAGCCCCGAATTTTTCTCCTTCTTCTAATGTGTGTGGAAGCTGATGACCAGTAGTTTCGGGCAGGATGAGAATTAGAGAACCAGCAACTACGGATAAGCTGCCTAAGACCAGCATCGGAAGTAAGCGGTCAATTTCTGCCTGTAAGAGCAATGAGATTTGACGTTATTAAATCGCTGTTAGAAAATCTTCATACTAATTACTACGCACACTTTTGTTCGTAAATGAATGGACAGCTATTTTATAAGCTATTGAAATAGGCTATACTGTTGATTTTAATCACGCCTGCGCTTGAGTTTGACGTTCAATCATTCTGGACTTCACAATGCCTTAGAAAAAGAATGCTTGTTCAATAAAGACAAATTTTACCTTATGATATACCATACGAGAAACCTTTACAGTTGTTATAAAAGTCGAATTTTCTATTATAGTTTTTTGAATAACGAATTAGCTTTTCGAAAAACATACAAGGTTTCCCAGGTCTCCGTGAATTTTTAAAAATTTATAACGGAAAAAATAATAGTCCTACATTAAAAATAATTACACAGTACATAGAGTGACTTAAAGAGTTTTGTAATTCATTTTCACAGCGTTGGAGGGATGGCTCCTTAGCATAGCCTCGCCGGTCTCCTGACATCACTCCACTGGACTTTTTTCTTTTGGGGTTATGTAAAAGATGCCGTTTACCAAAGGAAAGTGAACACTCTCGTGGAATTGAAACAATAGATCCAAACAGCTGTAAAATCCAAACAGCATGGATTTCTACTGTTGATGATAGCATGATGAAACGTTCGCGAATTGCATTAGAATGTCGATTTGATATTCTTCGAGCTACGAAAGGATTGAGGAGCTACGAAAGGATACTTCTACACTACTCGTGTAGAAGTATACTAAGGTAGTAGAAATAACTTTTTAAGTTACTCTATGCACTGTTGTAATTATTTTTGCTGTAGGCCTTTCATTTCTTTTGTAATAAATATTTAAAGTTGTACGGAGACTTTTGAGACGTCCTATACTACTCAAAATAAATACCCGTGTTTACCTAAAGAAGGTAAATTCCCCTGAAGGTGAATTGGGGAGGAAGAGCTTAGTTCTTGCAAACTGAGACTTGATGCGTATAAGAATTCAAAAGAAATGGCATAAGTACTGAATCGGACTCTGCGCAGACATGCCTACATCACACATTTAATTTTAAAATTAAATTAATAAAAGAAAACCCTTCACAAATCAGGTTATTGTACAAAATACTAAAGCTTTTATTAAACAGTTACAATGTAATCCTTGAAAGAAGCTTACACTGTTATAAAAAATCTGAATTTCACACACAATATCAACCTATTTTTCACGGGAGAATCTCCCTTATTGACCAATAAAGGATTTTTGTTGTTTTTTAACGGAAGTTCTGTTAAAAAACAAAAATTATGTGTGATTCTTCTGAAAGTCTAGTTCTAAAATGACATTTTCCGTTCTCTTTCTGGCACCAGCGACCTTGATCTAATGAAATGTCTCCCAGTCACTTCCACTCTTAATCAAAATAATACCCACAAAGCTGATTTTAGCAATTTTGAATGCAAGATGTTCGTTGCTCATTCTGCCTGCAGTCGAAGTTGGAGTTAAGATCCCTTAAACGTACAAAAATATAGTCGCATTACGCATGTAACAGACGACTGCAGATAATTGGGGTAAAGTATTTTACTTAATGCTAAGTCCTTTTGCTGTGGGTGCTTTCTTCTTGGGGGAATAATACCGTAAGCGGGGGCAGGTCGCCAAGCCAGATACGTTGCTAAAGCTTATGATAAATAAACGGGCTTGTCAGCGTTCCTAATCAAGAAGAGGTATTTAGCAACCCTTGTGCGAGTTGTGTTGTTGTTTCATCCTGTCATGAGAAATTAAGTGATTGGTATAAGAAATTAACCGGGAACCGGAAGATTTTGAAGGAATTATATGATTGGTTGAAAGAAATTAACTGCAACCGATGTTTGAATTTGGCGACCCCCAAAAATTATCTCGCGACCCCTTCAGGGGTCGCGACCCCCGGTTTGCGCACCGCTGGTATAGATCACCGTGCGAGGGCCCGAAGATCTGGGTCCAGAACAGCGCCAAAGAAGCCGTTTGGACGCCAAGTTAATTCCGCGTCAGTATGGATTTTATGCTCAATGCCAAATATGTCAACCCGGTGAACGGAGAAGAGACTCCCAATTCAGGGCAAGACAGCCCTTGGCCCATGCATGGTTTAGATAGGGGGGAAATCGTATAATTATCGCTTTTTTAAGCGCGTTTTTTAATGGATAGTATTAAAATAGAGTAAAACGCGTGTATTTTTTTTAATGAAAGTAAATTATTGAAAGAACTGCCTTACATAATAGGAAGATACTTTGATTTAGACGGTGCTTAGTCGGTGGGGTCAGGCCCCTCTGGCCCTTAATGACGAGCCGCCACTGGGTGTGATGAAATGCCCTTTACTAGGATTAAGAGCTAAATATTCCTTTTTGATTTTGTCGACATGTATTTTTATCACTGGCACTTAGTAGTTATCTTTGTCATGACATTTTTTTTCTGTAAAGATATTTTAGGTGGAGGCCATCAATAATTTTTCATATGTATAATTTTGTGTGTATATGTTTATAATTTTTTTAATTGTTTAAGGGAGCCAAATACAAGAATTAATTTAATTTTTATTAAAGACAGTAATTTCGTTTTTCCGAAATGTAATTTTGTTTATAATGTTTCTTTCGGAGTTAACTGGGAGTCGATTGGACTAAAAGCAGATTATGTTACGTCAGATTTGCAATCGCAACAGATATTTAAGGTTACTTGTGCTCGGTTTCATTTCTTTAATTTTATTGGATAGAATTTTATGGTTGATCTTGAATTGTCGTTCATTATCTCAGATAAGATTTTGTTCTCGCCAAAGTGAAATTCTGTGTTGGCATAATTTTTTATTTATTCCACCTGAATACTACGGTCCTTGTGTATTTTTTATTACGCAGAACATCCACCAAGCATCACATTATATGTTTAATATTTAATAGTACTTTAAAACAAACAATTTGAGTATTTTAATGTCGTCATCTTTTATTGAAAATAAGTGTTTCGGACTGGGATTCATTCATCATAACGCAAGTTAATAATTTTAAAATAGCAAAGCAGTAACTCAGTATCTTAATTAGTATGGTGCTTACCCAGGCACTTAAGTTGCATTTTTCAGGTGGTGGCTTAGCAAAAATGGCAAGTGGAAGCATCTCGGCCTATCAAGACACTTCTGAGCCTGTTTATCTGGTGAATGCGAAGTCAACGTTCCGGCTCCAGCAGTGTTATTTCTCCCTTATGACCTAACTTCTGACCGAACTCTACGGAACACGGAGGTCCTTGTACTATTCATTAATGATGTGTTTCCGGTCCTGTGCTTACTTCATACCGCTGGGCTTTTAATGTCGTCGATTATCGGACTATGGCTTCTAGATTGTCGTATTCACTATACACCATCCTTCGACGAATTTTTGAGTAAGTGGATCTACAGGCTCCTAATTACGTTCCTATGACTATCACGGGCCAGCTTCCCAGCACGCGGTGTTTGAAGCATTTTCTTTTATTGCTCTTCATTTCGTATGAGACTTTTATGACAGATGCCGAACATTGGGAAAAGCCTTCCCATCACCGCAAATTGTGATTTTGCGTTCGATCGTCCTGCATTCTCCAGAAATATTTTCGTGCATTGCTCGATCTGCCGTTGACAGAACTCGGCGAAGAGAGTAATTTTCCCCCTCCTGTGCTCAGTGGTTTGTTTTTTATATTTTTTAATGTGCTCGCTTGTAATACACCGGCGCCTTATGGATCTTTGCAAATGAATGATGACTTTTGCTGATTCAACAGATGGTTTCCTTTCGCTCAAACTTTTGTCAATGATACTACATGTTACACTTTGCATTATACAATAAAAGAACATTAAAAAAAATCTACACAGCATTTCTTACAAAAAGGAAAATGATTTCAACGGCTCATGTTTTATGTAGTTTATTTACTTGACAAGAAAATGAAACTGGTGAATGCTTTAATACTATGCTTTGTAATAGATTTTGAATTAGTATTTTTAATGAGCATTTCGTTTTAAGTATGACTTATGAAAACTTTTTACCAGATTTTCATTCTACTGAATAACTGAATTTTTAATATTTTTCTTGGTAAAATTCGGTACTAAATAATAATAATAATTCATGTTCATGTAGACTTATCATACCCCGGGTGTCCCAAAAATGACTGATGGATTTTGAAAGACAATAAAAAAAAAAGACGGAATGCGATACATATGTATCGTTTGCGGCCTTATGCTTAGGAAATCAGGGAATTTTATCCCACCAAATTTCAAATTTAGTTAATATTCCTAACAAGAGATGGCGCTGCAGGCGATCTGTAACAGGTATACTTAAAACGAAGTATAGAGCTCTTTCACCTACGTCTTTATCACTACGTCACACCTTAGCAACCAACATTTTTTGGTCAAACATTCGTTCATTTGAGAATGGTCATTGACTGAAAACTTAGCTTTCTCATACAGCACAGCAAACTTGCATCAAGCTTGATTTATCAAGTCAATAAACTTGAATTAAGCTTGAAAATTTCAAGCGTATAAGCTTAATGCAAGCTTGAATCAAGTGTTCTAGTTTACACTTGCCCAGCTTGCATTAAGCTTCACATTTCAACCTTGAATCAAGCTTAATTTCAAGCTTACAAAATTTTCCTAAAAAAAAATTCCTAAATACACGGGCCGCCGGTCGGCGAACTCGCCCCACATATTTTATTTTGCCACGCATTTTCCCCTCTACGCTGAAATTTCAATTTAATTTAATCTGTTTCCATAAAACGTCCGCGGCTGGAATAGAACCCGGGACCTTCGGGTTGGGAGGCCAGCGTCCTAACCGTTTCCCCAATCTGAGTCGGGCTGATATGCCTAAAGTTTGAAGTGACTGTTAGGGTTATCACGCCGTTTTCTGACCAGATCGATAAGTGGCCGATGTGTTGATCTGTTTCTTTTATTTTTCCATGGGATACATCAAAATAATGTTATGTGTGATTTAGAGACTCTACTAATAGGGAAATAAACATAATATAAACTTAACAGTAGCACACGTCTTAAAACTTTCAATATCGCGACACTCATGTTGGGATATACTGTCCAAAATCGAGAAAAACGACTGATTTTGAAATCAATTTCGTAGTATAATTGTATTTTATTTTGAAGAATTTCCATATTTTATTTATCATCCATTATTTTTCAAAGAACCTTCCCCTCCTTTGGAAATATAGAATCTTTTTTTTTCAATTCTATGGTCAAGTATATTTATGACTGATGATAAATTATTCTGTAGCGGCCGGATTGCGCCTCATTCTACCACCCATAAAGTGAAGTATATAACTAACTAAATTGTGTTAATTATATTAAAATTTATTTTTAGGGCTAATTAATTAGTTGGTAGTTTAATGGAATTACTAATGTTAATTAGATGTAAATAAAACTAAAACTCCCCTCGTGTTACACTCCAGAGGGGCTTATCCCATTCATTCCTTCCCCTTGCGTGTTCTAATGCCCATTTTTGTGCGATAATAAAATAAAACACAAATTTTACGAACTTTTCTTTTTTAATATGAACAATTTGAGAAAACGCTATACTTTTCAATGTCCATTCTCCTTCTCGCCTACAGCGACAGATGGCGCCATCACCGCAATAGCAATAATCAAGCTGTTTGACAGTTCAAATGACTTCTGCAAGCTTGCTGCCAGCTTAAAATAAATTGAACTGTCAAGCTTGTATTAATACGTCAAATTCAAAGGAATCTCAAGCTTGATTTAAGCTTATGTGCTGTCTGGGTTGTATACCTAAATATCCGAGTCGACCTAAAAAAATTTCAGTGACGTCAGGTGAAAATACTCTATTTCAGCTCGCCATTCCGTGGTTCGTCGTCATGCTGACAGCGTGTGCTGTTGAGATTGCAAGTCCACTCTACCAAAATAGTTTTTTTCCGTTGAACAGCGGGTATTTATTGTGTTAAGAGTTCCACCGCCTGGAACATAGTTTTGTTCAAACGAGGCGCAGTTTCCAAAGAAAATTTCATGTGAGAAACCGACCGTCAGGAAATGCGATAAGGACTCTATTCCAGAAATTCGAACGAACGGGAAGCGTGAATGATGACCGTATTGGAAATGAGGGCCGGCCACGCCTTTCAGTTTCAGAGTCGAATGCAGAAGCCGTACAGCAGGTTATCCCCAGGTAGCACAGAGATATTGCCCAATATCAAAATTACAATATTGGGCAATATTAAATGGACCCCCCCTAAATGATATTCCTGAATATTATTTTTTGACATTCAGAGATATCAGTTTCCAACATTTCTGAATATTTTTTTTCAGATATCCAGGAATATCTTTTTCTGATATTCGTAAATATTATTTTTTGACATTGAGCAATATTGGTTTCCAGCATTTCTGAATATTGTTTTCAGATATCCAGGAATATCTTTTTCTGATATTCCTAAATATTATTTTTTGACATTGAGCAATATTGGTTTCCAACATTTCTGAATATTGTTTTCATGTTTCTCCCATCAGGGAAAATATTGATTGTAAAAGAAATTGGGGGGAGGGGGGACTTGACTAATTAATATTTCACATGTAGACCTTTTTTTTTTGTTTGAAATTATAACTCAAAAGAGAATTTTTTAATGCTTTAATATGAAATGAAAAAATTTCTGTAGTAACTACAGAAAAATTTTCATTTCATTTTAAAGCATTAAAAAATTCTCTTTTGAGTTATAATTTCAAACAAAAAAAAAAGGTCTACATGTGAAATATTAATTAGTCAAGTCCCCCCACAAGTAGGAGCCCAAACATACAATATTGACCTGATGGCTGATGCTTTAATAGGTTAGCTGAAACATGTTTTTTTTTTTTTTTTTTAATGACTGGGAAAAAAAATTTTGTACATGAGTTTGCATTTGATGGTGCTAAAAAATCATTCTTCAAGCAGATTCTGACTCACCTTTTGGAGAACGTAAAGACCTTTAATACTCAAATTTTGAGGCAATTTATATTGTAGAGTGCAATTAAAAGCTTGAACAAATATAGTTGAAACTTTTACTATAGGAAGCTATATTATAATCACCTATAGAACATAAAATTTACTTTGAATTTTATAGTAGCCACTACTCATAAAATCCACAAAGACAATATACTTTTAATTACTACAGCTCTGCTATAACAACCTCAGTGTTAAATCAAACTGCATACTCTTTTCTTTGGTCAACGCAGTTTATCTTGAATTTTTCAGAAAGATTGTGGGAGTTATGACCAATTTCAAAATATACAATAAATGTTTGCCATATGTGAAAAGGGAAAAGGGAGGGGGCAGGAAGTATAAATAGAGCTTTTCTTCGAGTAAAATAATAGCTATTAAAGAAAAAAAAAATTCCAGTAATATGCTCATATTTCTTTTTTTTTTTACTCTGTACTTACCTTGAAACGTTTCCCACAAAATGTAATTTAACCATTGGACCCCTCCATTGGAACCTCCATTGGACCCCCATTGGAACCATCCCCCCCCTAATTTATATTAATTTCAATGAAGCACTAATGCATCTTAGATACAATGAATTCATTTTCAATATATTTGTATTAAAAGTTAATCTCTTAAGCCTTTGGATTTCATTAAAAATTACAAGAGGGGTGAATGATAATTCCAGTTACGAGTGATTAAATACATTTCTTTATAATGTTTCAAAGTACAGTAGAACCTTGGTTATGCAATGCTCCATGATATTCAATGTGACACCTTGGTTAATGTAAAATTTTCATGATCAGACTTCGGATGATTACACATCCATCTGCAATTGATTACAAGAATTGATAAGGATTACGACTATGGCCAATTCCTAAAAGGATTATGACCGGTTACTGTTAAATTTGCAAAAAGGTAGTAATCTTGATCTTAGTGAAATCAAATATTCCGAAAATTCTGAAGTAATGCAATTTTATTACACTATTTCTGTAGAATTTATAAAATAGCATTCTTATAGGGAATTACATTTGACTGTAATCGTTTCAAAGTCTGGACATGATCTGCAGTATGTTTAAAACTGTAATTGTGATTATGATTGTCAGTGTTATCCGAGGCATGTTTGATTCTGACCACCTTGGATAATCAAGGTTCTACTGTAACTTGATCGAAAAGCAAATATTATTGGTTGTAAACAACAGAAGAAGAAAATATTAAAATAAATAAATTTTGATTTGAAATAAATGGATCAAGATCTTTTTTGGGCTACATTTTAAGATTTTCAATAAATTGGAAATGCTATTAAAATTGAGTAATGCTTAAAATTGCACAATTGTGAATTTTAAAAACTAATTTAAGTTTTAATTCATGCAAAACAAAATGCGCTTTAAACAGCTTACTGGAAAAGGATTAACACTGGTAAAAAATTAGTAATGTACATTTTTAATATTTTAAATATCCCTAATTATAAACACACTTCAAATTAAGTTTTCTTTCCAAAAAATTACATGAAAAAGATTTTCATATTTTATTTTTAAAAACAAAATTATCTTTTTAAGTTTTCAGTATAATTGTCCACAATATCAAATGTTAAGGAACAATCTGAAGCACGAATCTTTTCTTTATTCTAATCAGATGCTTCAGCTAAACTTCGACCAAACATATTTGCCAAAACCTCCTTGTCCTTCTCCTTAAACTTCAAAGCAGCAGCAGCTACAAAAGAAAGAAAAAATAAAGCTTTTCAGACATGTAATTGCTACACGATAAAATTAGCTAAAATATTTTAACCACATGGTTTGCTTAAAGGTTTAAATTATCAGAATGAAATTAGTAAGTTTCCCCTATTAAAATCAGGAAATTTTGCATTTGTAAATTAAAAATTAGCGGAAGAATCAGATTTGACTTTTTGTTATTCTCTTTTACTCTTAAAATAATTGACAGTAGAAAAAAACTAAAATTCATGAATATTTTAAACCATTGATATTGGAAAAACTATTAATTAAAAAATACATTGCTCATTTCAAAACATATCAAAATGGTATAGTATGCTGTTTTATACTAGTTTTTTAATTAATTAATGAAACAATACTAACTAGCAAGTTTGATCCCCAGATCCAATAATTTTTAATTAGATTGGGTTTTAGTTTGAGTTAAGTATTATTAGTGGCACCAGGGGCGTAGCCAGAAACTTTTCACAGGGGGGGGGTTACGACTACTACAACTCATATATATGTATACGTGTAAAATTTTTCATGGGGGGGATGACCCCCTACCATGGAAATCCCTTGGCTACGCCCCTGAGTGGCACCCAAAATTTGCGTAGACTTGGTAGAGAAAAAAAAAAGTAATAACTGATAACAGACTGTTAGTGATAAATTTTAGGGTACTTACGTATTATCCCGGCAGTCTGCCAAGACGAGCAATTTTTTTTGCCAAGAGAAATGCTGGACATATGAAATTATTAATGGTTTTGAAAACGATTGGGGCAACAGTTTGGCAACTCGTTTGACGGAAAAATAGTTTGGCTGGAATGACCACCGGGATAATATGTAAGTACCAATTTTAGGTTGGCCATGGAAGGTAAATTTCCATAAAATTGTTTTTATAGGAAAATCTAGAATTTAAATATAAACAAATGACACTTTTATGGCATAACAGTGACTATTCACCACAAATGAATTCTCATCCCTAATGAATAAGCATATTGATTACTTTAGGAGTTAATTACCTTAATGTTATGAGTTTTTTTTTTCCTGATTACTGTTTCAAATTTAAATCAGTTAGTAATAGCACAGGTTAATGCAATGTGTCATGATTTAAGAAAAACTGAAAAGCAACAAAATTCAAATTTAACATCTGAGTGTTTTCTCTTACATTAAAACTAATTTCATTGGGATATTGTTTTTTTTTGTGTGTGTGTGATTGTGGAATGCTACGTTAGGACTATCTGCCAAGGATGGGGGTGCCTTGGTAGGAGGACTTTATACGGGTTTCTAACGCTTATTCACATGTGATATTAGTAACAACTTGAATCAATTTAGTACTATGGTACTATACTATATCTTTCATTTCTGATATAAAAAATATGTATTTGTTTACTAGGGAAATACTTAAATTTGTTTACTATTCGGTTGTCGAATATTTATGTATTTGGCCGAACCGTCACGGTATACAGTCGAATAGGTATACTGCCAGTATAAAGAATATTCCGTGCATCCCTACATTGTACATTACCATACATAAAGAATTTGTTGATAGCTTCATTACAAAATGAGTAACACATGGTATTACTAAAATTAACACTTACATTATTGGGTCTTTCGGAAACCTATGATATTGGCGTTCAGGTTCTTTCACTCTAGCTGTGTCATAAAGGACACACGTAACATGGGAGGACTTCTTTTTTCTGTAGAAAGAAAAACTAATTAAAAAGGGGGTGAAGTCAAAACAAAAAGTTTTACAAATGACAATATTGAAGCAAAATAGCCAGTACATTAACATGAAATATTTTTACAAATAACTTATCCGCAATGTCTGTAACTAAGGGTAGAATCTTGTGTTTTGTTTTCTTTTTGTGCTGCCCCTCGGGCAATCTCTGAAATTATTTTGGTCACAGCCAAGTACAGTTTGTGGCCCATGCAACTTTTGCTATACAATTTTTTTTTTTTAAATTGCGGCCGTTACTATGAAAAATGGATTTTTGACTACGTATGATTTGACTATGATGGCAGAATTCTCTTGACGGTGATCGGCTGCTTGTAAACAAATAGGAAACGAGCACACTGAAGATAAAACAATAGTAGTTTCTTTCTTTCTACTCTTTTTGATAATTACCATGAAAGAAAATTATTTTCTTTTTGGTTGCCCTAAGGGCAACTGAACTCTTTGTTTTACTTGCCCGTTTAAAAATCTGACTGCCCTGGGTAAGCAGACAACCACAACTTTCGAGCGCTGTCTGTAACTGAGTTCGAATAATTTTAGATAATGCAATTCTCTGTTAATAGTGTCCACAAGGCTGCTTTTAATTACAGCAAAACTACAAAGGTTATCTGCATAATGGAGGGATCAGGGGTGGCAAATAGGGGGTGAAGCCTTTGGACCGAGAAGGAATATTCACATTACAACAACTGGAGAAAACCACGGGAAAAATAACCATATTTCATTATATGATAGATCATCATTTCTCATCTCTCCTATACAGTCGAACTCTTATAGCAAACCCAGTATATAACGAACTAAGGCACGTATCCAGACTGGTGGTTAAGGCAACTGTAAGCCAGCCCCCCTCCCTCCCGAATATCTGACTGTTTACTTAGCTTACAGATGAAACTTAGGTTACAATTTGATACAGAGTCCTCAACAAAATAAAATCTTAGGTATGGCACTCCATATCAAAATATCTCGTGACTAACTTTTCTAAAATTATAAATTTGATAATCAAGATACAAGATATGTGTTACAAATTTCATTAACTAAAATTTGCTGTGGGTCATGATTGGGCTCCAGCAGAAAAAAAATTGAGATTTTTAAAGTAGTAAAAGTTATGCGATGGAAACAAATGATGCGGGGTTGGCTAGTTTTTGACAGTTTTAACCATGGTTTAAACCATCAGGTCAAAAACCTCAAATATTGAGTGGAAAAAATAAACAATACTTTTAAGTGTTTTACTTTATTGCAAAATAGCTTGTACTTCAATATCTGTAATGAATTAATCAATTAATATTTAGAAAAATAAAGCACTATAATCAGTAAAAAATGCTTACTTTGTTTACATCTATCAGGTTTATTTATTTTTAAGAAGTAAGACCATTATGTACTTTGTAAAGATGTGCTTACTCATAGCATCCAAGTCCCAAAATTTTTTACTAATTCTATTTTGAATGGAAAACTTTAGTATACTGATAGTTAAAACGATCTGATCTTTTATCTCTTTAGTCTAAATGAGTGAAATTGCTATGCTATTGGCTATTCCTTAAAGCCTTTTCAATTTAGATATTTAGATTAAACCAAAAATAAACTTGATGTTTCTTCTAGGAAATGTTTACCCATACGTTAGTTTGAAATTTTTGAAAAACTGCAGAATATTATTCATTAATTACATATATCAGTGGCGTAGCCAAGGGGGATAGGGGAGTCACAACCCCCTCCAATGAGGAATATTTTTTGTCATACAAGAAGTATATTCTTCGTCATACAAAAAGTATATTCTTCACTCCCGTATCACACACACACGTATACATATATGTGAGTTGCAGTAGTTGTAACCACACACACACATGATAAATTTCGGGCTGTGCCACTGATATATACAATTTTTATATATAATATTGTATACATTAAATTTATAAATTTGTATTATATAAATGGTATTAAACTAATTATTCTTAGTGAGCACAACTTATGTGCTAGTATAATTATTATATTTTAATATAATTAATTTTAATTAGGCATTTAGTTTAATGCAATATACTGCATAATTAGTTTGCATATTGTTCTTTTTCTTTTATGGATTAGTTTTTGACGGTTTAAACCAGATTTTGATACTTGTCATGTCGAAAACCAGTTTTTGAAGTCAAAAACCCAACCCTGAAATGATGGTATATCACATGCAAAATGAAACTCAAAGTACGCTGCGAACTAACTACTAGACTAACCACTAAACAATAAAAAAAATAACAATTTATATTTCCTCCAATTTTCTTAGCTACTTAATATTGAATGTAATTCTTGTGTTTCTTCACATTAATTTTAAACACATGAAGTTGAGCTTTAAACGTTTCAAAAGCTCTATACTCGCCCCCCTCCCCCCCCCAAAAAAAATTAGAAATATGTTCCGACACTAAATTAAAACTTCTGATATAAACTGCGATGAAGATAAACTTCTTTGCTTCTAAGAAGCTGAAATCACCCCCCCCCCCCAAAGCTTCGATATTATATTTTTAGTGTGCACTATATCAAAAATAACTCAGTATTTTTTGTGCACTATAACAATCACAATAAAAATGTACAAGAATATTTCACATAATGGCCGCAACGGCAAATATATTTACGTTCGCTTTCAAAATATCGCTAACATAGAAAGTGCAGACAAAAACACCTTTCACGAAATATTTACACAATTGTAGAAAAAAAATACTGATTTGATGTGCAGCATATTCTTTGTTGCATCGTCATATAAACAAACAATACATATATCAATATATAAAAAAACAATGTAAATGACAGTTAAATAACATAAAAGATGTACTTACATTTTAGAAGATAATTCTATATCCTTTGCCATGACGATCAGCAATGTATCCTGAATAAGTTCATGTTCAATGGCGACTCCGACTTCCCACGTTGTTGATGTTTGGGAATTCCTGTTCCTCCCGCACGCCAAGAATAACGATTAGTACGCATGCGCGAGTTGAATGTTGTAAACATAATATCATTTCTGTGATATTCCCAGATATTCACCAATGTTGTAAACAGAATATCATTTCTGCGATATTCCCTGATATTCACCAATGTTGTAAACGGAATATCATTTCTGCGATATTCCCTGATATTCACCAATGTTTAAAATAGTACATTGAAATGAGTATATCGCTAAAAAATTGAACTAAATGAAAAAAAACAAACATTAGGATGTTATTTCTGAATGATAAGGTTATAAAATAATTGAAGAAATTCTCTTAAATGTTTTTAAAAAGGATTACTTTTAATTAATATCTGCCAATATCGGCAGATGTCGTAAATTCAATGTATGACATTCAGAGACTTTCAAAATATTGCCCGATATCGGTGGACATTCGTCAATATCTTTGTGCTACCTGGGTCCAACAGTGGCCCCGACTTCCGTACGCCGTGTTACATCTTGTACTGGACTCCGAAGAATGAGCACTCATCGTCTCATACGCCATAGCCTTCACATGTTCCCGTACAAAATCCAGAGTCACCAACCCCTCAGTTTCGCGAACTCCATGCTGCAACTTGTGGATGACGGTGAACTCGATGTTGGCAACATATGGTTCTCAGACGAAGCGTATTTTCACCTCGATGGCTATGTCAAGAAGTAGAACTCGCGAATTTGTGGAAGCGAAAATCCTCATATTGCTGAGACTTCATCCCTGCATTCACCAAAAAATAATGGTATGGGCTGCGGATTCCTCCAAGGGAATAATAGGGCCATTTTTTCGAGAGCAATCGATAAATGCTGTACGATATCTTGGAATTCTGGAAGAATTTATGAGGATTCATACTGCTTTGGAGGACTGTTCGAATACCTCCTGTTCATGCAAGAGGGTGCTCGTCCACATGGAACGTCTGTAGTATTTGATTTCTTGAACGAACATTTGAGTGATCGGGTAATTGTCTTGGATTACGACATGCATACAGGAAGTGGCATGGCCTCCTTATTCGCCAGATATTCGTCAGCCTCCTTATTCGACCTGCGACTTTTTCCTTTGGGGATACCTGAAAGATATGGTATACTGCCAAACTCCACAAACAATTGCGGAGCTGAAGCAGCACATCTGGGCTCTATTCTGCCACGTTCGTATAAGCGAACGTTCGGATATGTGACATCAAAATGACGTTTTTTGCATCCTGCTAACGTATGTTGGTATTTTGCAAGCTACGGTAGAGCTTTAGGTAATGATACTCCCTACCGAATGTTTACATTAGCATACGTTTCGAAATACGTCACAAATCCGAACGTTCGCTTAAACGAACGTGGCAGAATAGACCCCCTGTACTGCATGTGAGGCAATTCCAAGTGACATGTTTGATCGGATATCTGAAAATTTTTGCCTCAGACTGCGCCACGTTGTTGCAGCAAATGGGGGTTCCATTGAAAATGTCATTGTTTAGTTTTTTGCAACAGTCCTTGCAAAATTTTTATACGGGTTTTTTTTTCATACTTTTCAGCGCCACCTGTGGGTGAAAATTTTAACTAAATTTGAAATTGGGTGGGATAAAATTCCCTAATTTCTAAGCATAAGGCCGCAAACGATACATATCTATCGCATTCCGTCTTTTTTTAAATTGATTTTCAAAATCCATCAGTCATTTTTGGGACACCCGGTATATTGTTAGTGTTCAATGCATTGTTAGTATCGCAAATAGCAGATGCTAATGAAGTGTCTTAGAACATTGCTTTAAACAAAGTAAGTTATATAACCAAAATACTTTAATATGGTATATTTGTGTTTTTTTTAATAGAAAGCATAATTAGTGTGAATAGAAAGTGTAATTTTCTTTGAGTAATTATTTTATTGCTTCAGATCAGTTGTGAAATGTAATTACTGTGACATTCAACCAAATTTTTCAGTAAGTTCTATTCTGAATTACTCCTTATGATCGTTGATGTTTTTAAACTTTTAACACGTTTCTAATGTTTTACAATAAGTTGTTTGCTAGCAATTCACATATATTTAAGAATTTTAGTTCACTTTTATTTTCCTTACACACTGAATTTTGGAATTGGATGTCCATGGTACTGGCTACTTGAGGTACATATATACACATTACTTTTGCTCTTACACTGTTTACATTTTAATATCCATGGCTCCGTATTTCTGAAATATACAATTTTATATTTTGTCTTCACAATATATTTTTCTTTGTCTTATTTTTTTTACGGCTTTTACATTTTTGACAAAGAATTTTAATTTACTTTAAATTTAATGTTCGTTTACATATATCTTTTCAAATTTGATTACATATTCTTCCTAATGATTTTTAAATAATGTAATGCTTTTTCTCACACATAATTTCACATTTTTATGTCCATTGCAATGCCTCTCTGAGGTACACACTTTCTTGCACACTGCTTCATGGCATACCTATGTCCACGGCACACAATACTACATGTTCTTTAAGTTTTATTTTATCTCACAAAATGCTGTTTATGTTTTGTTAGCTGTTTAACACATTTTTCCGCCATTGAACATACACTGCAAAAAATAATCGTAAAAATACAGAACTATTCTGTCATTTTTCAACAGAAAAAAAAATGTTAACAGAATTTAACTATGCTTTCCACGTAAATTTGCTATATTTTATGTTATAAAACAGATATTTCAGAATTTCGTTGTTTAACGACATTTATCTGTAGCTTTGGCAGCGAACCAACCAACCAAACATCCATTTACGTACGAAGTGAACCTTGCTTTAACCAGCGTAAAGAATTGGCGGTGATTTTTAAAGGTAATTTTTAAAAAATATTACTTATATTTTCTGAAATCTTTTTGCTAAGAAATGTTGCTTTTCCAAAAAACTCATACTTTAAAACATAACGACATTCTATCCGTATATAGTAGTGTATTTTAAAGCCGTTAAGCCTAATGTTTACAAACTATTTCTCGTATAAAACAATTAGTAAAGCCTGAATAAATTTAATTTTCTCGGTTCCTAATCATCACTCTCAGTTTATTGAAGTATTTTACAGAAACAGTGAAATAGATATTAAACTTATGAGGTTCAAGAGGCATCGTATCGGTGTAATGAAATTATGTGTGCAGATTTACGATTGCAGCGTTTAAATACTTTGTGATTATATTCAATTCATGTTACTCTAGTTATTTTTTTTATGTATATCTGTAAAAAACAAACAGAAAAACACAAATTTTCAATTTTAAAATTAAAGTACTGATACGATTTCAGATTCATACGCCGCCGGGAAATTAGCTCATAAATTGTCAGGCAAGTTTAGTTTTTCTTTAAAAACCTGAAAAAGTAGAGCTTTAAGTTTGGAATAAATAATTTTACTCAATTATATTTTCTGTCTGTAGAATGTTTTTTGGTATTCATCATAGAATAATAATAACAATAAAAAGCTGTAACGAGTTTTGCTTTTATTATAAGTTTAGTACTTTTATTTAACACAAATATTCCAAAGGGCCATATTAATCATTTGTAATTTTGTGACGAGGCAGCAATACAAACCCAATTATCATATGCATTGAACCCTGCAATTAGTGTACTGATATTAAGAGATGTATTACCTATGTAATTAAAGTTGAAATTTTGAAAAAAAAAACCATTTAAGTTTTCCAGTTGGTTTTTTTTTTTTTTTTTTTTTTTTTTTTTTTAAATCCACCTGGGATTTTTCGGGTTGAACAAAATCCTAATAATCCTGTCAGCCGATAAAGTGTTTTTTTAAAAACTCATTTCACCCTTGAAGCTGTCACCATAGTTTTTGGCTTTTTCTATGCAGAATTTAATACGGAAGTGTATTTGATTTAATAAATGAACATTATTTATGCTAGGAGCATTGCTGCCAACATGTAACGTTTAATGTAAGAAATTGATTACATTGTAAGATTATAAATTTAATCGGCATTATTGAAAAATTTTTAGCAAGAAGTGTTTTTATTCAACAAAATTCTTAAAACAAAATTTTTTAAACTTTATTACCTCAGTCACTAATGTTCAGCTAAATTATGCTTGTAAATTTATTAAATTGAGAACAGTATGAGATGATTGATTATTTTGCTTATACAGCAGAAACTCCATTTTCTCTCTAACTTGTCATCGATACCACCATTTATTAATAGCTTAAATGTGTAAATTTGACTAATGTTTTTTTATAAATGTATGCTTTTGATACACAGAAATCTAAGTAATAATAAAAATGAATTTCTGTTTGTAGGTTTAGACCGTATACAAATCCACAAAATTGGACCAATCGGCCTAAAATTTTGCACAGATGTGTAAAATAATATAGAATAAATGATAGTCCACCCGTTCCCAGAGTTTAAGAGATTTTTTATGATTTCCACACAGAAAGCTTTCCGTAATTGTAACCCCCATAGTGAAAAACGTGTGAAATAAGCATCGCGTTTGTCATGTGTGGCGATTTTGCCGAATAAAATGTTTTAAATTCTTAAATAAGTAAAAATAAAAGAATAATAATGATCTTTTTTGTTAGTTTATTTTTGTATGGTTATTTTTAAAATTATAATATGCCTGCATGCTTTTAATTATAATGTGCATGGGAAATCGGAGCAGGAATGATATGTTTTGTATGCAAAATAATAAGGATTGAAGATTTCTGAGGCTAATATGTAAAACTTTTTGGGGATAATACCGTAAGCAGGTGCCCATCGCCAAAGCTTACTATATGTAATTAAACAATCCTGGCAGCGTTGCCAATCGAGATTAGCTATTCGGCAACCCTTCCGGCGGAGTTGTGTTGTTTTATGATGTCATGAGAAACTATGCTGTTTGAAGGAATTATGTGATTGGTTGAACGAATTTCAAGGAGTTTAACTGGCAAAATAACTGAAGTTTAATTCGCCGGGAATGGAAGTCGTGTCGTCTGCTGAAGTTTTGTAATTTATTATGGTTATTTTTGAAAAGTGGAATGTTTGCTTCGTTTTATAATAAATGTAGATAATTTGTGTAGAGCTGTAATGAAATTGGTTCCTTTATACGCTGAGTTGTTTCTTATTTCTTTATTAAGTGAATTTCGACAAAAATTTTAAAAATGTTTGTTGCAAGTTGTGAAGAATATGTCTATAGCGTGTGTTGAGGTATAGTTGTTATATGCTTATTTGAATGCTTGTGATGGCTTTATTTTGTGATGAACTCATGTTGTTCATGAATAAAATTAAAGGTATGTGGTGCTTTTATTTATTTAAATGTTTATTCCTTGCTTTACGGTTCAGCGGTGTATAGTTGAGAATATTTATGGTCTTATGTTTTCATAACTATGCAAGGTTTTTAGTATGTTGTTATTTTTTGTGAATTGGGATGAAAAAAAAATTTAAAGGTTTTAAGAGGGATGGTTAATTTTATTTGTTATATGGGTTTGCTCATGATTTACAGAATTCCCGTACAATTTTTAGGTTTAATATGAATAAATTTGTAAGGATTTTAGAGTTGTTTGTGATCAGATTTGATTCTATTCTGATTAATAGTGTAAATGTTGTGTGTTTTGAAGGTATTAAATTGCAAAAATCACGTGGGGAGGAAATAGTCGGTTTATTATAGTGGTTTTCTGATATTTTTAAAGAGTGTTTTTAACATTTTATGAAAATATTTGCAGTATATTTTTCTTGAAATTATGTGCACTATTCAGGTTACATATGATTGAGTACATGTATTTTTGAGTTGTTTGTGGAGAGTTGTATGTATGTGTGTGTGGGGGTGGGGGTAGGCAGTCGGTTTATTTGAATGTTTTTCTATTAGTTTAAATCTGTTATTTTAATGTTTTAAGGGAAATTTTGCTGTATAATTATGTGCAGAAACATATTTTAGCCTTTTGAATATTTTGAAGGTTATGGTTTGTTTATTTTTTAACGTGCCTAGAGCTAGTGCTTTGTTTATGTACATTTTGTTTATAATTGCATTTGAAATATGTCTACTAATGTTTTAATGTGTTTAGATAAGTATATTGTAGTGTTGGGTTTATTTTTTCCCTTATGTGTCTATGTATGTTTATGTTTTGTTTGGCGCGAAAAACAAGTCGCCAAGGTTAGACGTTAGCGACAAAAAAAAGTCGCCAACCCAACCGACACCCGCTTACGGTATTATTCCCAACTTTTTAGTTTGGCGAAAAACAAAATGGCTGATATGCCATTGAGAAAGTGAGTTCTAGTGGTCTGCACAGTTTTAGGCTTGGTGCAATATACCTACTGAGAGCTTAAGGGTGTATGTTGAAGGAAAAAAAACTCTGCTTTTAGTCTTGGTACACAAATTGAATAAACTAATAGCACCGTGGTCTCCAAAAAAATCCAGATGGTTCTTCATAAGCTGCTTTACACACTGCAATAAGCGAAAAAGCTGTGGGTTTTGTGAAATTTTCAGAAAAAATTCTTAAACATAGATTTTAGCTGCAAGATTTTTCAAAGAGTGTGTTTTGAGAAAATTTCCATTTTTAAACTTTTTTTCTAAAAGTTTTGAAACTGATACAGATTTATCATTTATTTCAGTATTTAGTACAGCTTGTAAAGAGACATTTTCAAAATGTTGAAGTGCCTGGCATAATTAATTTATTTGTATTTATGTACCAAAATCGCATGATTTTTTCGAATAACTCCGTTACGGAAATAGCATTTTTGAAAACAAGTGTATAGGTTTTAGTAGAATACAGCATTAAATTTTAATTATCTGATCAGAAATAATGCAGTTATTAAGGGATTTCAAGCGATCTATCTTTAGAATTCTCGCCAAATTGAGTAATTGATTTAAGTTGGGGGAATTCTGCCAAATTTCAGAGAATTGAAATCATCGCATTTAGTACATCAGAGTTAATGATGAATAAAACACGTTATGGTTTATAATTTTAAAAAATGCTGCTACTTTTCAAATAAATTCCTGCTTTACTTTTCGGTGATCGAACCATATAAGTGACAGATATTTCTCATTTTGATTGCTGTTAAGTCTATGCTTCGAATGATTCCCTGAAAAAAATGTTGCAAAATGGTATATGTTGGCACTTCGGCGAGCCTTAGATTTGAAATTGGATATTATTTGAGACTGGTATATATAACACTGGTTGCATGTCCCACTTGCTAGCGGAGGTACCCCGCTAATATCATATTCATATATATTTTCATCTCACATTTGAACACTCTTAAAGAATAACAATCTATCTTATGACAAATTTAGGTATGTTAATTATTTATGACTTTCTTTTACAGATGTTGATATAAATTTGTATTTCCATTAATCAGCTTATAAAAATCATAACTGATTTTCATACTATGAAAAAAGATTTCTCCATAACTTGCTCTCATTTTTTAGTAAAATTGGAATTTATAATTAACTGTATTGTAAGGATAAACATTTAATCTTTAGTTGGTTTTTATTGTGTTCTGTAAGATTTTTGATAATGGAATGTTGGTAGGTATGTAGGAGGAAGAAAGAACATAATTTTGATTGTTGTAATGCTTTAGTCACTTAATAATTTATTTTTTCTTGTGATTAACTGTAAAGTCTTGAAAAATCATCTTAAGGAATTCTTTTCTTTTAAGAAAGAAATATAATCCCAGAAATTGTTATAAATACCAAAATAACAGCCCCAAGTGTAAAAAAGTGATCGTTTATGATATCATTGCTTGATTTGCTCTTGTGCAATACCTTTAAATTTTTTGTGGCCTGTCTGCAAGTGATTTTTATACCTGCGTTTTAACATGCATAGGGGGAAGTGTCCTGTGATTTGATGGCTCAGTCAAATAAAGCTTCTTTCCAGTAATGCAGCGTCAACTGTAATTGATGCAGGACGTCTCCACACAGGTGCATTTGGTAGGCCGAATACTGAACAGATATTTGGCCGAATTCTACTATATATTCATCTGAATAATTTCAGAACGAAGAGAAAAAGGTACTTTTAGCAGATTTTTAAATCCATTTACAAATAATATTGCTTAGTTATACTTCAATATCTTAATTTCATATTATAAAATATCCTAAGTCACTAAATTTTAAGCGGAGTGAAAAATAATCTAATATGTTTAATAATATTACAGAAATGCAGACTTTTCTACTGGGTAACACTACTTGACTTGGTTTCCTACTTTGCTTTATCTGGTGGGGTGGAGATAGGAGGATTTTTTCTGATCCTAAATTAGAAACATAATTTTGAAAAACTGCTATGTTTTGTAAAACTCAAAGCATAATT
This sequence comes from Cheiracanthium punctorium, assembly GCA_038373885.1. Taxonomy (NCBI): domain Eukaryota; kingdom Metazoa; phylum Arthropoda; class Arachnida; order Araneae; family Cheiracanthiidae; genus Cheiracanthium; species Cheiracanthium punctorium. The sequence continues at coordinate 293,922 of JAWZYV010012821.1, read as the reverse complement.
TGATTAAGCATAGTTACCAGATAAATTACATTTATCATAGCATATTTATTAAATTATTAATATTGCAAAATATAAGTATGCTGCTATTACTGTTTAACTTTGTAAAAGGTATTTTCTCATGACCAAGATTTTTTAGTGTTACATATAATATACTGTTGTGTGTTTTACCTATGAATAACATAAAATGAATTTTAATTAATCTTTATTTAGTATTTTATTGTAAATTTCAAAAGTTATATTTTATTTACAATTAAAATGACAATTAAGGAAAGTATTGATTATGTGTGCATTTTATGCTGAAAGCTTTATATTAGCTTATATGTAGAATGATCCAAAACTTCATGGACTGTGGTTATTGCCGATGACGAAAGCAAGTACCTAAAGTTAAATTGCTTGGAATGGATTCTCCCAACCCTACCTGCCCAAGTTGATTTATCCAATGTTGTGTGGACGAACAGCACTCACAGCTGCTACCTTCCACAGTCAGTTGTCTTAGCTTGGTGACATAAAAATGGCTTTTCTTGAACAGTGCTGTATCATTAAATTCTGTCAGCAGTTTGGTAAAACACCAATAGAGACTTTGGAAATGCTAAGAAATGTGTATGATGAATCCTACCATGACAAGATCCAAGGTTATGAATGGCATCCGCATTTTAAAGAGGGCCGAGAATCCTTGGACAATGTTGGCCGACATTCGACTTCATGGAATCACAGAAAATGTTTTATTGGAGTCTGAATGTGTTTGAAAAGATCGTCGCCAAACAGTGCTGTTTTTCCATTTTGTTCTGTTCATAACGATTTTGACCAGAATAAGCGGAGACTAACTTGCTTAATACTAAACAAGGGGGGAGGGGGGCATAACTTTTTCAATCCTGTAATCCATCCTATCCTTTAAAAGCATTCATTAACAAAATCCGGGTACTTTTGAAAGTGAACTAAAAGTTGAAATTTAGTCTTGACTTTAGACGATTTCATTTTCGATCCTCAACGAAATATGACAGGTTAAAAGCGACAGCTCCTTTTTCCGACTGAATGGAATGTACATTATTTCCATAAATGTGATTAATTGTGTTTATTTTACTTAACTAGTTCTAGACTTATAAATGCGATCCATTATGTTTGATTTACTTAATAAACATTCAGTACTTGTATAAAATTCCATTTTCTAGTTTTGTATTTCTCTATTTGTTTTATTGTTATCGGACATCAGAACTTTGGATATAGTGAACGAACCCCCAGAACAAGCAAGATAACGGCTCTTCGCCATAAATCTCCAAAATCTCGCCCTCCCTGCGGGGGTGACTTCAAATCAAATCAAATTAATGAACAAAATTTGCTGGTCTCCAGAGGCTCACTAAAACCAGAGACATAACCATATGGTCCGGAACCTATAGTGTCATAGAGTATAAAAATGAAATCTTTTTTTTATTTAGGAGTTTGCTGAGCAGGACAGTTCCAATGTCTGTGTGTTACCCATAAGTTTTCACACAAATGTTCAAGTTTTATAAAATTAATAATTAAATATAAAATGTTGCAGATAATTATATTTATTGTGTATATGTTCGTTTTATAAAAGGATGTAAAGCAAGATAATATTGATACTTGATTTTTCAATGCTGAGTTATGAAAAAGGAGTTAAAAAAGCAGTGTACAGATGTCACACACATAACGGTGGAATTGTCCAGCAAAATTTATCAAATATATTTTTAAATGTATCTGATTTTACTTTTTCTTTTTTTCAGAAATGTATCAATTTACTTGCAGAGAGAAGTCCTGTGTATCTGTATTGCCATATTATTGTTTGGAAAAGATAATTTGTAATGTATATACTACTTTTCTAAAATAAAATACTTTATGGCATATATAATTTGTTGAAAACTTTTACTAAGAAAAAATTTATTTATTTATTATTTTTTTTTTAACTTTTCGAGCATGTACCATGTTAGGAAAGTATTGTAATCATGAAAAAATTTGACTTTAGAGATCTTGATGTATTTACACGTTTTGAGCTCTTCTGAATTCACTTATACTATTTTTAGAAGATGTATCTGTGCATGTGTGTGTAAGAGTGAACACGATAGCTCCTAAATGGTGCATTCGATTGAGTTCAAATTTGGTATGCATATTATAGACCATTGCCACATGAACGTTCTTGATTTTGGTGTGTATAGGACTTATAAATTTTTTACAGGGCTACAAAAAAAATTACGTTATGGCCTATAGATAGAAATTCTTCAAAGTGTGCTAGTGACTGAATGATGCATTCAATTGACTGCTAATTGGTTATGTATGCTATAGGTAACGATCACATGACCTGCATAGATTTTGGTGTGCATAGAGCTGATAATTTGTTCATGGGCAGTGATCCATCTAGGATTTTTTCAGATGAGTAAAAATACTCCTTAACCTTTTTAGAAGAAGTATTTTCTTTTCCAAACAAGTAATTAAAACAACAAACAATTATGCTAAATTTTCAAATACATAATTAAATTGCATTTGACACATAAATAATAACTGATTATACATCTAGGTACATAAATGTCAGTTCAACAAAAACTAATACAAAAATTGGATTTTTAAAATTTAAAATCAGCAAATCATAATTATTTATCAAAATATACCTAATTTTATATAGAAAAGCAATGAGTAAAAACACGCATTCCGAAATTCTTAAGGCGTATTCTGAATTTCTAAGGTGTGAAATATACGCATCTACAGGTGTTATCGCAATCAATGTTCACGGGCTTGCAAAAAAAAAAAAAAATTCTCATACATAACGGCCTACAGATGTAAATCATTTATAGTGCGCTAGCGCCTAAATGGTGCATTTTAATAAAAGTTCATAGGTCACAGTCACACAACCTGTATAGATTTTGATGTGGGTAGAGCACATGTTTTGTACAGTGCTACAAAATATTCTTGTACTTTATGGCGCAAATTCTTGAAAGTGTAGTAGCATCTAAAGAGTACTCAATTAGGTATGCATATTATAGGTCACTGTTTTGCACACTGTACAGATTTTAGTATGCGGAGGGCTTGCAGTTTTTTTTTTTTTACAGTGCTACAAAAAATGATACATTGCGGCCTATACACTCAAATTATTTGAAGTACAGTAGTGTCTGAACACTACATTTGATTGAGCTGATTAAATTTATTTGAATACTTGATAAAGATCAAGAGTTTGGAAAATCAATGGAGTTATTCCAGTCTTTTTCTAAGTATAAAATGAACTGCCGAAAGTCAGCTAATAATATTTTTTTCCGTCCTCTCTGAAAATTATCTCAAACAAATAAAAGGTTCTATAAAGAACCTTATATTTTGTTTAAAATTCATAGAGGGGGGGGTGAAAAATCCAATGTACAATTTTAGTATGACAAATTGCAGGGAACCAAAATCAGTTTGTAATTTATTATGATTTTTTTATCACTTTATGATAGTAAAAATTACTTTTTCATATTTTAAGATTTTCTTTTGTAAAAAAAGCAGTCATAAGTTAAACCCTTATTTTAAAACTCATTAAAATTAATAAAATTCAATTTATTAATAGGAATATTGCATATTAATTCGGAAACCTTTGTGAAATAAACAGAGAGGTTACTGAATATTTTCCCCAAAATATGCTGAAACATTACACATCTATTCACCTTTAATCTAGAAACCTTTGCAAAAAAAGTGGGAAAATATTTTAAATATTTTTCCAAAATATGCAGAAACATTTATAAATACCTTGCCTGCCTAGTGCAGAAATGTTCCTGCAATTTAAACTACAAGAGCTACCCCATATTTTAAGGCAACACTTCCGATTCTTTTTTTTTTTTTTAATAGTGTAGCTGATAATTTTAGTTAACTAATTTTGTGACTTTTAAGTCTAAATGGTTTAGATTTTTCCGAGAATACCAGGCGTCACTACCTCTGCTAGGAGTAAAGCGTATGTGTGCTTCCAGATAATTTTTAAAGCTCTGTTGCTACACATTTGGGAAAAAAAAATGCAAAATAGCTACAATAGCATTCAAAATCAGATTATTTTTTAATGCACCATTTAATGCTCTATTTGTTTTATATTTATGCATTTTCATTTATTTTCAAGAGTTTTTCTAGAAGTGACTTTCATTTAATGGTTCAATTTAACAACTTATGGCAACATTCTTGTAACTGTAGTGTTTAAAATAGAATCTGAAATGAGTTATTTTTAATTTAAGTGAACAAGAGTAAAAGTATTGAGTGTAGTTTTCATTAATACAGCAAAACTTGGATAACTCGAACATGATCAATTCAAAATTTCAACTTTGAATTATCCAAGTTTGACTATATAAATAAGAATTATTATTATTATTATTATTATTTTTTTTTTTTTTTTTGCAAGAAGATCGCTTTTGACTTTTCTAAAATGTGTTGGTCAAAAATTAACCCTAACAGAGAAAATGCTCTCTGATGTTGTATAATTCCTCATTTGTTTTTCACTATTATGATACCTATGCTTAAATTTTTATCCCGCAATTTAGTGTTAACTATTTATAAAGCAATTATTTAGTTGCCAGATTCTAACCAAAGAAGAAAAAAACAGTAAATAAATAATATAGGTGTGAACTAAAGGAAAATAAAAGGTGAAATTTTCAGCATTTGTTTTCTCCCCCCATATTTTTCTCTTGATCTGCTGCTGAGTTCAACAATGTTTCATTATACTGGAAATCAAATACTTTGTGTATTTCTAAAATGATAGGAAAAGTGTAAAATGCTCTCATTTTCTTTCCCCTTTTTATCGAAGGAGACAGACTGCAGGTTGTCAAGCTCTGCTATAGATAATTTTTTGCTTTAGAGCTCTAATGGCATGATTATAAATGATATGTAAAAATTTTCATTACAAGTACACTCATCCTCCTATCTTTTCATGGGAAAAAAATACTTATTTCTCTTGTTGAAGTAAGTGGGGCACATGATGCGGGTGCTGTGCTAAAGGGAGTGCCAAGATCAGTTATCGCTCCTTGGGAGGGGCACCCTAGTTAAGGTTTGCCCCAGGTGTCGTAAACAGTAGTTGCGGCTCCGGTAAGTACTCGGGTTCTTGAAACAGCTCTCAATTATTACTCGCACAGAATGTTTAATTCAGACCTTTAATTTTTTAATTTACTGTTGAAATGAAGAGTTATTTGTGTCTAAGATTATTTTAAAGTATGAGTATACTTATATCTCTAGGTAATATTTTGAACACAAAAAGTTCAGATTCAGTGATTAAAAAAAAGAAAAATCAATTTTTATTCTTGTCAGAAATATTTGTAATTTTGTATGTCATCATAAGGCCACCAACAGTTATGCTGGTAACGTTACAATTATTTATGAAATGGCTAGTTTTACAGAAAGATGTTACATAGCTGCCAATCATCCCGGTTTACCCGGGAGTTTTACGGTTTTTTAGTCATTTTCTGATTTTACGGCCGTAAACAAGTTTCTCCCGTTTTTTTTAAATTTTTCTGAATAATTCCTAATTACGGACTAACAGTAGAGGACGGTTGACTTTGGGCCCGTTTACATGTGCAAAAATGCGGAGTAAATCCCGGGACTTACACTGCTTTCTACCCCGCTTCCCCTACTTAGGGGGAAAATGCGGGGTAGAAAGATTCCTGGTCGAAAGGAGGGTAAATGCAGAGTCAACCCCGCTTTCCCATGATGCATTGCGAGTTTTCCCCTGTACTCCGCTTTAACCCGGGATTTTCTATTTTCACATGTAAACGGGCCTTTACTACGAAGATACAGATACAGAAATTTTCTGTCGACAGTAATAAATGTTATTCAACAGAATGATTCTGTAACCCCTACAGATAGTTTCTGTATACAGAAATCAACTGTAAAACGCCGCTTGGAAATGACTTTTATATGTATACGGAAAATTTCTGTAGGGAACAGAATTTTTTTGTCATATAACATACAGCTCCTGGACACAGAAAATTTCTGCCTACAGAATATTTCTGGCAACTTTTTGCTGCCAGACTTTTTCTGTTGATTTACAGGAATATTTTTTGCAGTGATACTAGAATTGACAGTCACTATGTTGACAGTTTTTTTCCACAATATTTGTTTTGAACACTTATGTTTAATGTGTGCATTTACTTATTTTTGCGTTTCACTCCAATTTCCGGCCTTTTTTAATACAATTTTTCCATAAGTTGTACAATTAACACATTTTTACATTTTTTAGATAAACTGTTTTATTGGGGTTTTTTTCCTGTCACTGATATCCCTGTGTTTAATACATGCAATTTTGGAAGAGTATAGTGGCATTAATTTGATTACTTTTTTTCCTTTTTACAACTAAACTGGTGAAGTAAATTAAGAGAATTTGCATATTTTATATAATTTCTTGAAAAGAACTGAACTGAATGTAAAACCACCGCTTCTATACAAAAATACAAATCTTGTACGTGAAATATCTAAGCGTACATGTGTGTGTAGGCGGAGCCAGCAGAGAAACAGGCTTTATAAGCGTGTGTAAGTTAAGACGCATTTCGTTCGCTAGGACATCTCGGAGAATTTCTTGGTGTTATTTTGCAGCAATTGGTTAATTTCAAATTGTAACAGTAAAAATGAGTAACCAACAACGTTTAGATGATAGAATGAGGTTGAAAATTGGGGGGAGGCTAGAAGCAGGGCAATCTCAAGTCCAGATTTGCAGAGAGTTCAATTTAACGCCGAGCGTCGTGTGTAACTTTTGGTAACAGTTCCAGGATACCGGATCCATCGAGAGAAAGACTGGGCAAAGTTATCCTAGAGCCTCGACGGCCAGAGAAGATCGCCATTTGTCTATTATAGCGAGGTGTGATGTCTTGGAGCCCTATGCTCGCCTTTTCAGGGGTGCAGTTCGCCCTGAGTTCATTTTAATGGACGATAACCCGAGGCCACATAGAACTTTTCTGGTCGACGAATTTCTAGAGAGTGAGGATATTCGCCCGATGCATGTGCCAGTCAGATCTCCAGACCTTAGCCCTATATGGTACGCTCTGGGGAGGGCAATTGCAACTCGCAATCCCCCTCCGAGAACCATCCAGGGAATAAAAACAGAATTGCTGAAAGAGTGGGACCAATTGCCACAGGAAATGACAAATTGCCATATTTCAAGTATGAAATCACACTGCGTGACCTGTATATCTGTAAGAGGGGACCATACCTCCCATTAACCCATGTATTATCTATTAGAAATGAGACGGGCTCAGCCCGAGCCCGAACCGGGCTCGGGCTGAGCCCGGTTCACACTTAATTGCGTTCGGGCTCGGGCGGGCTGGGGCTCGTGAAAAATTTCTCCTTTATTGAACACACTCCTTGAAACATATTTTAAAAAGTGATTCACGAGGGAAATAAAAGTACAGTCAACTCCGGTTATAGTGCGGAAAAGTATAGTCAACTCCGGAACCTCTGCGGACCATCAAATTTCGTCCACTATATCCGAAGTTCACTAAAACCCAAGTGTCTTCATGATGGATAGAGATACTGTATGTGAATCGGCACTAATGGTTTGCGTTCACTATAGCCGATGGTTCACTATATCCGGGTTCACTATGACCGCAGTTGACTGTACTTATAAAAAAAAAATAGCGGCACTGACGCCTAGAAGGTGCGTTAAGCTCTTTGGATATTTCAGAACGGCGGCTTATATTGATTAGTTAGTTATGAGATCCGACATTATTTGATAAACATGGATATATAAAGAATTAGAAAGTGCATTGAGAGTTTGCAACTATATTTGTCTTTAATTTGCACAAACGGCAAAATTCATTGTATACTATCAATGAATTAATTGGATTTTTTTTATCTTAGCTGAAATTTCGGGCTCGGGCGTCGACTTAAATAATATTGCTCGGGCTCGGGCTTCAAAAAATGAGCCCGAACTCATCTCTATTATCTATTACCCCATTTTTTTGTTTACTCTGCAACCGCTGTTTCATACCTTTCGACACAAACGTGTGTTACGCACGATCATGCGTGTGTATTACAATTATTGAATGGTTATTTGTTTTGTATTGTATCAATGTATGCACAGCTGCGGAAAAAAGAAGTCCCACTTGATCTTTATTTCGCCGTCGTTCGTCGTACAGTAAAGTTATATATACCATTCGTTTGCAAATAACGCGTACTTTAATTTACTATTAATTTAATTTGCATCAGGAGCCGTCTTCATATTTAATTCTGCATCAACTTTGTTTTTCTCAATGGCAAACCCATATTTTGACATTATTAAACAAAAGAAAACCTTCAAATTACCCTAAATATAAATTTTCACCAATTTTCTACGATAATTTCCGGAGATATTGCGAATTAATTTTTGCGCGTTTTTAAGGGACTTTCTGCAAATTGAAAAACGCTATTTGTAGGTTCCGAACTTTTCGCCTTTCATTAATTTCGCTCAGAAGAGTTAAATGAAATTAATATTATTTTCAAGGAAAATATTGTTTCCATCTCTCTTAAAGTTTTTTGTACTGAGAATATCAAGGGTAGAATAGAATATTTAGTCTGTGGTCCAAATGACCCGTGAGTTCATAACTTCCTTGGTTCGTACACATGATTTAAGGGGAAAATGCAAAATGAATGCTCACGATTTTGAAAATCTTTGTAATTTTGAAATTGTTATTGAGTATTTCCGTTGATGGTTCTCTTAGACAGGTGAAATGTTGGCAGGAGTTAGAGGCTGCTCTCTTCTCTTCTCACTACAAGCTTGAATATTACTCAGCTATGGTCGAACTTGAAGAATGATTTCCTGATAGAAAATTTATTTGTTTGAATTTCATGTAAAACACGCAATTACTTTTTTGCCGACCCAATATTCTCACTGTGTTTGTTATTTCACTTTCTTCATTTAATGCTATCGTCTGCAATGTGCAATATTCCTAAGACTTTTGGCGCTATTTTAATTTATAGTTAGATGAAAATTTAGACAGAAAAACGTGATTTTGAATGTTTGATAAAATATGGGGAAGTCCAAAGACCTAATGTTTCCGATATTAAAAAACGTCACATTCACGCCTGAAAAGTTGAGGATGTTAGTTTTCCAGAAATAGGACGTTGTATTAGAAGACATACATCTACTGCATCTAATTCTATAGCTGGAAAATATTTTATTTTGGGGGAATATGGTAGCAGACGCAACAATACACGCTTTATAGAATCCCTGTAAAAACCTCTAATTTATTTGCTTCAAAATTTGATATTTTTAATACTGGTACCTTTTACTGTGTTTTTGCACAATATAAATCTAATTTACGTTTATTTTATGCAATTTTCAAAAAATTTTCCCTTAATAAATGTATATATGGTCCCTTAACTCATGAAAATAACACATTTTATTTAATATAAATTAAACTATTGAACGTAAAAATTTGAAATTTTGCACAGCCATGTAATATTAATTTCTGCATCTATTTCCATCGAAATTTGGCTAGGCCGCTATTCATAATTTTTTGAAATATTCATTTAATAATTCATAATTCATATTAATAATTTATTAAAAATCATAATAACATTAAATTATGTTTGGGTCATTTAGTTCTAATAGTACGAATAAAAATCAGCTTCTTACTACCAATATTATATGAGATATGAATTGAAGTATGAAAAAATATTTTATCATAGGGGGAGGGGGATTTTGGGTTCTCATAACTCACTCAATTTCTGTCCAAATTTATTAAAAATTGGTGTCCGGGGTTAAAATGAGCTAATTTTTTGAAATATGAAGTGAAATCTAGGGGTTGCTATTGAGAAAAAAAAAGTTGGTGCGAATTTTAATATGTAGATGGCCCCTTACGCAATTTTTATGCATAGCAAATTAAAGTGTACGTCAATCGTAAACGATTGGTATCTGCAACTTTGCTGTATGACGAGCGACGGCCAAAAAAAGTACAAATGGGACTTTTTTTCCCCTCAGCTGTACATATAGAGTTTCATTAAAACCGGTCTAGTAGTTCTAGAGATAATCGAAGTCTGCAAATGCTCTTAATTTCATACATCAGTGTATACAATATGACACATTGTTGTGCTTTAAATAAGATTCACACTTGAATAGAGTCACCGATCTTCGAAGTCTGTGTTTGTCCACATTTACACTCATTTTTCACATTTAATTGCATTTTTCATGTTTTTTCTTTCTGAGTTCATTTTAATGCATTGCTTACACATGGTAAGGATTAACCTTTTCACACTTGATTTTTTTCACCACACTTTTGTTGTGTCTTGTTTTGTGTTACACACACAGACATGTTATCACTGATGTACTGCTCATTTTGAGTTCATTGTGTTTGTGTGTAACACTTTAGTTTGTAACAAATTGTGAAAGGACTTTCACAATTTGTTACAAACTAAATTTTTGAATATTCGTTACATTTTTCTCAAGCATTTTCACTATGATGTACTGTAGTACATTTCAAATTTTTTTAACACATTGCAATTGTCTTATCACATTTTTTTACACATACAAACATAACATCTTATTCTGAAATCTTATTATTTTTCTTTTTTTACAATGCTAAATACTCTGGTGTACCATACCTGAGTTCATTGTGTTTGTCCTTTCACAATTTGTTACAAACTAAATTTTTTGAATATTCGTTACATTTTTCAAAAGTACTTGCACTATGATGTACTGTAGTACAGTTCAAAAAAAATTCTAATAAGCTGTAATTATCTTGTCACACATTTTGTGTACACACACAAACATAAAAAACATCTTATTTTGAAATATCTCAATATTTTTCTCTTTCTACTATGCGAAATACTTAAATCTATAGTATATTTTATCTGAAATTAATACAACAGTAACTTGTCAAGTACTCACTGTGTTATAAAATGCCACCTTGGTTGAAATATATTTCCAGAATGTTTACAGTTAACTGAATATTTGATTTATGTTTATTCTTAGTGATTTTTGTGTGCTGTTATTTCTTTACTTATTTCCCTATTTAAATATTTTAAATATTTATGCATTGATCCGATTAACACTTAAGGTTTTTAATAAGTGAAGCTTTTATGGTATATATATATATATATCTATATATATATTTGTATATTTTATATATATATATATATATATATATATTGTTGCGGAATTACTCTGCTACTCCTGGGGTTCGTCGTTCTAAAGTCCAGTTGATGTATTAAGTTCAAGTAAAAAGTCTCTTGTCAGGATGGAACACAAACTTTATTGCTTCTAGAACTTCTTAGAACAATCAGCTGTACACAATTCACAAGCACAATCTAGCAGCAATGTGCTTTTAACAGTTCGATTAGATCAGAAGCTCTCACAAATGCTGTATTTCTCACACAAAATAGAACACTTTCACTGGCAAGAATTCAGCGAAAATATACGAGAAATAACACTAACAGTCTCTCAAGACTCAGCGATGAAGAATTTACACACAGCACTTAAATTCAAAGCTTCTCAAACAGCGCGAAACACAGCTTCCTTCACAAAGCAAGCGTATTCACTCTCTCAAAGCTTGATCAACACTGAACTGTCGGGGCAACGCGCCGGTTTATATAGAGGAGGCAGAAACTGCGGGAAGCTTCTAGAGGAGTATATTTCTTGAAGATTCTACATAAAGCGAGAATATCGATTACGTCATAGAAGAGAAATGTTAGGTAATTATGCGTTTTTAATGCAGGAAAAACAACTTCCACGCCCCATTGGGAAAATCGCGCCAAATGACCAAAAAGCCGCCAAGCTTGGCGACTTTTGGCGAAATATCGCCAAATTTGGCGCCAAAAATAAGTCCTCAAAAGTGAAGAGATCTAAGCTCTAGGACTAATATTTCTCGAGATTTCTAGAAGCCCATAGAAAAACATATGGGAAAGCGAAACCTCCGTATCTCCGGTTATAACTGGCCGATTTTGATGCAACAAAAAGCAAAATTTATCTATTTGAAACGTAGAATACAAATTTTAAACCATTTTAAGCCACAGAGCAGCGGGTTGCCCCGAAAATTCGTAACATTGCCCCCTTCCCAAGGACTGCACGTCCCGGGCAGTACAATCCCCGGTTAGGAGGTCACACAAATATACAGTGTCCAACCTTTAACTAAATCTTAACAACATAATTTAAGCAAATAATCAATAAACACAGTAAGCAAATGCACTCTAATAAATAAATAATATACATAATAAACAGTTACACTAATAAGTAATCAATGTAATAAACAAATACATATTAATAAAAACAAATCTATTACAAATATGTACACTAAATATGGCGTAAGTAATGAATGAAAGAGAGTTGACGAAAGAGGAAGAGAAGAGAAAGACAGGAAAGGAATGAGAGTTGAAAGAAAGGAGGAATTACGCCATAGTGACCATGGTCTGATAGTCAAATAACTAATTACAACCGCGGTAGATGGCTAGCCGATCGTAATGTATAACTCTTGGCTTCGAGTTTGGTGACTTACGAATCCGTACGATGACGTCATTCAGCCGGTTTAGGACTGTGTAAGGACCGTCCCACGGCGATTGCAGCTTGGGAGACAGGCCTTTCCGTCGAGTAGGATTCCATAGCCAAACTTTGTCACCTGCGTCCTGCGTTGAACTCGTGTCCCGTAGCCTTCGTGTCGTAGCGAGTCTTCATCTTTTCCGTGTTCAGGTTGATCCGCTCCCGAGCAAAATGATGTACATCTTCAAACCGTGCCCGAAGGATTTCCACGTACTCCTCTGGCGATGAAGGCGCATCTGGAGGGCGGCCGAACACTAGATCGGCGGGAAGGCGAAGATCTCTGCCGAACAACATCTGGGAAGGTGTGAAGCCGGTAGTCTCATGGACGGCGCTCCTTTAGGCCAGCAGGAAGAGAGGGAGTTTCTTGTCCCAGTCCTCTTGATTCCTAGATACCAGGAGCGAGAAGTTGTTCAAAATTGTGCGATTGAATCTCTCCACCATGCCGTCGGATTGTGGGTGTAAAGGCGTAGTCTGGGTTTTGTCTATTCCGAGAAGTTGACATAGTCCTTTAACCCATTCCTACCTGGATATTTTTGCGACTTTCTTCGATTTTTGCTAACACCAGAAGTAATTGATAAATTTCTGATGTCAACTTTTTGAACAAGGGATGATTTCATTTAAAATCGTTATGTATAAAAATTGAAATGTCAACATCCTACTTGCCATATTAAAATATTTTGTGGAATTGAGGTTCAATACTCGCGAATAAAGGCTAGGAAAAATAAATAACGTTTTCGAATGATAGCGATATTGCCGTCCCAAAAAAGGGACGCTAGGCATAAATAGGTTAAAGACTGCAGAGGTAAAGTTCGTTCCTTGGTCGGAATGAAGTTGCAGAGGGGTTCCATATCTGGAAATCCATTCTTGCACCAGTACCTCTGCTACGGTCGTAGCTTCTTGATCGGGAATAGGAAACGCTTCGGGCCATTTAGAGAAATAGTCAATGACAACTAGGATGTATTTGTTGCCATCCGAAGTTCGCGGAAGAGGTCCCAGGATGTCGAGTGCAATCCTCTCAAAAGGCGCTTCTACATTATAACGATGCAGTCTTCCACGGCTTCGTTTCTTCGGGCCTTTACGGGCGGCACAGACGTCACAAGCTTGACACCACTTTTCGACGTCGCCTCGAGCCCTAACCCAGTAGAAGCGCTCGCGAACTTTCTGCAGGGTCTTCATCACGCCAAAATGGCCTCCAGTGTAGCCATTATGAAGTTCTTCTAGAACCTTCGGAATCCTCGAACGAGAGAGTACTAACTGCCATCGGAGCATCTTGCCGTCATCCGACTCCCATTTACGATACAGGACTCCATTCCTCAGGCGAAGCGAATCCCATAAAGCCCAGTACTGTTTTGCCGCCGAAATGTAAGATGATATTTCTTGCCAACTGGGCTTAGCGCTGGATTTTTCCATAAAGTCCACAATAGGTTTGATGTCGCTGTCTGCTAATTGGTCCGCCCGAACATTTTCGTTACTCCAGGGGTCTTAGATGGTGCCGATGATGTAACTTGGCGGACAACGGGATGTTTCAGATGGTAATTTTTCTCTGCCCTGGAGCAATAGCGACAACTGTCTATGCAGGGCCTTCTCGACAAAGCATCTGCATTTCCATGAGATGACCCTTTCCGATGACGTATCTCGATGTCATATTCTTGTAATCGCTGTATCCACCTGGCTATTTGGCCCTCTGGATTCTTGAAATTTAGAAGCCAGGTTAAAGAGGCATGGTCCGTTCGGAGCAGGAACTTTCGGCCGTACAGGTAATGATGGAAGTGCTCCACGGCTTTAATGATAGCAAGAAGTTCCTTTCTCGTAACACAATAGTTACATTCTGCCTTTGAAAGGCATTTGCTCCAGTAAGCAATAACATGTTCTTTGCCATCTATCTCCTGGGACAAAACTGCTCCAACACTCTCCTTACTTGCGTCTGTGTCCAGGATAAATGGCTTGTCAGGGTGAGGATACGACAGGACCGGCGAAGATGTTAAAGCCGTCTTCAGTTCGTTGAATGCGTCCTCACATTCCTCAGTCCATAGAAATTTCTGTCCAGTCTCGATCAATTTGTGAAGAGGTCTTGCAATTTGAGAAAAGCCCTTCACGAATTTTCGATAGTAAGTACACAGACCGAGAAAACTTCTTAAGTCATGGATATTCTCGGGACGACTCCAGTTCTGGACTGCGGACGTCTTTTCGGGATCGGTTCGGACTCCGTGGGCGGATATTATGTGCCCGAGGTAACGTACTTCCCGACGGAACAAGTTGCACTTCGATGGACTTAGTTTCAAGTTTGCCTCTTTTAATTTCTGTAGTACCTTTCGAATGTTCTCGAGATAATCTTCGAAAGTCCTTCCGACGATGATGATATCGTCCAAATAAACGAGACATGCTTCGTAGGAAAGTCCTCTCAACACTGTCTCCATTAGTCGCTCGAATGTAGCAGGTGCGTTGCAGAGTCCAAAAGGCATAACTTTGAACTGCCATAATCCTTGTCCCGTAGTGAACGCACTCTTTTCACGGTCGTCGGGATGAATTTCCACTTGCCAGTAACCACTTTTCAGATCCAGAGTGGAAAACCATTCGTTTCCCGATAAAGTGTCCAAAGTGTCGTCTATCCTGGGAAGAGGGTAGCTGTCTTTCTTGGTAATGTCATTCAGACGTCTGTAGTCAACACAGAACCGGGTGGAACCATCCTTCTTTCGGACCAAAACAATTGGCGAGGCCCAGGGACTAGTCGATGGCTCGATGACGTCATCACGCTGCATCTCCAATAAAAGTCTGCTCACCTCTTCTTGCTTAGCAAACGGCAGCCGCCTAGGATGTTGCTTAATGGGAGAATGGCTGCCTGTATCTATCCTATGTTGAGTTAAGCTCGTACGGCCAAAGTCACCCGAAGTTCGGAAGAAGAGGTCTTCAAATTCAGCTATTACTTTCTCCGCAGCGCTTCTCTGTTCTGCCGTTAACTCCACGTCTTGTATTAATTCCTTCGTCAGGCACTCGGAAGATTTAGCTGTTGTTTGGCTGATGTTCTTATTAATGCATGTAACAGGAGTGCATGTCGCCAACACTTCATTTTTCTTTATCACCTTCGACTTGTCCGTCACATTTACTACTCTAACTGGAATTTCTGTTCCCGACATGTCCACAAGTGTTGCTCCCACAAGTACTCCTCTGACGGATTCACTATTGCTTGGATATTCGATTAATCCAAAACGGAATTTATTGCTTTCTTTTACTGTTCCAGAAATTATTGAATCAGTTCTGGGAGGTAGAGTTTTATCAGTCTGGGCTATTATTTTCTGAACAGGCAAAACAGTTTCATTTCTAATATCGAACGCAGCTATTTCTTCTGAGTCTGACCGAAGCTCATTATTCTTAAAGTCCAAATTAAATTTGTGTGATTTTAAAAAGTCAAGTCCGAGAATAAAAGAGTCTGTAATATTGGCGACATATACCACATGGTCGTATCTGGCATTTTCTAACGTGATTTCTACTTGCGCTTTTCCGCCCACTTCGATCTTGTCACCTGTCACAGTCTGGAGGGTCAGCGAGGGCGGAGTCCAGATAATCTTCAAATTTAATTTCTTGGCCAGATTCGTCCTTATGATGGTTACGTTCGCTCCAGTATCAATCACCATGTGGCATGGGGAACCATTAACATATCCCAGTACGAAGAGTCCATTACTGCCTCTATTCACTGATGAAATCTGCAAGACTTTTAGGTGGGGCTTTTGACTATTTGGCAACCTCCGCCCCGCGAGATGGCCACCTTCTAGTTTACCTCTTTCATGTTCTTAGAGTTCTCTTGCTGGTCATGAGACTTTCGACCACAATGCTTTTGTACGTGGTCTTCGACGCCACATTTCCAGCATTTCACTTTCTTTGGGCCATCTCTCGTTCTATCGGATCTTAATTTTCGTTCTATGAGATCATCAATTCTCTTCAACCTGTTCTCGACGCTCTCTGTGTCTTTGTCAGCTCCCTCTTGGACCGTGACAGCTCTAACAGCATCCCGATCTTTCCTGACGGCCCGTTGAGCTGCTTCTAGCTTCATTGCGAAGACGAGAGCAGATTTCAAATCCTGATAATCTTCCAACATAAGTGACTTTTGGGTTTCTGGATCACGGATGGCTTCAATAAAATGACGCACCGCCATTTCTTCTCGGACATTATCAAGGTGGTCCATGTAGGCTAGATGACACAGCGTATCTATGTCCGAAGCCAGCTCTTGAAGGGTCTCGCCAGATCTCTGCATCCTTGACTTAAGTCTGATTCTACTATATTCTTTCTGGCACTTCTCTCCGAATTTCATCTCCAAGGCACTGGCAAGGGCGTCAAAATCTCCTATCTTCGTCGCTCCGATAGTATGCAATACATTAATTGCATCTCCGCTAAGGGAAGCGGCCAGTTGATTAGCTTTCTCGGACTCGCTCCAACCATTGGCTCTGGCGACGATCGAAAATTGGGTCTTGTAAGCTTCCCCGGGAGTCTTTCCGTCATAAGGCGTTAGTTTCACTGCTGGGTGGCGTGACGACAACCTGATGTTTTCTGGTGCCTTTCCGAGCTTTACTAAACTGTCCAGTTTCTCTTCTAGCTTGTGATCGATCTTTTCCTCAATTCTTTCCTCGTATTTCGCTTGACTTTCTTCCAGGAGCGACATTCTCTTCTCCATATTTTCTTGATTTTTCTCTACTCTCTCCAGTCCGGATTTCATTTCTTCTAGCCCGGCTTCTATTTTCCGCTCCAGTCCTGATTTCATCTCGTCGTGTGCGGCTCTTAACTCCTCCAATCCGGTTTTCATTTCATTGTGTGCAGCCTTAAATTCGTCCAATCCGGTTTTCGTCTCGACTTGTCCAGCTACAATTTTCTTTTCTAAATCCGCCTTCATCTGTTCTTGTCCGGCTTTCATCTCATCTTGTCCGGATTTCATTTCCTGCATCATATTCATGAGCTTTTGAAGTTGTTCTTCCATTTTTTGTCTAGTCAAAACCATAAACTGGAAAATTAAAGTCCTTCTTTAGAACCCCGATTCTGACACCAAATGTTGCGGAATTACTCTGCTACTCCTGGGGTTCGTCGTTCTAAAGTCCAGTTGGTGTATAAAGTTCAAGTAAAAAGTCTCTTGTCAGGATGGAACACAAACTTTATTGCTTCTAGAACTTCGTAGAACAATCAGCTGTACACAATTCACAAGCACAATCTAGCAGTAATGTGCTTTTAACAGTTCGATTAGATCAGAAGCTCTCACAAATGCTGTATTTCTCACACAAAATAGAACACTTTCACTGGCAAGAATTCAGCGAAAATATACGAGAAATAACACTAACAGTCTCTCAAGACTCAGCGATGAAGAATTTACACACAGCACTTAAATTCAAAGCTTCACAAACAGCGCGAAACACAGCTTCCTTCACAAAGCAAGCGTATTCACTCTCTCAAAGCTTGATCAACACTGAACTGTCGGGGCAACGCGCCGGTTTATATAGAGGAGGCAGAAACTGCGGGAAGCTTCTAGAGGAGTATATTTCTTGAAGATTCTACATAAAGCGAGAATATCGATTACGTCATAGAAGAGAAATGTTAGGTCATTATGCGGTTTTAATGCAGGAAAAACAACTTCCAGGCCCCATTGGGAAAATCGCGCCAAATGACAAAAAGTCGCCAAGCTTGGCGACTTTTGGCGAAATATCGCCAAATTTGGCGCCAAAAATAAGTCCTCAAAAGTGAAGAGATCTAAGCTCTAGGAATAATATTTCTCGAGATTTCTAGAAGCCCATAGAAAAACATATGGGAAAGCGAAACCTCCGTATCTCCGGTTCTAATTGGCCGATTTTGATGCAACAAAAAGCAAAATTTATCTATTTGAAACGTAGAATACGAATTTTAAACCATTTTAAGCCACAGAGCAGCGGGTTGCCCCGAAAATTCGTAACAATATATATATATATATTTTATATATATATTTTATATATATATATATATATATATATATTATATTATATATTATATATATATATATATTATATATATATATATATATTATATTATATATTATATTATATATTATATATATATATATATATATATATATATATATATATATATATATATATATCAAGGCATCAATAATACTGTGCTACTGTGCTGTTTTGTATTTGCATGTTTAGTGAATTTTTATTTGTACTTTTGAGTTTTATTCTTTCACAATTTTTTCACTTTTGAAAACTTTTAATGTGGTGGAATAAGTGGCACAACAGCATTTCTTTTCTTGAACTTCTAAAAATGATTACTTTAGTTGATTTTTCTACAATATGACCAAAATTGCCTTAAATTTTCTTTTTAAGCTAAGATTATACTTACTTAAATTTCATTAAAAGTCTAAGCCTACATTTTCAGGACTTTCAAAATCAACTATTCTCATGTTTTTGTAACTTTTCTCCTTACACTCTCATAGTTAGTAACTTAATTTAGTTGATATTGATATATTGTCTGTACACTGCGTAAAAAAAGTAGGACATTTAGATTTTTTTAGAAAAATAAGGAGCCTTTTATTTTTAGTGAAATTTGTTTTTTGTAAGCAACATTTTACAGATCATTTAGTAAGAAAATATCCATATCATAACCATGGTATTCAAAAATAAAATATTGACAGCAGAAATAATTTCTGCCATTTGAAAATCTGTAAGAAATATAGAAGGACAGTAACCCAATGAAAAAATACAAGCGATGTTAGTAAGGAATACTCTTCCCATTAGATTTTATAATTTCGAATATTCTATTTGCCAGTGAATCATACAAAGATTGGATGTCTGTTTGGCAAAAATGATTCCATGAGCTATTCAATGCTTCTCGAAGCTTAGTGATGGATTCAAACTGTTTTCCACCAGCATATACAAGACGAACAAGCATTGCCCAGATGGCTTCTACTATGTTAAGATTAAGGCTTTTAGCTGGTCAGGGTAAAACCTGCACATTATTTGAAACGAACCAGTTTTTAACTCTTAGCGGTGTGAGTGGAGGCTCCGTCTTGTTGAAAGTCCCACTCTTCGCCTCCTAATTCGGAGCCATAAGGAAGAAGCTCAGAATTTAGCACCTGAATATAGTCTGTATGCTTCTGCCTACCACTCAGAAAGACCAGACTTGTTCTTCCTCCATATCCAATTGTTAACCAGACCTTCAAACTTCCTACCCCCATTTGTCGAGTTGAATAAAATTGTTCTTCGTTCTTCAGAAAATGCCAGTAGTACTGGTAACCATCTGGACCGTCTAAATTGAATTTTTTCTCATCTGAAAATATCACAGAAGTCCATTCTGTAGTCCATGACATGTGTTCCTTAGCCTAAGGTAAACGGTTATCAATATGTGTTTGTTTCCACTTTGGATGATGCTTCCGCTTTTTGAAAATGAATTTTTTGGATCTTTTAATGTAGTTGTAAACTGTTTGCCTTGACACATAAGTAAGTCCTACTTGAATTCGAGCCTTTGCAATATTTCCATTGCACTTTTTAAGCTCGTGGGCAACTTTTCTTTCATCGTGAGGCGTTAATTTTTTAAGTCTGCCAGTCTTCTTTCTCTTTCCGTTTCTGTCTGGATTTCTGATAAAGTTAGAAACTGTATTGGGGCTTACGTGCAGTATACCAGCAATCTCTCTAACTTCTTTACCATCATTTTTATATGCAACAATTTGGCCTTTTTGAAAATCATTTAAGGGTATTCCTCTTGGGATTCTGGAGAGAAAACAAATAAGGAAATTCTTGTCACGTGTAAAGCAAGAAAAACAGAGAAATTACACTAAACGGAGTTTATTGCTGGAAAACTAGAATAATCCTGTCTTCAAAACATCTTGGAATAATAACTAAATTTCTTAATGATGCCATTCAATTAAAATAGAAAACAATAATGCAGTAATTAATAGGCAGACGATTTCATTAAAATTCTTTTGTTAAATACTACACTTACTTGAATGGTAGTGTACCTTGGACCAGTCCGAGGTACGCCCGAAATAGATTATTTTTGCCAAACAGAAATCCAATCTTTGTATGATTCACTGCCAAATAGGATATTCGAAATTATAAAATCTAATGGGTAGAGCATTCCTTACTAACATCGCTTGTATTTTATTCATTGGGTTACTGTCCTTCTACTTTTTTTACAGAGTTTCAGATGGTAGAAATTATTTCTGTTTTCATTAATGTTTTATTTTTGAATATCATGGTTATGATATTGATATTTTCGTATTAAATGATCTGTAAAATGTTGCTTACAAAAAAATCAGTAAAAATAAAAGGTTCCTTTTTTTTTCTAAAAAAAATCTAAATGTCCTTCTACTTTTTTTACGCAGTGTACATACCCTGCATGTATGTTTCCTTGTTAGTAAGGGCCCACTGTCTTATATGTATGATAATTTCTTGTGGGTACTGTCTGGTTGGTGCAGTAGGTATCACTTGCGCATTCTGTCAATGTATCATTTCTTCATTAATGTTCTTAAAACTTGCCACTTAATAGTAGTGACAATTTATAAAATAAATAATTACAACTTAAAATTTAATAAAACAGTAATTGATAATAAAATATAGATTGACTTAGTATTACCTCTAATTTGGAAATTTAAAATAAAACGAGTACATAAATATGAGTTTAATGTCCAATACTATTTACACCTTTTTCTGAGGTCAATTTTTACACATTCCTATTCATGTTTATATACATTGAAATTCATTTCCTTAAAAAAAAAATCTTATCATTTTTCTCATTATTTGTGTAATTATAGTTTTTTCTATTGAATATGTGTTTACTTTTTTCATAATATTTATGTATATATGTGAGTGGCAAGATGGAACTCTTGAAGTATTACGATTCTGATAAGTACATAACTTTGTGAAAAATAACCAATAACCAAACAAACAAAAAATTTTGAGTATCATATTATTATAATTTGAATATTTTATTTTGTCAAATGAGTGAATTATTTGTGATGTATAATTCCGATCTTTTAAAGACCTTAACTTAACAAGTGTGCACGAGCCAATCCGGATGCTGTTCCAATTCCGGTGAACGGAGTTTAGCGCGCCACTGCGGTACGTACACCCATGTAAAAACTAACATGTATAAATTCATTTTGTTAAACATTTTAAACCATTCTTTAAATGTGGCTGGTTTTTTAATCATTAAATTTATTAAAATGTTTTTCAACCATGACTTTTATCAAATGTTTATCGATGTTGGATTCCAACGATTCTGGTAAGTAGGAATTTTCGTTCTCCTGGTATCTTTACTATTTTTTTATATGTTCTTCAATTTCGTAACCTTTTATAACTTGATAAAATTTATATTAATTCTTGAACAGCTTTAAATGGAAGAAATTAGAAACTTATATACGGGCTGCCATTGGTCTTAACTAATCGTTCTTGTTATAAAATTGTTCACTATACCGATAGCTGCGATCAGGAGGGGGACTCGAAACCCCACCTACCTCTGTATGCGCACCCATAATAGCATATTCTTTAGTTTTTACCAAGTGGTACATTATTTCTTTCATTTCAGTGACGATATGCACTTTTCAAAATTAGTTTCTGGATACGCCACTGTGAGCATTTGTTCTGATGAACATCGTCTTTGATTTGTCATAATTTTTTTGCTAATTATTATTTTTCTTATGATATAAAGCGCCATGTGTCAGCCATTTTTGGAACTTTTTTGTGTGTTTGCAATAACATCCCATGTCATTCCGAGAGTGTGTGTCAATTTTTACCTCTCTACCTATATTATCCGTGAATTATTAATTTTTGAAATGTTACTCATATTCTGATCACCCTGTATATATACACTTTTACTGATAATATAATGTTTTTTAGATGTTTTCATTACTTTTATTTCAGCAAGGGAAATAAAGGAACTCACTAAATACAAAAAGGTACACATTATATTTCGCGTAAAAAAATAATACTTTTTGCAGAAAAAGAATAAATTTCCGTAAATAAACAACATTTAAAAATCAAAAATGATATATAAAAGTGTTTTTTTCCCTCTACCAGGTTAATTTCACACAAAACCAACCAGCATTTTTAATTACAAATCAATTCAGCTTTCACGCACATTTAATAAAAATATATTTCACTTAATAATGCTGTATTCACAACCTTAATTCTTTATGTATATAATTTTTAACTGAACATATATATTGAAAGCTGCAAATTATAGTACGAAGTCTAAACATCAGCAGAAAAACAAGATGCATAGTTAAAATGTAAAATCATACATACCCAGCTTTAGGGATCAGAAACATTATGTATCATACTCATAGTATTTGTACAAATATATAATGGTAAATAATAAGCCATGTATGTGTATATATATTCGCATTACCTGATACCTATCTTGAAATGATGAATTTATATGTTCTTGATATATTACAGACTTTTATTATGTTATTCTATTTTAATTTATAAAATCACATTTTCTATTTTTTATGAACTGTGTCATCATATTGCAGTGTAAGGAAAGTGATGGCTATCATTCAATAATTAAAAACAGTTTTTAAAATACCCCTTTCAGTAAGTAGTTTCTGAGAGCGGGTGTGATAACTCTTCTACGCAGCTGCAAATAAATGACAATATCTGCAACATTTAATAATTACTCAATAATTACTTTACTTTTAAAAAATAGTACAATGCGCTGTAATAAGGATGCGTATACATCTTCAGAATTTTACTTTTAAAAAACTTGTCTGTAAAATCCAATCAAACCCATCAAAAATTTTTAATCAGATATTAAGACATACTTTCAACTACTTGTGTATAAAATTTCTTAGAAATTGAAAGGGGAGCACTGCACAAAAATAGCTGTTGAAGTTTTTCATTCTGTCAGCCAAAAAATAAGAAATAAATGGACTTTACAGTTACTGTAATAAAGTTGTACAGTATTGACCTTGTTTATGTAAAAAAGTGTTTTCTTTTAATCAAAACAGCACAAATTTGAAGTTTGTAGGAAAATTCTTACATTGTTCACTTCTTAACCTTTCATTTGAGCTTTATGATGAAATAATAAATTTTTTGTTTAGTTAAAAGCTAATTTTGTAATTAATATTCTATTTTCATTAAAGCTTCCTAGTTTTGTATGTATACTTTTTAATTTATAAGGAGAGATTCTAATCGTTACAAGTATTCTTTGTAGTGTAGGTAAAAACTTTTCAAACAAATGCTTAAGGAATACTGTTTTTAAGGTTTAAGTAAACAAAATCAGAAAATCCTTTCATGGAGAACTGGAGTGGAATTTGAAAAGACTGAGATTATACTGTGTTCTTGTGAATGTAAATACTTTCACAGATTTTTACTTTATGTAAAAAGATGCTGAATTGTATTTAACATGTATGCAACATTTTGAGAAAACTGCAACTATTACAGGCACTCACAGCTTGCATTGTTTTGTACCCGTATATGAAACTGCAATAGCTAGGAAAAGAATGCGTTTGTTTGTTTGTGTGATTATGGCAACGCTACGCAAGGGCGATCTGCCGAGGATGGGCAGTGCCTTGGCAAGAGGGCTTTCTAATTTGCTCTAACGCGTATTCACGTTATATCTGGAGAAAACCTACCAAAACTCCAGATCGTTAATTTGACAGCCCCGCGATGGGACCCAAACCCGGGACCTTCACACTTCGGACCCCGGACTTTCACACCCAGGACTTTCTACCATTTTCAGTAACATAAACACTGTGTCATGGTGAGGCCTAGAATGCGTTTAGATGGACAAGTTTGTATTTTAAGAGTCTGATTTACCACAAATAACAGCTAGTTGGGTACAACTGGTGTATAAATCATATATAGCTTATGTTTATGAAAAACATTGGTATATTGGACTTCCAAAAAGGTAACTAAGGATGATGGTGACGTAACTGTGAAATTTGTGCACATACTTATAGCACATACTATTTGTAAAGTTGATGTGTACTAGGAAGGACCTGTCAACTGAATAAAGAATAATCCAAATGGTTCAATCAACGTGACAACAAATAAAAATTAATTACAGTTTTTCTATTTTTAAATAATTACCAGCGAAACTTTATATATACACGTATATATTGATCATAGCTTATCATTTAAAAGTATGTATTTATACAAATACTATGACAAATAATGATTTGCTCCCTGCAACAAGGTATGTATGATTTTGATTTTCACTACGCATCTTGTTCTTTCATTTAATGTTTATATTTTTTCTTTTTGCAGCTTTTACTTTCAATATTTATGCTTTAATGTTTAATTAAAACACAAATACATAAAAAATCAAGGTTGTCAGTTCAATTTTATTAAGTTAAATATATTTTTATTAAAAAAGCTGAATTGATTTGTAATTAAAAATGCTGGTTGATTTTAGGTTTAAATAACATGCTAGAAAAAAACTTTAATACATTATTTTTCGATTTAAAAATGTAGCTTATCTGCAAAAGTGTATTCTTTTTCTGAAAAAAAAAATCTTTAAGGGGAAATATAGTGTTCCATGTTCCTGCTTGTATTTAGAATTTCTTTATTTCACCTTAAAAGCTTGTTGGAATAAAATTAATAGAAGCATAAAAACAAACATTTTACACTATAAATAAGATTATATGTACTATTAAAAATGTAATTATTTGCATAAATGATCTTTTAAAAAATAGTACAATGCACTGTAATAAGGATGCGTATACTTGTTGAGAATTTTATTTTTATGAAATTTATCTATAAAATACCCATCAAAAATTTTTAATCAGATATAACATACTTTCAACTACTTGTGTATAAAATTTGGTCGAAATTGAAAGGGGAGCAGTGGACAAAAGCTGTCGAAGTAATTCATTCTGTCAGCCAAAAAAAATGAGAAATAAATGGACTTCACAGATACTGTAATAAAGTTGTACAGTATTGACCTTGTTTAAGTAAAAATGTGTTTTCTTCTGATCAAAATAACATAAATTTGAAAATTGTAGGGCAATTTGTACGAAAGTTATGGCTATTTATATGTATATTAGTGTCATTCAAGATGGCGGCCGACAGAACATCTCATCTGAAATTTAAAAGTTTTGAATCCTTTAATTAATCGCGATATATTTTATATATTTGTAATCAGCATTAGAAGTTGTACATATGTACCATATTTCATAAAAATCTGTGACGGATGGTGTCATGGCCAGGTTGATCTGACATGGTATGAACCTATACACCTAGGGCAACTAGATGATGTTACAGCCAGAATACCAAAGAATTCCACATACAAATATCCGGAAATGTAGAACAAAGTTATTTCTATCTTGGCGAAAATGGTTCAAAAAAGAAATTGAAAGGAGAGTTCACGGGGCAGATGTTCCATTCTTCACTATCAAAGTGGATGGAACAAAAGATAGAAATAGAACTGAAAATGTGTCTATCGTCATCCGTGCCTTAAAGGAAGGAATTCCATTTGAATATTCAGTTAGCATTGCTACTACTGTCGATCTGTATGCAGATGCGGTCTGTACAACGATTCTGAATGTGCTTAATTAACTGGGACTGCATGCAAAGAGCATCATCTCTCAACGTTACGATGGTGCCGTCATGGGTGGAGCATACGGTGGCGTCCAGGCTAAACTCAAATGTCAACTCAAGAAAGAAATTCTTTACATTCATTGCTACAACCATAAATTGCACTTAGTGGTTATAAGTGCTATTTCAGGAGACAAAGATTTGTGCAGTTTCTTTGATATCTGCTCGGTACTCTATAATTTCACTAGAAATCATCACGTTGCAAATGTGTATGAGGGGCAAGCACTGAATCGTCTGTTGCCTCAACGATGGTCAGGGCATTACTGCTGTACAGTAGCGATGCTAAATAACTATTCAGAACTTATCAAGGTTCTTCACAAGTGTGCTGACGCAAACTCTAGTGATATTTCAATGGAAGCAAATGGACTGCTTTCCCAAATTAAAACTCCTCGGTTTGTATTTCTTGGAACTCTTTGGCATTCACTTCTATCCCTGTTAGATCTAGCGAATAATACACTGCAGTCAAAAGTTATGGACCGGCTACAAGCGAGTGAAATTACCAGCGTTGTCGGAGAAATCCCAAAGCATCGAAATGTTCAACATTTTGACACCTTATACAAATCAGCTATGACAGTGCTATCTTCTGGACTGAAGAGATTCCGGCTCCAAAACGTAGATGTGTGGCTCCAATCCATTTCACAGATTTTATAGTGACTGAGTCTGTAGGAGGACTCCCGTGTTCTCAGCATTCAAAGGAAATGTTGCAACAAGAATTCCTAAGAATGTATCATGATGCCTTTGATTAAACTATAGCAGAGCTGAATTTATTTCAGTCCAGAGAACATACAATTGTTAGAGAGTATGAAAGCTCTCACGTCCATGACCAGCAAATTCATGCATCACCACAGCATGCAATACTACTTGTGTATAAAATTGCATGCATACAGCGTGTGACATGCAGTACCTCAGGTGTCTACCAAATACATGCAATTTCAATTTAGATGGTGAAACTGCTGAAACAGAAATGACACGAACTTTCTTGCAAAAGAAAATATCAGAGCCGAAACTCTCAGCCACTTAGCATGAAATGACAGCATTTATATTCAATTACAGAGATGCATTTCCCTCTATTTACTGCTGTGGCGGCACGTAGCGCATACAACACCCGGCAATTGAAGGCCGGTCAAGTGGGGGGTACCTTTTAGTCCAGGCAAATTAGACCAAAAAACAGCAAATGGGGGAAAAATTTATATATATTTGAAACCTGGGGAAAACACTAATTTGGTATGTAGCTGTATGAAACAGAAAAGTTTCCCCATCTCGGGGTGCCGCGTCCCCCCCTTTGGCCCCCCCAAAAGGTCACTTTTTTAGATTTCACTTCTATCTCAAAAACCGTTCGTCTTAGCAAAAAAAATGTCAATTACAAAATGAAAGCTGATAAAATTTCCTACAAGATTGTAATTGGTTATTTTTTTCTATATGCAATAGCTTTCGAGATATGTTTTAGACAAAATCGCAAATTTTTGGAAAACGCTTCTTTTTATCCCGATTTTTAACCAATTTTGTCTTATAGCTCTTCAAACCTCAGTTTTATAGGAATTTTTTTCGAAACAGTATTCAATTACTTCAAACAGAGTATTCAATTACCTTTAAAGTGAGTTATTATTTGTAACTTTATCTGATCAAAAGTTACTGCAATTTGAAATTTTTAATAAACTTAGCAAATTCGAATGAAAACTACATTGCGCGGCAAAGTACGACAAAATCTAGGAAAAAAATTATACAGTTTTGAAAGTTGAGGAAAATATTGATCGGAGATGCAGTTGTATGAAACATAAAAGTTCCCACCTCTCGGGGTGCCGCTTCACCCCTTTAGCTCCCCCCCCAATAAACGGACATTTTTTTTTGGATTTTCCCACTTATCTCATAAACCATGCATCTTTGCATAAAAATGTCAGATACAAAATGAAATCTGATGAAATTTCCTACAAGATTGTTATGGGTTATTTTTTCGAGATGCAAAAGTTTTCAAAATATACGTCTTAGAAAAAATCGCAAATTTTTGGAAAAATGCTTCTTTTTATCACTATTTCCCACTAACTTTGCCTTATAGCTCTTCAACCATCAGTTTGACAGGAATGGGTTTAAAGCAAAGTTTTAAAGTATTCAGTTACCTTTAAATTTAATTTTTATATGTAATTGTATTTTAAAATGATCAAAAGTTACAGAAATTTGAAATTTCAGTACATTTTAGGGAATTCGAATGAAAAGTGCATTGTGCGTCAGAGTGCAAGATAAAACCTAGGAAAAAGCTTATAAACGTTGGAAACTTGGGGAAAACACTGGTTGGGTATGTAGTTGTATGAAACAGTCTCTATGGGTGCCCCGTCCCCCCTCTTAGCCCCCTACCCCTCAAAGCTCCCTTTTTAGATTTTCATTTTTATTTCAAAATTGGTGCTTCTTAGCAAAATCATGCCGGTTACAAAATGAAACCTCATAAAATTTCCTAGAAGATTATAATTTTTATTTTTTTATGTATCGAATTATTTATTATTCGATATCGTTATTATTAGTATTTTTTTTCTATATTGAATATTTTTTTCTATATCGAATATTTTTTTCTATATCGAATAGCTTCGAGATATGTTTTAGAAAACCTCTCAAATTTATGGAAAACGCTTTTTTTCATCCCATATTTCGACTAATTTTCCTTCTAGCTGCTGATTCTTAATTCAGAGAATAGAACAGTCGAATTATCAAAATTTGTAATCTCCTTTTTTCAAGAAATTCCCCTCCCTTCTGTTACATTTTCCTTATCTTTAAATCATTGTCCGAAAGTCTGGGAAAATTCTTCAAAAGACGGCCAAGTGAAATGAGCGGGGATAACAAAGAACAATTTGGAACCCAGTGAAGAGAAATGAACTCATCGCGAACTCTAGTTTATATGAAATGAAAACGAGCTCCAAAAACAGTAATATTGCTAATTTCATGAGGCTGCATTCAAACTTGCGGAAAGAAATGCACGTGTGTGAAGGCCAATTTGCGCTGTACAGCAATGTGCAGGAAGACTATGAGGATACATTTTTATAAAAATAAAATTGTTCCATAGGTTTGTTGCACTATTATTGTACAGATGTTGCACACAAGAGAAAGTAAGTGTGCTATAATTATGCAGTAAGTTTTTTATTAATTCTGATGATGAATGATCACTGAAATGCAAATGTCAAAGTACATAAAATTGAACGGATGTATTGCATTACAGAATTCTATTCATGTAAAAAATATCACTTTCAAAACATTTTTTGGGGGATGGGAGAGGGGATTAATTTAGACTTTAGTACTAACATGTGATAAATATGCGTTTATATACCAATAAAATGTAACTAGTTCAGCAGAAACAATAGGAGGAAGAAATTAAACAAAAAAAAAAATCGAAATAAAACCAAATCGTACGCTTATGTAATATAAATTATTATCGAAAAAAAGAACCATTTTGCATAAAAAAAATTTTGGAGGAAAGGGGGACGCCCCCCCCCCCAAAGTAGAGGAACTTTCCTGTTTCTTAATATTGCACCACCTACAAGTGTTTTCCCCAGGTTTCAAAACTTTATAAATTATTTTCTAGATTTTGTCGTACTTAGAGAATTCGAATTAAAACTCGACTAAAATTTATTGAAAATTTCTAATTGCTATAATTTTTGATCCTTTAAAGATAAAATTACAAATAATAACTTATTTTAAATAATTGAATATTCCTGTAAAAGTGAGGGTTGAAGAGCTAGTATAACGCATAGTGGAAAATTGTTATTAAAAGAAGCGTTTTCCAAAACCTTGCGATTTTTTCTAAAACTTATATCTCGAAAGCTTTTGAATCTAAATAAAAATAACCCCCAACAATCTTCTAGGAAACTTCCTCAGCTTTCATTTTGTAACTGACAATTTTTTGCTAAGACCTGCGGTTTTTGAGGTAAAAGTGAAAATCCCAAAAAAGGACCTTTTTTAAGGGGGGCTAAAGAGGGGACGTGGCCCCGCCCGAGAGGGGGGAACTTTTCTGTTTCATACAACTACATCCTCAACCAATGTTTACCCAAAGTTTCAAAACTTTATAATTTTTTTTCTTAGATTTTGTCATACTTTGAAGCGCAATGTAGTTTTCATTCAAATTTGCTAAATTTATTGAAAATTTCAAATTACAATAACTTTTGATCATTTAAAGATAAAGTTACATATAATAACTCACTTTAAAGGTAATTGAATACTCTACAACTTTGTTATGAAAACAATTGCTGTAAAACTGAGGGTTGAAGAGTTAAAAGACAAAATTCGTTAAAAATCAGGATAAAAAGAAGCGTTTTCCAAAAATTTGCGATTTTGTCTAAAACATATCTCGGAAGCCATTGCATATAGAAAAAAATAACCAATTACAATCTTGTAGGAAATTTTATCAGCTTTCATTTTGTAATTGACATTTTATTGCTAAGACGAACGGTTTTTGAGATAGAAGTGAAAATCTAAAAAAGTGACCTTTTAGGGGGGCCAAAGGGGGGGACGCGGCACCCCGAGAGGGGGGAACTTTTCTGTTTCATACAGCTACATACCCATTTAGTGTTTTCCCCAAGTTTCAAAAATATATAAATGTTTTCCCCCATTTTTCCTAATTTGACTGGTCTATTTTGGCCGAGCTGGATTGCGCCTCGAACCGCCACCCAGAGTCAATGGGTTCAAATCCAGCTCTCGCCACACGCTCTCTCTACATTGATGACCCGGACAACGAACGCGCATTCTCCTTCCCGTCTACAGACCTCACAAAGTCTACAACGAGTGGTATTCCTTAACTCATACCACCACGCGAATTCCGTGAGTTCAAACCCAGCTGTCGCTACACGCTCTCCCTGCACTGCCTTCTTGCTTCTGCCTTGTCAATAGGAGCATCTACATCTGCGAGATGTAGATGCTCCAATTAACACCTGCACCTCTCAACCTGCGAGGCGTCATTTAGCACTCTTTTAAGAATCTTAACTGCATTTCGTCCATCCATTCTGCATGAGAGGAAAGCTATCTTAATCCTTCTTGCATTCTAAAATAAACTCATGAACACAGCATTCCAGTGGAGCTCTTTTTAAAGCGGTTCCATGGTGCAAAGAATCGACGTCTACAGCTTTATTGAACATGGCACTATTAATAAAAATGCATTCAAAAGTACTAGGATAAAATGAATAAACAAACAATAAACTTGGTTACTCATTACTAAAGTTATTACTCACAGGACCTTTAAAAAAGGTATACGCGTTTCGAAAGCAGCAAAAGAGTGCTTTCTTCATCAGTACCTGATAAGCGTACCATCCAACGGACAGCAAAGCATGAAAATGAAAAATAAAATCCCATTTTTATGCTTTGCGGTGCTATGCTGGATGGTCAAGTGTTTTTCAACAGTGTTGGATTGATGGTACCTGGTGTTTTGTTCCCTCCAGATCAGCAGACGTCCTGAATCACTCTCCAGTGTGAATCTGGACTCGTCTGTAGAGAGTACAGAAGTCCATCGCTGTCTGGTCCAGGAAAAGTGTCTCTTGCCCAAGATAAACGGGCCCATCTCTGTCGTCCGTTGAGGGTGGCACACACAACTAAGCGTCTTCCATAAAGACCTGCATTGTGAAGACGCCTTCGCACCATACTAGCGGATATTCTTCTCCCTGGCGCTACAGAGTGGTCTGCAACAAGTTGCAGCATAGAAATTCTTCTCCTTTGGGCCAAAAGAGCCATAAAACGGTCTTCTGCTGGTGTTGTAGCTCGTGGCCGGTCTGGAGCATGTCTTTTGGACACAGAAGCTTCGGTTTGATATTGGTTTCAGAAATGGTGGACCACGCTGCGAAACACATTCAGACGCTTAGCAGCATCAGCCTGTGACAACCATATTTCCATCCATCAGCCCGACCGCCATCTTAACGAATCGGGCTAACGGCTTCTCTCAGATATTGCGGGACCCTGCTGCCTATTGTCAACTAATCTACCAACAAACGTTGTAAATCAACAAAAGTTGCAAGCGCAATTACGAAAGCCTGATATTTGCACATTTTTCTCTCACTCATATATGCCTGTTCTTTTTTATAAAAGAAAAGTGGTACCTATCGTTTTTGCATAAATTTGCATAAAGTTCATTTTATCAATTATATAAACTATAAATTTTATTGTTAGTGTCATTTATTTATGGCAAGTTTCAAAAAACATGTTGTTCCTTAACTTTTGGAGGCCAGTGTATATTTTGTTTTTATGTTGTTTTCTTGTACATGCATCGTGTTTTGGTTCTTCAGTGATCCTGATCCTTGAACCTTTTATATAATTTTGCCTTTTTCTGAGTGCGTTAATTCTAATGCTCAGCATTTATATGTATATACATATACAGTGTGCCCGCTAAAGGCCATTGTCACCCTAATAATTTCTGAATGGTTAAAGCTATACTCGTAAAAGTGGGGTATAGGTGTGGGAGGTGTGAGACACCCACTGGAGGGGCCGACCCGAAGGTTTACGGCATAAAATCCCTCCAGGGAAGAAATAGTATAGGTGTAGTAAAATTGCCAAGAGCTACGCAAGAAAACAGCTTAGAGTGTCATCTTGCGGCTAAACATGGGGTTAGGGTTCTTATCTCAAAACGATACGAGATACGGGAAAAAAGTCGATTACAAAGGTGTCCAGCATCACCCATTTATTAAAAAAAGACATCATGAGCACATTAATGTTAAAATTTAAGGCATAAAATGCAAGGCGTAGAAACGTATTACTGGTGCTTTTGTCAGCCTGCCACCTGTCATTGGACAACTTCCAGTGGGAATTGCAGACCAGCGTCCAGATGTGTATTGTTGCTGACAGAAAACCCTTTTAGCATGAAGGATAAATGAACTAGTGCCAGGTAAGTACAGTTTTTAAAACATTGACCTAACAAATGTGCGTTTTATGTCTTTAGCATTATTGTGCGAATTTAGGAGCATAATTTGCAAAACTAAGGCGTCTCTTCATACTAAATCAATGATCCTGAACAAATTTGTAACTGACTTTTTTCCCGTACCTAGAATCATTCCTGAGATAAGACGCTAACTCCAAATTTAGACGCCTGGTGGCGCTGTAAGCAGGTTCCTTGCCTAGCACATGGCAAATTTACCACGTTTTTTACAGTGTGCCCGCTAAAGTCCATTGTCATGCCAAAAATTTCTGAACGGCAATAACTATAGTCATAAAAGTGGGGTCTAGGCATAGTAAAGTTACCATGAGCTTCACAAGAAAAACGCTTAGAGTGCCATCTGGTGGCTAATCATGGAGTTAGGGTTCTTATCTCAAAGACGATACGAGATGCGGGAAAAAGTCTATTACAAAGATATTCAGCAACATCGATTTAGTAAGAAAAGCTACTTTGATCACATCAATGTGCACAATAATCGGCACAATAATGCTACAAATGGATGATATAAAATGTATATTTTTTATGGTCAAGTTTTCGAAAACTGCTCTTGATTGACCTTAAGATAATTTATCTTTCATGGTCAAAGTGTTTTCCTTCAGCAAAATACACATCTCGACTCTGGTCTGAAGTTTCCACAGACATTGTATATTGTAACACGCTGACAAAAGCATCCATAATACTTTTTTACACCTTACATTTTACGCTTTCAATTTTTAACATTAATATGCTCAAGATGTCTTCTCTTTCTAAATCGATGATCCTGGACAACTTTGTAACTGACTTTTTTTCCCCGTATCTCGTTCCGTTTTTGAGACAAGAACTATAAATCCAAATTTCGCCAACGGGGACGCTTTAAGCATTTTTTTTAGTAGCATATAGCAACTTTACTATACCTAGACCCCATGTTTATAACTACGGCTCTTGTTGTACAGAAATGATCGAGGTCACAACGGTCATTAGCGGGCACACTCTCTATATGTAATATATTAATGTATGCAACATAGAGTTTCAATACAAACTAAGACTTACAAGATATTCAGCGCTCAATTTATCTCAAAAGAGAAATAAAATAGTTATTTATTCAATACATACATATTTGAGACACGTTAACTACAGAAACATGTCAAAATGATGGTATGATTCAGAAACTTAGACTCAAAATTTCCTTACAGCAAATGAAAATCCTGTCACGATATTTTTTATTTAGCTTAATTTCGTGTAACTGAAGTATCGCATTACAGAACACACATTATATAAAAGTTTCAATGTATAATAAATAAAAAGCATTTCACATTTAGCTTCACTTCTTATACACAAGAGAGCTGCAACACAGAATAGAACATGATTATTATCAAGTTATCATTCATCAAAATGTTAGTACAATTACTTAAAAAAGGTCAATGTAGATGGCGCTAACATGCAATCTACATTATGTTTTTATTAAGGATAAACAGAATTTAAAGTTTTACAGAATCAAAAGGAAATATTCCTGAATTATCTTGCGCACTAGTTTATTACTGAGTCTTTATATTTAAGGGGAAAATTTCGGCACCATCTCTTGGTAACCTTTTGAACTATTTTTTTGTTGTTGTTGCAAGGATCGTTTTTTTAAGAAACTCAATCGTCTTCTGTTATAAATTTTTGAAAAATTTCAGTCTATTATAGGCTACATTGCTAGTCAGTCTATTATAGGATATATACAGGGTGTTTCATAAAATATGGGCAAAACTTTAAGGTGTGCAAGTGCATATCCAAATTAAAACCTTTCATCAGATAATTCATATTCAGAATTAAAATGCAAAGAGGATAGTGCGTGCCAAAGGTACTTTCCATGGATGTATGTCCTCTCTCCCGTGAAATTTTATTTAAGCATCCCAATCAATATGTATGGGCAGATGTAAATACACGTGCTCTTCAGTGACTCTTTTCCATGAATGGTTTAGCAGGAATAACCAGCAATCGTATGTTCGAACCTTATCTTCGGCTAAAACTTCTTGAAGGGAAAATTTATCTAACGTATTTGCAAGAGATTCTGCAACAAGCAACAGCAAAACGTCATTTCCCCTTCCGATAGGTAATATAGCTCTAGCATGATTGAGTACAAGCCCATTATGTACGAGAGGTGCGGACGTAACTTCTGTGCAGGTCCTAGGTACTTTTCTTGGTAGCGCGAACTGCAAAAATGCGCCCCCCCGCTACACATACACATAAGTAGCTAGGAAAGTTTTCAAAGGTGTGACGGGTGAATTATTTTTCCTGTGCAAAGGTTTATCTTTGGTATAGGAAAATTCATGTCACAGAGTAATACAATATTTACATGGTTTTTTTCTGAAGAAATCGTGCGGTGTGTGTATGTGTATATATATATATATTATATAGTAAAGTATATTGACATTTACCTAGTGATGGCGCCTGGTGCGGTCGCACCGTTCTCTCCAAATTAGTACCAATTCTCAAATAATGCATTGATCGGGTCAGCCTGTAGCTTGGCCAACGCGCATGCCAGAATTTTAAAGTCTCGATTTCTATTTGTGGGGACAGCTGTAGGCTCTTAAGTTTTAGAGTCCCATTGAATCTGTACAACTCGTCGTCAAATTTTTGGCCGCTGACAAGTAATTGAGCGATATGCCTTGAGTGCTTCAGAGTGTTCACCAAACCTTCCTCCGCCATTGCACTGCGTGCATAGCCGCTGCAGAACACTCTTTTGAATACATTTTATAATCACGCCATTTTACTTCATACTGTAACTTAATCATTCTCTGTGATTTTAGTCTCGTAAAACAACATGATCTTCGGGGTCCTCAAGCGTCTGTCGGCTTTTTAATTCCTACCATGCATTCTCCGATGAAAACTGTTTGTTTGGAATTGCACTATCACCTCTTAAAATTCCCCCATCTGTTATGAAACACGCTGTATATACAGGGTATCCGAACTAGACCTCATAAACTCTGCACAACCAGATTCCTCATTTGGAGTACACGAAATATACCAAAAGAACTGTACCTGTGCTGCGCGTAGTTCAAAAAAAAAAAAAAAAAAAAAAAAAGAAGAAAAAAAACGCGAAAGTAAGGTAATAACGTCACATCCGGTGAAAAAAAAAATATTTGAAACACGAACATTGTCTGCTGGATTAAACACGGAGTCCACGGGTTTATGGCAGTCAAAATCACCAGATTTGACACTTCTGGATTTTTAAGGACATGTGAAAGAATGGGTCTATCGAGACCTAGTAATTCAAAAAGTAACTTAGTCTGTCCCCGTGTAATTTTGTGGATACCAGGTTAATGAAATTTTTGGAGTCAGTCATTACACAGTGACGCATGCATGGCTGTATATGGACGATGGGTATTTTTAACATCATTTTATGTAAACATAAACACCGAATATGACGTATACGTGACGACACGTACTCCGATTATGACGTGTACTCTTTTATCGTATTTTTTACGAAAACTATGGATTGTGTAGGTGCAGTTTTCTGGACAGTTTTTATGTACTCTTAGTAAGGTCTCGTTAGAACACCTTGTATACAAACTGCAGATTTATTTGTCCAGCATCCCAGCAATTACACCGTTCCAGGATACAGAATGACATTTAGGATATAGATATTCTCTAAGAAGTACACTCACGAATGATGCTGGAAAAAAATGTTTGTTTCTTAGAGTTATGGTTACAGAGACGAAATTTCCAATAGAAACACTTAACTTTCTTCAGACAAAAAATGATGTCCATTAAAAACAATAGATAGAAGCAGAATGGTAAATTTAATACAATAAACAGACGTGAAATCCATGCAAAGAACATCCTGTGACAACAACCTAAAAAAAATAATAATAAAATAAAATAAACCAAGTACACTTAGTATATTTTTATTTCCTGAACCAATGTGATAGACCAATATGACCGACTGGATTTTCGTCTCGGAGGACATTTAAAATCTAAGATGTACTACAAGCCGAATTAATAAGATTTGCCTGATTTAACCTCTTCATACCCGACATTATATTCAAGTCTCAAATTAAAGAAAATTTCAGAATTAAAAAAAAACTATTACACTTACAAACAACAAGTAAAGTATGTAATCTTAAATAATGCCTCTGTAAAAATCCTGATTCTAAATATCTGTTTCAGTAAGTAAAGAACTGATAACACCCATAAACAAAGACTATATGAAGACAATTTCAAAGATAAATGATTATCAATTATATCAATCAATCAAACATTACCAAGAAACTGTTCAATACCTCGGAGAGCTTAATCCTACAAGGGCTATTTGGAAAGAGGATTTCGATAAAAATATATATATATATACATTCACATATTTAACATAGGAAAATTAACTGATATTAATATAGTTTTTTGTGTAACGTCAGAAAAATAAAAATAAAAAAACGACAAACAAAAAATAAAATATGTGCGTCAGTGTGCATAATTTTCACATTTACATGAGTTTAAAAAATTTAAGCAAAATCATTAATCCAGACAATTATTTGTATGAAATATGGTACAAGGGGACGAAGGAAGTTAAAAGGTATCCGATTGCGTGCCGTAAGAGGTTAAAAGACGCTTATTAAATATGAACGCATGCTGATTTCTAGAGCATTGTTTCATTTGACAGCTTGTGAATATTCTCCTCCCGATGCAAAATCGTTTTTGATGCGAATTAAATTCATCTGCTTCCTTTGCAGGATATTATTATAGTTGCCGTGTTACTACATTATAAGTAGTGTTATTTTTAAAATTTATGCTCGACCATAGCGGCGGTTCATCGGCTGGAAAATATTCAAATACGTATGCATAGTAAACATAAGGTATTTTCAGAAGAAATATTAGGGAGTTTGTGTCTACCGTGTCTTCATACGTTAACTCTAACGCTATCCTCTAGACGGAGTATTTTGACCAGCCACACGTTTCGGATTTTGTACGTGCTCATGCGCGGTATTGTCCAATAACATGTAACGATAGCGTTATCATGAATGAAACTAGTATGCACAAACTCCTAATGTAGACGTGCGGTTAGAGGGTGCACAAATTTTTTAGAGTGTAGCCGAGGACACCCAAAGGAGCCAGTCCGGGCCTGTATGAATTATATCGCATTTAATATTGATATAAAAAGCTGATTTTTATCCGTATTATTAGAACTAAACGCCCCAAATTTACTTAATATTATAACTTTTAATAAAACATTAATATAAATTATGAATCCTTATATTAATATTTAAAACAAAAGAAAAAAGAAGAATTAACGACCAAGCCAAATTTCGATGGAAATATATAAAGAAAATAATTTTACACACGACTGTGCAAACTTCCATATTTTTACATTTAATAGTTGATTTTATGTTAATAAAAATGTTTTATTTTGATGATTTAAAGGGCCGTATATTAATATATACAAAGATATTTTTTCCTAAATTATCTTTATATATATATATATATATATATACTAGCAGCATAGCCCGGCGTTGCCCGTGCAATGGAAGAGAAATGCGCATTGACCTTAAATATAGATTCTAAATGGAAGGAATGTGAATCCTCCCGCTGCAATGATAAAAAATGAACATTGGACCTCCCGAGCAACTAAAAAAAATTGAACACGGTACCTGACAGCGTACCGGGAATGGGACGTGGCTAGGCTGGAATGTGAATCCTCCAGCTGCAATGATAAGAAAAGGACATGGAACTTCCCGCTGCAACAACAACAAAAAATGAACACTCTCTTTCATCCGGTGGTGTAGTCCTCAAAAAAAAGTGGGGGGCGCTCATTTTTAGAAGAAATTCAACCCAAATGTACGCATTTTTTTCTGAAACAGTATATAGTATATATATATATATATATATATATATATATATATATATTATTTGTTTATTTAGAGGGCGGGAGGATAATACGTGGAGCATTGAAGCTTTGAAATCGAATTTCAAACTTGCTGTACTAACTTGCTCGAGCTCAAGTTTTTAGAAATACATTGTCTGAAAATCAATCTGGCTTTTCTCTCAAATTATATGTTGTGATTTTAAAGCATGCAATTTCTAGGCAGGATTTAAAAAGTTATAATTTAGAACGAATTTATTCACATTTACATGGTTGATTACTGTTTCATTTAATCATTCTTTTTTTTATTTAAACGTTAAATTTGAAATGTACTTCTGTTACTCATTAAGTTACAGTTTTTTTAAAAAACACGCAAAATGAGCGCTCCCCTGAAAAAAAAGTGGGGGTGATGAATAAGTCAAAATGATAAAGTGGGAGGACGGCGTCCCCCCTCGACTACACCACTGCTTTCACCCTGCCTGACGCCAGAAGAAAATTCCAGCTTTCTCTTGTCCTAATTTGTCAGTAGCGGACTTAAGAGCGTTTGCAAACGTCCCACAATCACTAACAACCTTGGGCAATCTGAAAAACTCCTTAAAGTCGCCATCCTTAGAACAATAACTTTTATTTTCTGCAGGTGACACGCGAACGGGCTCAAACTGCGCGCTATGAACTTCTTGTTGACACCGGAGAGGTTGCACAAAGCCATCCCATCTCTCCAGTCAGACGTCAGTTGCCTTGGTAACGCTTCAGCCAATGAGCTTTCAGCTAACGTGTTGCATTTTTCTCGCTGCAATTCTCTTGCTGGGGAGAGTCCGGAGAGAATTTTAAACTGTGATCTTTCCAGAAAAAAAATCATATAAAAAAATCTAATAAACACTTCTGCACGGTTCAAAATTTGAAAGAGGGAGAAATAAATGTTTAATTAGCGGTAAAAAGATGGAAAAGTTTTGCCCGTTAGGTTTTTCGATGCGACAGTTTAAAAATAGCATATTTTTAAAAGCAGTACATTTTCTTCGAAACAGGATTTCCTTTTAAAAATTCCCAAAAATCGGCAAATGTAAGTACGATTTTGTAACAAATTTTATTTGAAAAAGAAAACTCTGTAGTTTCCGATGATATAAAAAATATAGTGTTCGGACGAAAATTTAGCTCGCGATAACGTGAATGAAAAATGGCCAAAATCCTTACAAAACATAAAATAACTCAAAATCTATTAATCCGATTAATTTCATTTTTACGGCATTAGCTTTCTCTTGTCCTATTTAGTCAGTGTGCCAAATTTGGTCCAGATCCGTCGGACGGTTTGGACGCGTATAGCGAACAAACAGACTTTCCTCTTATATATATATTAAAGATAAGATTTGTTTTGATTAAAATATCAACTTTTGAAGCAAATAAATTACAGATTTGTAAAGTTTCATGATGCTTTTTAATCATGCTAATTTCATTTACCAGATATATCGCCTTTCTTAGAAACTACCATTCAAGACTCTTTTTTGTATGTTTATTACATGAAAATGAACTTATTTATCTGTTTTAAATGAAATCATTCTTACACTTCGGTCTTTGATAAGCAACATTCGTGCTTGTATGATCAGGTGAACAACAGCCTCTCACCGTTGGCAATGTTTCAGGCAACATTTCACTAGTCAAAGACAGTGCTCCCCAACCTTTTTATCGCCACAGACCAGTCAACATTTGATGAGGGAGGGGAGGGGCGACATTGATCGTTCATAATTTAGATTATTTTATTTTACTTGTATTTAAGTATTCCTTCAAAATAAAATACAGTTACACCCCCCCCCCCCAAAAAAAATGAATATAAAGCGATTTAACATTTTAATTCACTAAAACCAATAAAAACCCTGAGCTTGTTGCAACGAGACGGTTTCATCTGGGGGTAATAGGAAACAATGACTCCCGAAGTGTGTTGCTTATGTCCAGTTTATTCGGTTGATTTGTTTTGGTTACTGTTACTGCAGAAAACACTGCTTCACACAGACAGGGTGTTAAAAATTGCAATATGGATTTAAGTGACTGCAATTTTAATTCATAATCTTGAAAAGTTTCATATGCAATAAACTAATTTAAAATAGTTACAAGATTTCTTCTGTTACAAGAGTATAAATAGCACAAACCCGACAAATTAGAGTCCCGAGAAAAAAACACTACAGTAAATGAAATGGAAAATAACGTAAAGTTCTGTCTGTGGCCTGGTACTATTTGATCCGCGGACCGGGATTTGGTGACCACTGGTCTAAAAGAACCTTCAAAAAATTCACACACGCATAATAACGATTTCAAAATAAATTAAAAAGTGTTCATGTGTACGTATGAAAGTTTTACAAAAAATGTAAGCCCATTTAGAGAAATACCACTGTCTTTTTACTTAAAGATTAATAATGTCATAATTAATCTAAGCCATACTATAGGATGTATACTTTCGCTACATTAATTAAAACGTTCAGTGTTTTATTAGAACAGAATAACAAAAATATTGCAATTTCTTATACTATGGTTTCAATTTTAATACTTATTCTATAATACGGCAATTCTAAAGGACAGTTTATTAAATCACAGTCAAATAAAAGTAGAAATAGAAAAGTTCTTTAGTTGTAAGTAAACAATAAAATACGTTTACTTTAATTAAATTGAAACTGTATTTTAAATTGATTTTTCGGTTCTTGATGTAATTAACACATAATGCAAATTTTTAAAATCGTTATTGTAAACATTAAGTTTCTCAAAAGAAATTTTTTTTTCAAAAGTTTGTTTATTATTGAGTAGTCTATGCATTGTCTTTCCCGTCGTGAAGATTCAAATTTTAAATTCCCGTCTTGAAATTAGATGGAAAGATAAATGACATTATTTTTTTACATTCTGAATGCAAAAAAACTGAATGCAAAAAATGGTTTATTAACACAGAAATATAGTATGCATTTTTATTCCCGAGAACGAAATTGCTATCAGGCAAAAAATTCGAAACCTTCATGTACTGTTCTCAATTGAAGATAACCGCTTAAAACAGCGCAATAAGGAATTCGCAATATCTCAGGAAATTATCAGAAAAATCGTGAAAGTTTATATTTAGGCTAATTCGTAGTTTTTCTTTTGTTTAATAAACTCAAAAAAAAATGTGTTGCTATTAAAAAAACGAAGTTGATGCAAAACTAAATATGAAGACGACCCCTTATACCAATTTTAAGAATAGCAGATTAAAGTATACGTTATTTGTAAACGAATGGCATATCAATTTGCTGTACGACAAATGAGTGTCGAAAGAGAAGGTAGAGCTTTTTTTTTTTCTGTACATTCATTGCGCACGTGTTCAGTACTTCAGTGTCAGACACAGCAATAGTATAAAAATAGTCTTTCAGCTATCCTCAAAAAACTAAGTACACGGGATTAAGGTTCTTCGCTTAAGAAATCATGTAACTTTTGAACAGTTTTTTAAAGAATCCTATTGCGCCAGAGACTCGAAAAATTTTAGGCAATCTCTTTAAAGCTGTGGTATGCACTAATAGGATGACCTTATAACAGTTACGAAATATTCAGAAAAAATTCTTAAACATGCGTTACTTTACAAAATATTTCCCGAAACGAATAGTTTAGTACAAGTGAAGAAGCATTATTGAGGTTTTTTTCGACTGTTTAATATTATCGGTTTCTTTTTAAAGCTGTTCAAATTCCTTTGACGCCCATCGCTTTGTAAAACAATCATAAGTCTGGGGATGGAGGATGCCTCAGCTATGGAGGACCATCATTACTCCCACTGTGACTATCAGGACGTAAGCAGCGATATACAGTTATGTTTTATTGATTTATTTATTG
This sequence comes from Cheiracanthium punctorium, assembly GCA_038373885.1. Classification (NCBI taxonomy): domain Eukaryota; kingdom Metazoa; phylum Arthropoda; class Arachnida; order Araneae; family Cheiracanthiidae; genus Cheiracanthium; species Cheiracanthium punctorium. Next base: position 251,377 of record JAWZYV010012821.1, on the reverse strand, counting down.
AAAAAGGATTATTTGACCTAAACAAAATCTTACCTTAAAGCAATGTAATTTTTTGAGGTGGAGCTATTTTTAAAGCTTATTTCACCAACACCAAATGTGCAATACAATAAAATATTGCCTTTAAAAAGCCATTTTCTTTAGGGTACGGACAAAAGCCCTAGCTTCGCCTTAGAATCTCGCATTAGATGTGAATGATGAATGTAATCCAGTCATTTCTGCGGTCAGTGCTAACAAACGCATAAATTGAATGTATTCACTCTTTGGATATGTTTCAAGCCACAAAAGAAGTACATACGGAAATATAGACTTCGAAAAAAAAAATCTGTTAAACTGACAGGAAAAAACTGTCAGCCAAGACGCCAGATTATTTCAGTATATTTTACAGAAGTCTTCCTTATTTCTCTCCTTAGACGAAGGATTTCTGTAAAATAAACCGAGAATCTGTTAATTTACGGAAGACTCCTGTAGAATAAACGGAAATAAATTGGCGTCCTGGCTGACAGTTTTTTTTCTGTAAATTTGATAGACTGTTTTTTTCAGTGTAGTAGTGATGGTATAGCATTGAAATATAGCTGCCCTTTGTTGTTATTTCTTATGGCAAGTCTACACGAGGGGCATCTGCCTACTGGGGGTTACCTTCGTCTGAGGATTTTTAAGGGGTTCGGACACATTTTCACTTTACGCGAGACCTTCACTCTTGACCGTCTACCACGTTGAGTGGCCACTCGGCCGTGGTAGGGTCCATAGCTGCTGTTCACTTGCTTGTCACGAGCTTTTGATTATTCTACTTTTGATGTGCAAGTATGAGGAAAATTCTTTATTATTATTAGCTGAAACAAATTTTTTTATGCTAAGCAGAATTTTAGTTCTAACAGCGCTCGCTGCCGTACACTTGTTATTTGATCTTAATTTAAATTTTAAAATAAGTCAACAATATTTTGCCCATCCTCTACTTCCACTGAACGCGGTTGACAATTTTACTTTCGCTAAGTTGAAAAAATAATGAAATTCTGTTTAACATTTCAACTAATCAGAGTTGGGCATCATTAACTAAAATATTAATTGAACTAAACATTCAACTAAAAACTTAGTTTTAATTTAACGCAACTGAATGTTCAACTAAAGTAGTTGTTAGTTGAAGGTCCAAAAAACTCGTCTCAACTACATCAGTTTTAGTTTTCTGTTCAATTAAAACTAAGTTAGTTGAGCCGAGTCAGTTGAACCTTACAACTTTAACTACTAGTTTTAGTTGAAGGTTCAACTAACTTATCTCAACTAAATTAGTTTTAGTTTTCTGTTCAACTAAAACTAATTTAGTTGACCAGAGTTAGTTGAAACTTACAACTACAACTAATAGTTTTAGTTGTAATTGTAGAATAACAACTAATAAATAATAAGGCCGACAGATAAAGAACACTTATCCGGTTATTGCTCGTGAGAGCGCAGAACTATGTGTTCGTGTTCCTTTACCAATGGCTGTTATTACTTTTCTGCATTCTAGTTAACACTTTCATTGTGTTAGGACACTTTATTCAAGGATTTAGATGCAATTAAGTTCAAAAACGAAAGACGATTTTTTAACATTATCCAGCAAGGCTGAAAAGTGTTTATGATTTTGATTTGTCTGTGTCTGCATCTCCGTACTCTAACTGACGTAAATATACCTTGATTACTTCAAAAATTATACATTTATCTGTATATACTACATCTAGGAATCTATAAAAAATTGCCTCTAGCATAAATAGATATTTTACAGGAGCACTCAAAAGAATTTCTGCACATTACTCTCTGTAGGTAGTCATTCTTTAAAGCATATCTTGTAGGTATTTGGCTATTTCAAACAAAACAAAATTCATGTGTAGAAAAGTATTCATATTTCTTCTCAGAAAAAGTATTCGAGTAAAAGATAAAATTCCTAGTTTGTTTTAGTATATTATAAATTATTTATCATAAAATATGAAATAGGTTATGTAGGATTATGATTTTTCATATTTCTGTACAATTTTGCGTTTTTCAGAAACTAAATAATTATTCCCGAAGCTAAAATGGGAAGTTTCGTTTACACTCGAATGCTTTCTTGAGATTATGCATTTTATTAAGGATTACTAAATAATACTCTCCATTGAAAACAGTCCTTGTATCAGTTCTAGTTCTCCTACGAGAGCACTCAAAAGTATTACAATACATTACGATCTGTAGCAGTTCAGCGTTAGTCATCCTTTTCAAGAACAACACAGTTAGTACAATAGACATTTAATACAGATTTGTCTTTATTTAAAAGATGCAAATATCATAAAGTTCGTTTACAAGGTCTTGTAAAACTGCATCAATATTAAAACCCTTCTGTTTATCATACTTATTCGATTTTTTAAAAATTATTTCCTGAATACCTCCAAATTTGCCACCAATATATCGCCGAATTCGACATGAAAAGATTGTTTTATTGGAAAGTATTTTGTAATTGATGCGTTTGCCATGATTTAACCTACTTAATTTTTTATGTTTTCAAGATAATGCCACCAAATTTCATTTCATTCACTTTTGTCGTTAATACGTGATGCGCGAACAAACAAACCAACAAAAAAGCATCACGAACATAATGACAGAACGACAAACTTTTTTTTGACCGTCTTACTAGGTTCATATATATAATTGAAACTGATAGAAATCACAAAATTTTTGGATTACAAGTAACGTACAAACGAAAGTCTACTTTTATTTAGATATATATTAACAAAAATTTCTAAACATGAAATATACATTGCTGTGAATTTGGGAGTTCTTCCGCTTCTGAATTTGACGAGAGCTAATAGGTGTCTGGAAAGTTTGAGAAATTATTCCTGGTGTCAAAACAAGACTTAAAAATTTTATTGCTTCCACGAGTCATTGAACAAATGGCACAGCACAATTCACAAACAGTAATTCTCTAAATAACAGTCCATTGAATAACACAGTTTCAACAAAGCTCAGAATGTCTATTAATGCTATACGCTATACTAATGCTGGCTATTAATGCTCAGAATGTCTATTAATGCTATACGCTATACTAATGCTGGCTATTAATGCTCAGAATGTCTATTAATGCATAGTTACGCTGATCCCTGAGTCACTGATTCTGTAACAATTCCGGTTGAACCAATCCAAGATATAACTTTTACCAACATTACTCTAAAAATATTAAAAAATTAAGCTCAAAAACGTAAAAAACTCTACACCGTTTATACGATCCGCTTGAAAATTTTCATAATTACGTATAAAAATTACGTACTAATGCATGCACAGTACACACTCACAAACAAATAGGTTTTCTTTTTTACAAAATCGCAAATTTCAAGCATTACTTATTTTTTAAAACATAGTGGCATCGATTGAAAATCGTCATGTCTAACACAAGAGTCAAACATTTTAAATTACCTGTTTTCCCTGGCAATTCAAAGTGGCGCGTGATTTTCTTCATTTTCTTAACGTTAGAAATTGAAGATGAAATTATTTTAAGTATACAAAGATTAATTATGTAGATTGTAGCCATATTTTTGTCCAATACTTTTTCTAGCGTCCATTGTAGTAATTACCTTCACAATGGGCTTTAATTTCTAGTATTTTACATAATGATGCCCAACTCTGCGCTAAGTATAGATAGATTATAGTTATTTGTTAGTTGTTATTTGTTATTTGAAAACTACAACTAAAACTAATAGTTCTTAGTTACAGATCCAACTAACTTGACTAACCAACTCACTCAACTAAATAAGTTTCAGTTTTCTGTTCAATTAAAACTAATTTAATTGAGCCTAGTTAATTGAACCTTACTACTACAACGGATAGTTTTAGTTGAAGGTTCAACTAACTTGTCTCAACTAAATTAGTTTGTTTTCTGTTCAACTAAAACTTATTTAGTTGAGCAGAGTTAGTTGAACCTTACAACTACCAACTATTAGTTTAGTTGTCATTTACCCGTCAACTAACTAAATTAGTTCTAGTTGTTAGTTGAATGTTAGTTTTTGCCCAACTCTGGAACTAATGATACTGTTGACGTTTGTACTCCTTAGAAGGTACAAAGTCCCTGAAAAAAGAAGTTTTGGAATTTCTTTCATGATGCGTGCAGGTCATTAAACTACAAACAGGGTAACCAAAAAAAAAGTAATAATGGCAGTGTATGAATTCCTGGCGGTCATACCGTTTAAAGAAGCAGATTGAAATTGTGAATACAGGAATTTTTAGATATACTCAATGAAATGGAAAACATCAGTTATGGTTATGCTTGTTACTTTTAATGGTGAGTTACGGTGAAACAATTTTGGAGTTTTTAAATGGACATACCCAATTGTTCTCGTTTCAAAATTGCCAAGTTGGTATAAAAGTATCCTACATTATCAAAATCCGTCAATTAGGACAATTTTATGCCAATCATCTTATTATCAAATATATTTCTTCTTTCCTTGGTGCGTTAGCAGCTTGTATTGAAACCTCGTTGTTGTGGTCTTTTTCCTATCTTAGCACATTTTTTCTATAAAAACAGTTCATCTTCGTGTTTATGACGACTCTCGATTTGTGTTTATCTCATGTGCTGTGTAAAGTAGATTTTAAAATTGTCAATTGATAACGGGTTTATTTGATTTTACTTTTTTTTTTACTTTTTACGAAGAGCGTAGACATTTTTAGTAAAATGTAAAGTTGCATGTTCGATTTACAAGAGCCGTGGTAGACCGGCTGCTCGAATGCAAAAAATTGCCGAAAAAAGTTTACATGTTATATTCTTATATAGTGATAATCAAATTTTTGATGCATTGTGCACTTGTCTTCAGTGATGCAAAAGTGTTGCTCTGTAACACGTATCTCTTATTATAATTCAACTTTCATTTTAATCCTTTGTTCGTTGAGTGTGTGATTCCTGCAAGAAAAAAAAATTAGTCTACCTTTGAATCAATTCTGACCGTCTTCGTTAACGGTTCTCTACATTAGACGAGAGGCTGGGCAGGCCGGATTAAAGTGCTCTCTGGCGATTTGGCGTGCAGTCAGACTCCTTTGGCAAGAGTCGTTTCTCCCGCTGTTATACACTCCACGCTAGGGGTTGCCGCCCGCACCGCAAGTTGATCCGCGAAAAACAGCAATATATATATATTTTTTGTTGTTGTTGATTAATTGTTCTAAATATATACTTTAATGCATTTAAAATTGCAGTCTAAAATTACAATTTTAGATTTGAAGGTAATATGTTACGGAAATAAAAAAGAAACAGTGGACAGTTAAAAAGCAATCATCATTTGGCTTTTGTATGAAATTTACATACGATTAGAGAAAACCCTTCTTTATTAAATGTTTAGTCCGGGGTTTTAGCAATTAATAGATATGGATTATAGATGCAGATAAACTCTTCGGGTTTAAACCTATATGTTCCCGTGGATGCAGATTGAAGCGAGGACAAAAATTGCATTACTGATTCTTGTAGGATACTGAAAGATTAATATAGGCTAGCAATAATGTGTGTAACAACAAAGAATAATAACCGCTCGTCTTTGTAACGGTAAGAAAGTAAATGTTAAACTTTGTGTAAAGTTCATTTACATATAATCTATATTTATAAAATGCTAAATTCTTTTAATCAAGCACAAACTACTAATTCAATGAAAGAAAAAACTAATTCGTATTCAAGAACGATTTTTTAAGACTTTCTTTGGACCATTTTGTTTCAGTGAAAAATTAATAAGGTAAATAGCTAAAAACTTAAAATTAAATGAGAAAGCAAATTCTAGATAATTTTTTTACTGTTGACTTTGTTTTAAACCGCAAAAGATTTCTTATTTGTTTTAAATACAACTTACTGTAATTCAGTCAAAGTGAAAATAAAAATTATGATCTTTAGCACCAAATATTCTTTTAAAATGCTGTTAAACACTTATGGCGTGATAATATTTATTTAATCATTTATTTTGAGTATGAATTAACGTCGGTACACAGGATATGACAGGAAAACTAAGCATATAAGGCATTTAATATGCACGTACAAATTCAAAACAAAAATCATTTATGAAATTCAAGACATTAAGAAAAATAAAAAGATAACAAGAAAACTGTAAATAGCTGCGAGATAAAATTTCATGCGGAAGGCAACCCCTAGCGTGCAGTGTGTAACAGCGGGAGAAACGACTCTTGCCAAAGGAGTCTGACTGCGCGCCAAATCGCCAGAGAGCACTTTAATCCGGCCTGCCCAGCCTCTCGTACAATCAATGTGCGATCCATGATGGCACACACCAGGGCCGGCGGAAGCGGGCCTGCAAGGCCTTCTTTGCAGGCGGGCGCCAAACACAGAAGGGCGCCAAATTGTCCCCAAAGCAAAAATTTCCAAAAAAATTTGAAAAATGGACAGATTTTAGGAAGATATGTTTTATATTAATAATGATTGCAGGTAAGAAGTATTTTTGAAATAGGTGTTCTTTAGAAGAAATGATTAGATTTTTAACATCTCCTCATACGGAATGAACGTTTTCTTCTTTCTGAACACTTTATATTTTTTAAAATAGTGATTATATTTTTATTTTTTAAAACGAGATGCATGAATAGGTGCAGTTATATATATATATATATATATATATATTACGAATCAATGTAGCATCCACTAAAATATACAATATTCTAATATATATATATATGTGTTCTCTGTGTGTGTGTGTACAATAAAACCTCAATTACCCGAGTACATAAAAGCCGCTGACACGTTGGATATCAGAAATCTGGCTTAGTAGAAACTGTATAATAATTCGCCGTGCTCGCGAATTTAGCTTATGCTAATTAAAAAGCAATAGAACAATTTTAAACGAAAAAATAAAAAAATGTATCAGAAATTATGTTTCACAGATCAAATATTTAAGAAGGAAATCAACTACTTAGTCGTAAATTTTGAACAGCAAGTGGAAACTTTTTAACTGCACTAAATTAAATATTGAAAGACGCATTTTCAAAAATTTTAATAAATAAAATCTAAGTTGAGGGATTTTTGACGCAGAGAGACTGTTTTACTGCCACTGAACTAAAAATTGTGATGTGTTCTCAGGGTTTAAGCTGAGTTGAAAAATTCTTTAGCAAAAAAGCTAAAATAAGGGCTTTATCAAATTGCTATAAAGGTAATTCCATTTTTCTCACCGAGAGATATTGTCCGATCTCTTTTTCCTGTGTTGTTTTTGCAGTGGTCTTGAAAATCATAGACGCACAATTTATATATTTAAATCAATATTGAAAATAAAAGATTATCCACACTACCATTCTATAACAATTCCCTATCAGGAAATTTTTACTTTTATCCCTGTTTCTCTTCAATATTTCAGCTCCAAATTTTCTCTGAATGCTTTAGCAAAAAAGAGAAACCCATTAATTTCATTTATGCATTCTGATAAGTCTTTTAGCATTGTGCAAAAAGTGCGGCCGTATCTTAAACCTTGGTTTCTGTTTCAGGGCTCATTTACAAACAAAACTATTTTTTATTTATTTATTTATTTATTTTTTTAATTTTGGATGCAGCTTGGGAATCATTAAATGAAAGATTTGACGCAATGAAAAATCACTGCGATAATTTTAGTTTCTTCTGTAATTTATCGGAAATCGATAATACAGATTTGAAAATAAAATGCAGTAATTGATACTTTTTTTTTACAATATGGTGATAGTGAAGATATTAACGCAGAAGAACTTTTTGACAAAATAGTAGCTTCTAAAGACATTTTTACAGCTGGTATGAATGACCCATTCGATATTCTGAACTTAATTGTGTCAAATAAATTGTGCTTCCCGAACTTGAATATCATATTGAGAATACTACTCAGCATTCCCGTTAGTGTTGCTAGTAGCGAAAGATCGTTCTCAAAATTAAAATTGATCAAGACGTATTTACGGTCAAGTATATCTCAGGAAAGACTGATAAATCTAGCTTTGATTGCTATTGAAAATGAAATCTGTCAAGAGATAGATAGAAAAGAAATTATAGAAAAGCTTGTAAATATGAAATGTAGAAAAATTAATTTTCCCGATAAATAAATTTATTATTTTTTTTTCAACAAATGCTTTCTTCAACTTATTTCTCCTGGGGAAAAAAAAAATGGAGAGGGGGGCGATTTTAGGTTTTTTTGCAGGCTGGCGCCGGATAACCTTGCGCCGGCGCTGGCACACACAATGTGCTCGATCATTGCACAATAGTTTGACGAACATTGACGTCACAACTATCGTTGACGTCAGAGATACACTGAATTTCTGGTTTTTAGGAAATAATTATGAGTAGATGGATATAGCTTAAATTAAAAGTAAGTTTCTTAATTATACATAAATTTAATTTAGTTAAGTATTTCTTGAGGCCATTCGTTAAAAATTAAATTCATACAATTTGTATTGGTAGCTATGCTGCGGAGCTTAAACATGTACTGCGTCGCATTTCTTTACTTCCTTACCGAGCAACGAGGCAATTCAAAACGTGTGTTACCGGGTTTTGCATTTTAGCTGTCAAATTAAAGGTACATCTTTGATTTATCATTATTATCTATATATTATTTTGAAACATGTTTTTCTTTCGACAACCGAATCGAGAGAACGGCTGGGTGTAAGAACTCGGTTGAGGTGTCTGAAGAAAGGTCTGGGCCCCTAGATGTGCCATCAAAAGAGAAAATCAGAAAAAGTCGAACGGTTTAGGCGTGGCGGAACGACAAAGGTGCAAATTTTTGCCATAGAAATAACATTGCGGTTTATTAACGCAGATGATATTTTTATTTTCGCCATAGAAATAACATTGTGGTTTATTAACCCCATTGTTGGCAGACGATGTTTTTATGCGTAAGCTCCGCAAGGTTTGATTTATTTGGAAAAATATTTGTTAAAAATTGCATCCATTTGTAAATGTTGTGTGGCAACAGTGTGTAGTGATATTAAATGTGTTGTTCTAAAAAAACGATCTTACGTAAACAATTGATATGCGTAAGCTCCGTAGCGGAACTTCAAATGTGCAATTTTTCGCCATAGAAATAACATTGTGGTTTATTAAATAGAGTTTGCTGTCATAAACAGCCTTCTATATTTTAGCGCTTTTTAGCACTAGGGTGCTATTTCGTTCACGCCCAGACTTTGTCTACTCGATTCTGTCGATATGATTTGTAGACAGGTTTTGTAGAGATGAACTGTCACGGTGGAAATCTTTTTAAATGTGTTTGCCACATAACGCGGAAAGGGGGGGGGGAGAATAAGTCTGACAAGGTTTGCGATTTTTGATAATTGATCGCCACGTTTGCGGCAAAAAAACTTAAAAACCGAACCATGCCTGGCGATGGTTGTAAAATAGCTTTAGTAGGCAAATTTAATATAGATATTAATTCCAAAGATCTGTTTTATGCAACGAGAAAGACAAATATAGCACACTCATGGATTATGATGCTCATTCCTAATAGTATTTAAAATGGTGAAGTATAGTTGGAACATGTTTGGCGAATATTGTAAAACAGTTTTAGCAGCTATAGATTTCGATTCCAAAGAAATATTTTGTGCAACAAGGAAGAATTTTTTTTTCTTCCTAAGTAAAGGCACGGATATGAATAATGATACGCTTTTCAATTTAATGAAACAAGGAAGAAAAATAGGGACGGCGCATGGACTATGATACGCTTTTAATATACAGCATTCTAGTGAGTATTTAAAATATGAAAGTGTTTCAGATTTTTTCAAACTTTTCTCCATACAAATACATTGTGGTTTGTTAACGACATTAACGGCAGTTATAAACTCCTTCTTTAGTAAGCGATTTATCTTTTATTTCTTTAATTTTTCAGTTTTCTGTGTGATACTGGATCTTTACCATCGAGGGTAGCTTGAGAAAAGGTAAATAAAGCAGGGAGCGCGCGATCGCCATTTGGCGGATTACGTTTTTTTGTCTCTTGCAGAATTCCGAAATTTTTCACTATTTTCGCTTCATACTTATGGCGTTTACCTTTCTACGCCCGTATTTTCTCATGGAATGTTGTATGTCACTCTTTCAATGGTTAGATCAAAGAATGCTGTGGCAGTCAAGATCATTTAAGAGAATTCACCTGGACGTTTCGTGGTCGATGACTTTACACAAAATATCGTCTTCAACGAAATGCTCTGTTAGAATTTGTAACTGTATTTGCTCATTCGTCATTTAATATCTACTCTTCTTTATTTTTTACTTAATAAAGATAGTTAAAAACAAATTTTAAAGATTTCAATCATTTCATCGTCATTGTACAGTTGCTAAGAACTGGCGTGAAACCTTTTGTTTACTTTCCGTCACAAGTCATATTCCGTCCGCGTCGCTCTTTGATTTTTCCTGTTAGTTTTGTTCAAGGCCTTGGTGACATTCTTGATCGTTGCCATTTATTTTTGAATATTACAGTCATTAAAGTGACCGTCGAATTCGACGGGTTCCAGCTAGTTATTATTATTATTATTGCAGTAAAAAGTTAGAATGTTTTTGCAGCATTTGTAACAAGAACATTGAATTACTTAATTTGATTTCTATTAAAAAAATATTTTCGCGATCATTTGTTTACATGTGGCTTAACATTCCCGATTAAATGTTGTCAGGATGGGTACAAAAGTGCATGCATAAATGTATTTAGTCTGATGAAACATACTGAAAAATATCTTATCAGCGATCGAAAAAGTAACTTTTGTTCCTAGTTTGTTGCCTGAAGTAGTTGAAAATGCTGAGGTTGATAATGTGTATTATAGGGTTCAGCCAATGGAGGTAGAGTGCACGTACTGACAACAAAATGAGCAACATGTTTATCCAAAGGAAGCCTTTAGACATGAAATTTTATCCGTTGTTTCTGAATTGTGAAGCAATAGGAGTCTTCCACATAACATTTTATCTCTTGTTGTAAATGCTGGTAACTCTGTAGCCCAGCTAGTCGCTTCTTTTTGTGCTAAAATATTCGAGCAATACCACAAAAGCAGAGCTGCAAACACTCCCTGTTTTTTTTTCGGGAGATTTCCCACCACAATTTTTAAACAGTTTTGTTTTGGATTAAATTTTTGGTCCTATTTTAACCATACACTTACTTGACGCCAGAGATGCCTTGATCTGGAAGCAGCTCTCTCGCTCGGAGGCCGTTTATTGTACCGCGGGCGGTTGATGGCTGCCACTTCTGCAAAATGCGGTTGTTTGGGGCGCACAAAATTTGGTACTAATTAAAAATTAATGGTGGGAAATCTCCTGAAAAAAAAAACGGGAGAGTTGGCAGCTCTGACGAAAGTGATGCGACGAAAGTCGCATTGAATTGTGCATCCCGAATATACACCTGATTACACGGTTATGAGCATCCTTCCCACACATCCATTATGTAGATTAAGTACACAATCAATTGTGCATCCTGAATGCACAAACTGAGTGCACAATTATGTGCAGCAGCTGAGAGTGTACATACAGTGTGCTTCCCCAGTACACACATCTGTGCACTTACAGTGCACAATCTTTTTAGTGAGTACGAGATTAAAAAGTGGCCTTTTACTGAGGAATTTAGAGGGAATGTAATATTAGAATATGTAATATTGAAAATTAAGCTTGCATGCCTAAAAAACACCTTAAACTATTTTAAAGATTTTGAAGCCCCTGACTCTTCGGGCCCCCCCTCGAGTCGCGGGGTTTCTGGGGTCCTCCGCTGAGCCATTGCGTAAAGCCGTAAGATTGCTGGGAAATAAATAATCAAATTACTCTTATTATAAAGGAGTACTATATCCATTTTTAGGGAAATCGCCGACCATCCGACCTGGCCGTGGAAGAAATATTTTAACATATGGGAAGGAAAATTTTGGAGCTCATAACTCATTCATTTTTAGGTCAAATGTATTAAAAAGTTGTATCTAGGGTTAAAATAAGCTAGATGTTGTCATTGAAAAGAATAAAGCTGTTGCGTATTTAAATATGAAGATGTCCCGTTATGGAAATTTTATGCATAGAAAATAAACGTGTGTACGCTCTTGAAACGTTTGGTATATGCAACTTTGCTTCACGACGAACGTCAGCCGAATAAAGGCCAAGATTTCTTTCTTCTTCTTTTTTTTTTTTTTTTTTTTTTTTTTTTTTTGTAGCTGTACATGCGTCACTCTTCCAATCAAATTTAGCCGGGTGGATGTCCGTTTGAATATTTTTCAAAAAATAGAGGGCGAACATATTAAATTATGATAGGGTTTTGCACAAAATAATGTTGTTTAATGGCTTGTCTTGAGCAGCGCCGGCGCAAGGTTATCCGGCGCCAGCCTGCAAAAAAAAGCTAAAATTGCCCCCCCCCCTCCATTTTTTAAAAATTTACATTTTTGATATCCGACGTGCTAGCGGCTTTTATGTACTTGGGTAATTGAGGTTTTATTGTACACACACACACATATTTATATATATAATTAGAATATTGTATCTTTGAGTGGATGCTACATTGATTCGTAAGTTTACTACACTGCTCAAAACAATTAAAGGATATTGTAAGTTTTATATAAAATAAAGATATAAGCGAATTTTTTTTTGACGAAAATAGAAGAAGAGAATCACAAATGCAAATTTTTCTGATTTTCAAACTGTGGAGTATGCTAATTTTGAGTTCGACGTCAAAAACGTCGCTTCAGCGGCAGCGAATGAAATTGGACTTTCAACTGAATAAAAGACAATGAAGACAAGGATGATCGGCAATCAGTGACTGCTTTGTTTCGATGAGTACGATGTCTCAGCGAAGTCATTTAACCGATTCAGAAGCTTGGAGAGTTGTCGGTAGGTTAGAAGGGGGCCAAACTGAAGCCGAAGTAGCGCAAGCCATTGGAGTGTCACAAAGTGTGATTTCCAGGATCTGGAACCAGTTTTTGGCGACTGGAAGTGCTGGCCGAAGACCAGGGCAAGGTCGTAGACGGGCAACAACGCCCAATGAAGATCGTTATTTAGTGTTAACAGCTCGGAGACACCGGAATATGAACGCTACTCTTCTCCAACAACACCTTCGTTCGGCTACTCGCACCACGGTTTCAACTCAGACTGTCCGAAACCAGCTCATTGGTGTAGGTCTGTATGCTCGCCGACCAATGGTATGTGTTAGACTAACATCAAGGCATCGTCGCGACCGCAGGGAGTGGGCAACAGAGCATGTGAACTGGAGGAGAAATGAATGGAGCAATGTTCTTTTTTTCTGACGAGTCCCGTTTTTCAGTTCATCCTGATAATAGGCGCATTTTCATCTGGAGGGACCGTGGCAGTAGGAATAATCCTGCGTTCGTGCACGAAAGTGTCAGCTTTGACGTGGGGGAGTGTTGGTGTATGGTGGCATCTCCATTGACGGGCGCACAGACCTCTACATCATTCGAGATGGACCTCTGACTGGTCGCCGATATAGGCATGAGATCCCCAGACCTATTGTAGACCCTTACGCTGCAGCAATCGGAGATGACTTCATTTTAATGGACGATAACTGCAGGCCACATCGTGCTAACCTGGTGGAGGATTTCCTTTTCGAGGAAGGAATCGTACGAATGGAATGGCCAGCGTGTTCTCCAGACATGGATCCAATAGAGCACGTTTGGGACGCTCTAGGAAGACGAGTTGCTGGCCGCCAACCACCCCCAAAAACTCTCCAAGAACTGGAAAGAGCTCTTCTGGAAGAGTGGGACAGAATACCCCATCTCGTGCTTAATAGCCTCATTGACTCCATGCTTCAAAGGTGTTCAACGTTGCTGGCCGTCCGTGGAAACCATACCCCCTACTGAAAATGATTTCCTTTGAAGAAAACACCTTTTCTTATTCTTTTTTTCTCATATGCACAAATTGTGTTTTTTTCCTTTTCTACGCAAATGCGCAATAAAATTCATTTTTTTTTCTGCCAAACATGTGTAATTTATTCTCATATAACCTACTACGTCTGTCGACCATGTATCAATCAGCTAAAAAGTTTCCCAGCCACAAGATCCACCTAAAACCGCAATATCCTTTAATTGTTTTGAGCAGTGTATATATATATATAACTACACATATTCATGCATCTCGTTTTAAAAAATAAAAATATAATCATTATTTTTAAAAAATAAAGTGTTCAGAAAGAAGAAAACTTTAATTCCGTATGAGGAGATGTTAAAAATCTAATCATATTTTTTAAAGAACACCTGTTTCAAAAATGCTTCTTACCTTACAGAGACATAGGCAGAATAGAATCTAAAATAAATCCTCCAAAAACAGAAAGTGGCTTACTAATTAACATGTAGTTTTTTGCATAAAACAGATTTCAATAACACCACACCAAACGATCTGATTCTTCCACACGTACAACCAACGAGGTAAAATAACAGAATAAGGGAAAACAAAAATTGACGTCTACTAGACAGTCAGTCTTGAAAGCTTGTGCGCCGAAAACAGTTTTGTTTTCCACGGGAACGGAAATGGCTTGCTGATGCTTATGCTATACTTTTGTAGTATGTTCTTGATATGCCGCTCCTTTTCCCAGTGATATTTGATGGACTTACTTCGAACGTTACTTACCACACATCAATATCGGTGCTAGGCAGGCACGTATCTAGAAAAACATTTCGGAGCGGGGTCCAAGAAATTTCGGGGAAGGGAGGGGGTGTCCAAGCGGTTAAAAAAAGCAGAATTTTTCACTGAAAGACTGTATCATTATCATTTTAGTAACAAAAATCAAAATTAAATACGTCCTTGGTGCTAGGGGGAATTTTCGGGGGGGGGGTGTAGCATCGGGCCCCATTCTAAACTCAAAAACTGGGAAAAGGTTGATCTTCGTAAAAGGGGGCGCCCTTTTTTACATTTGCAGCGGGAGGGGGGGGGGCGTACCCTATGGCCGCCCCTGCTTTTACATATAGTAATATATGTTTCTAAAAGTTTTTACTTCCCTTTAACATATAGTAATATACAAAACCATACCCATGGGTTGGTCCTATGGATCCGGACCCTGCCCCTCCCCGAAATTATCACATTATATATATATCCATTATGTGTGTGCGCGTGGGAGAGAGAGAGAATTTATATATAAAATAATGATATTCAATCAAACAGACCTCCCCCCTCTCCCCACCCCCTAAAAAAATGTCGGACCCCTCCAAAATTATTTTCTGGGTACGGCCCTGGTAATATATGTTCCTGACCCCCCTCCCCCCTCTTGGTTAAGGCCTTGCAGCACATTTTATCAGACAAATAAACAAATTATATACACACTGCAATCATTATTAATAAAAACCTATCTTCCTAAAATCTGTCCATTTTTAAAATTTTTGCTTTGGGGAGAATTTGGCGCTCCTTGGCGCCTGCCTGCAAAGAAGGCCTTGCAGGCCCGCTTCCGCCGGCCCTGGTCTTGAGTGTTTGTTGCTTTGTTTTAACATATAAAGCCATCTACGCGCAAAATTTGAATCTGTTTCTTTAAATTTGTTAAAACAAAACTTTTTATTGTAAGAAGCATTTTAGTACAAATCGTACACTCGTACTCAAATTACTTGACTTTATGTTGAATTTAAAAATAAGCCAGGGGTTTTTGGCCCACCACGTATTACAAACAGAAAAAAAATCTGTCATCGGTTGCATTAATTATTCACAGTGTAAATGACAACTTAGCACTACCCTCCTTCAATTTTACATTAGAATAGTACACGTTTTTAAGTAATCCATGTACCATTTTGAAAATAAAAATATCAGTGGTTAAAACTAAAAGTATATTTATGTTTGGACAAAATTAATAGTGATATGGAAAGATTTATTTATTATAAATATCATATACAGTATGTATATAAAAAAGTTCCCCTATTTACAGCAATATACTGCAAAGACCACTGTTCAGAGTGCTACCAAATGTCAAGGAAATATTAATGACTCTATGGTAGAGAGATTTCAGGAAAAAATTTACCATCAATACTGGCTGACGATAGAGTCACCAGCTGCTATTTCCTAGTGTTTGGCCTGCGAGATCTCCAGATTTTAATCCGTGCGACTTTTGAATTTGGGGATATCTCAAATTCAAAGACATGGTCTACGAAGAAAGCCTTAGGTCTTTTCCAGACTTTATAGATAGCATCACACGACATGCACATAACTTTCTGCCCTATATACTGCCGTCAGTTGTGGAGCATGTCATTGTAAGGCTTCAGATGGTGGCTGCGAATAAAGACACCTACGTTGACTATGTTTTGCTCTAATTTCACTGCAAAGTCATTTGAAATTTGCAATTTTTTCTGTATTTGTCGGTTTTGTTCATATTAAAATATTGTAAAAGATCTGGTGGTTTTTTGAACTACTTTTTTTTCCACAGAAATCTCCCTCCCTATGTGTCATAAAGATTTCCAGCTAAATTGGGGGCATTCTAATCAATTGTTTTTGCTGTACACTATTCTGAAGAAGGGAACTTTGATTAGGAACACCATAATATGAACATCACTTTAATTATAATACTGTAATGTTTGTTTACAGTAATAAGATTAATTTGTTTATGCCTATATCGTATTTATACCTCTATTTTCGTAAAAGATTTAGAAAAAAGAAAGAAAGAAAGAAAGAAACGCGAATGGGGCAGTGTCGGGGCACACGACCTTTGGTTTCACGTGAAACGTCTATGGCAGCGAGTTGCTTTTAGTGTTAGAAATAGAAATGAAACGAGGAGAGTTGCTCGCAGAGTCGGGCGCAGCAGTAGAGGTGCTTGCGTAGTCGGCGTGGTTTACTAAGCATGCCTTGGCAGCTTTGAGAGGCTCCCAAAACCACGTCGCTCGCTCAGCGTTGGACATTGGGGTACCTTTTAGCTCATAACCCACTCTTTCCAAGATCACCGTGATTTATATTTCCTGCTGGTTCTAGCATGGGCTAAGGCCGATATATTGATTTTTTATATTTTCTTTTACACTTCCTAGTTATTTTTACCTATAAACATAGCCCGAATTACTCTTATTTTTACTTGAACCGATCCGTGTAAATGAACTCTATAAGCACACGAAAGAATCACCACGCTGTCACGTCTGAGTCATGAGTTACACTGCATCATTGAAGGGAGCGAGAGCGCCGGTTTCGATCATTCTGCGCAGTGCCCCCCCCCATCCCCCCACCACTCCTACCTGTCCCAACTCAAAATCAAGGTCATACCAGCGAGCAGACTATATAAGCTAATGACACTGGATTTATATTCTAACAATAATAATTTTGTAATTGTGAAGGTAAGATGATACAGACTTTTTGTTACGGTCCACTTTTCTGGCCTAGTACCCGTGTGTGATTTCAAGACGTTTCACACCAAGAATGATCTGGACCTTTACTATTCTGCATATTAAACAACTCTCTGCGTTTCCCGCATATTTTAGCATACTACTAAAATTTATGCTAACTATAAAAATAGTACCATATGCAAGCGATTTTTTTAAAGAATAATTTTGCTGGTAAAACTAGTACATTGAAAAATTGGGATTATTAATGAAGCAGCCAAACACTCAAAAAAGCCAATTGAAACGTTTTGTATAATTCACACAAAACAGTAAAAACATGCCGCACGTACTTTCCAAAAGGTGCAAAACTTCCTTCCTTCATCAGCAAGAAGATCTGATACTACGTACGTAGGACAGCAAAACTTAAAATAAATAGCTAAAAAATTAAAATTAACTGAAGGTGTTACCTTTGATTTTTTCTATCTACGAGTTAGTTGGCAAAGGCTTTGTTGTTGTTTAAAGGACTTTATGCACCTTTTGAAATGTACGTACACTCTGTTTTTTGTCGACCAGTGTGTTTTATGAATTTTTTTTTAGTTTTACTTATACTATATAATCTTAGAAATATACAATTTTAGAACAAAACAAATGTTGGAGGTCTTCAGCATAGCGATAGATTTCATGCAAAAGCTAATACATAAAAAAAGCAAGATTGTAATATTCACTCAATTTCAGTGAATGCATGAATTAAAAAAATTGCAGTTCTTTTTCAAATTATGCAATATACAATTCAAAATATAAATCCGAATTAAAAAATGTTTCGTTTATGTTTAGTTAATTTTGATGTAATTAAAACTGCAATAAAATGTCTAAACGTTGCTTATTCTTGGTTCCACTCTCAGTGTTTGATATTTTGAATTTAAAGTGCATATACACCTGACTATACCTGACTATTACATTTTGTAATGACTAGTTATGCATTTTCGTATAGTTAAGAAATACATTACTACTGTTGATTTCCTGTTTAATGGCGTTCTACTTAACTATGATTTTCAGCCTTCTCGGCTCCTCCGCCCTAGAAAAATTCCTAAAGACGACAGTGCATTTGATTAACTACGATTTTTTATTGAAGTGTAATCGTTTTCGTCCCTTTTCCTCCCTTTTCTATCTTCTGCAGATCTATTATCTGCAGTATACATATCTATTACCCAGGTAGCACAAAGATATTGACGAATGTCCACCGATATCGGGCAATATTTTGAAAGTCTCTGAATGTCATACATTGAATTTACGACATCTGCCGATATTGGCAGATATTAATTAAAAGTAATCCTTTTTAAAAACATTTAAGAGAATCTCTTCAATTATTTTATAACCTTATCATTCAGAAATAACATCCTAATGTTTGTTTTTTTTCATTTAATCCAATTTTTTAGCGATATACTCATTTCAATATACTATTTTAAACATTGGTGAATATCAGGGAATATCGCAGAAATGATATTCTGTTTACAACATTGGTGAATATCAGGGAATATCGCAGAAATGATATTTTGTTTACAACATTCGACTCGCGCATGCGTACTAATCGTTATTCTTGGCGGGCGGGAGGAATTTCCAAACATCAACAACGTGGGAAGTCGGAGTCGCCATTGAACATGAACTTATTCCGGATACATTGCTGATCGTCATGGCAAAGGATATAGAATTATCTTCTAAAATGTAAGTACATCTTTTATGTTATTTAACTGTCATTTACATTGTTTTTTTATATATTGATATATGTATTGTTTGTTTATATGACGATGCAACAAAGAATATGCTGCACATCAAATCAGTATTTTTTTTCTACAATTGTGTAAATATTTCGTGAAAGGTGTTTATGTCTGCAATTTCTATGTTTGCGATATTTTGAAGGAGAACGTAAATCTATTTGCCGTTGCGGACATTATGTGAAATATTCTTGTACAAGTTTATTGTGATTGTTATAGTGCACAAAAAATACTGAGTTATTTTTGATATAGTGCACACAAAAAAATATAATATCGAAGCTTGGGGGGGGAGTGATTTCAGCTTCTTAGAAGCAAAGAAGTTTATCTTCATCGCAGTTTATATCAGAAGTTTTAATTTAGTCTCGGAACATATTTCTATTTTTTTTTTTGGGGGGGGGGGGCGAGTGTAGAGCTTTTGAAACGTTTAAAGCTCAACTTCATGTGTTTAAAATTAATGTGAAGAAACACAAGAATTGGCTCAGTACCTGAGCCCAAGAATTATATTCAATATTAAGTAGCTAAGAAAATTTGAGGAAATACAAATTGTTATTTTTTTTTATTGTTCAGTGGTTAGTCTAGTAGTTCGCAGCGTACTTTGAGTTTCATTTTGCCTGTGATATACCATCATTTCAGGGTTGGGTTTTTGACTTCAAAAACTGTTTTTCGACATGACAAGCATCAAAAAGTGGTTTAAACCGTCAAAAACTAATCCATAAAAGAAAGAGAACAATATGCAAACTAATTATGCAGTATATTTACATTTTGCATTAAACTAAATGCCTAATTAAAATTAATTATATTAAAATATAACAATTATATACTAGCACATATGTTGTGCTCACTAAGAATAATTAGTTTAATACCATTTATATAACAAATTTATAAATTTAATGTATACAATATTATATATAAAAATTGTATATATCAGTGGCACAGCCAGAAATTTATTGTTTGTGTGATACGGGAGTGAAGAATACACTTCTTGTATGACAAAAAATATTGCTCATTGGAGGGGGTTGCGACTCCCCTATCCCCCTTGGCTACGCCACTGATATATGTAATTAATGAATAATATTCTGCAGTTTTTCAAAAATTTCAAACGAAAGTATGGGTAAACATTTCCTAGAAGAAACATGAAGTTTATTTTTGGTTTAATCTAAATTGAAAAGGCTTTAAGGAATAGCCAATAGCATAGGAATTTCACTCATTTAGACTAAAGAGATAAAGATCAGGTCGTTTTAACTATCAGTATACTAAAGTTTTCCATTCAAAATAGAATTAGTAAAAAATTTTGGGACTTGAATGCTATAAGTAAGCACATCCTTATAAAGTACATAATGGTCTTACTTCTTAAAAATAAATAAATCTGATAGATGTAAACAAAATAAGCATTTTTTACTGATTATAGTGCTTTATTTTTCTAAATATTAATTGATTAATTCCTTGCAGATATTAAAGTACAAGCTATATTGCAATAAAGTAAAACACTTAAAAATATTGTTTATTTTTTCCACTCAATATTTGAGGTTTTTGACATGATGGTTTAAACCATGGTTAAAACTATTATGCGTCAAAAACTAGCCAACCCTGCATCATTTGTTTCCATCGCATAACTTTTCCTACTTTAAAAATCTCAATTTTTTTTCTGCTGGAGCCCAATCATGACCCACAGCAAATTTTAGTTAATGAAATTTGTAACACATATCTTGTATCTTGATTATCAAATTTATAATTTTAGAAAGGTTGGTCACGAGATATTTTGATATGGAATGCCATATCTAAGATTTTATTTTGTTGAGGACTGTGTATCAAATTGTAACCTAAGTTTCGTCTGTAAGCTAAGTAAACAATCAGATATTCGGGAGGGGGGGGGCTGGCTTACAGTTGCCTTAACCATCAGCCTGGCTGGATACGTGCCTTAGTTCGTTATATTTTTGGTTTGCTATAAGAGTTCGACTGTATAGGAGAGATGAGAAATAATGATCTATCATATAATGAAATATGGTTATTTTTCCCGTGGTTTTCTCCGGTTGTTGTAATGTGAATATTCCTTTAAAGTTCTCGGCCTAAAGGCATTCCCCCCCCCTCCAGGGGTTGCATTTCAGTTTTTCATTTGGTTGTGCAACTGCACCCCCTATTTGCCACCCCTGATCCCCCCATTACGCAGATAACCTTTGTAGTTTTGCTGTAATTAAAAGCAGCCTTGTGGACACTATTAACAGAGAATTGCATAATCTAAAATTATTCGAACTCAGTTACAGACAGCGCTCGAAAGTTGCGGTTGTCTGCTTACCCAGGGCAGTCAGATTTTTAAACGGGCAAGTAAAACAAAGAATTCAGTTGCCCTTAGGGCAACCAAAAAGAAAAGAATTTTCTTTCATGGTAATTATCAAAAAGAGTAGAAAGAAAGGAACTACTATTGTTTTATCTTCAGTGTGCTCGTTTCCTATTTGTTTACAAGCAGCCGATCACCGTCAAGAGAATTCTGCCATCATAGTCAAATCAGACGTAGTCAAAAATCCATTTTTCATAGTAACAGCCGCAATTAAAAAACAAAAAAATTGTATAGCAAAAGTTGCATGGGTAACAAACTGCACTTGGGGGCAACCAAAATAATTTCAGAGATTGCCCAAGGGGCAGCACAAAAAGAAAACAAAACACAAGATTCTACCCGTGGTTACAGACATTACGGATAAAAGTTATTTGTAAAAATATTTCATGTTAATGTACGAGCTATTTTGCTTCAATATTGTCATTTCTAAAACTTTTTGTTTTGACTTCACCCTCTTTTTAATTAGTTTTTCTTTCTACAGAAAAAAGAAGTCCTCCCATGTTAAGTGTGTCCTTTGTGACACAGCTAGAGTGAAAGAACCTGAAAGCTAATATCATAGGTTTCCGAAAGACCCAATAATGTAAGTGTTAATTTTAGTAAGAGTATACCATGTGTTACTCATTTTGTAATGAAGCTATCAACAAATTCTTTATGTATGGTAATGTACAATGTAGGGATGCACCGAATATTCGGTATACTGGCAGTATACCTATTCGACAGTATACCGTGACGGTTCAGCCAAATACTTAAATATTCGACAACCGAATAGTAAACAAATTTAAGTATTCCCCAATTAGTAAACAAATACATATTTTTTATATCAAGAATGAAAGATATAGTATAGTACCATAGTACTAAATTGATTCAAGTTGTTACTAATATCACATGTGAATAAGCGTTAGAAATTAGAAACCCGTATAAAGTCCTCCTACCAAGGCACCCCCATCCTTGGCAGATAGTCCTAACGTAGCATTCCACAATCACACAAAAGAACAATATCCCAATGAAATTAGTTTTAATGTAAGAGAAAACACTCGGATGTTAAATTTGAATTTTGTTGCTTTTTCAGTTTTTCTTAAATCATGACACATTGTATTAACCTGTGCTATTACTAACTGATTTAAATTTGAAACAGTAACCAGGAAAAAAAAACTCATAACATTAAGGTAATTAACTCCTAAAGTAATCAATATGCTTATTCTTGATGGATGGGAATTCATTTGTGGTGAATAGTCACCGTTATGCCATAAAAGTGTCATTTGTTACTTTCCGAACATGTACCATGTAAGGAAAGTATTGTAATCATGAAAAAATCCGACTTCGAGATTTTGGTGTTTTTAGACGTTTTCAGGGCTTCTGAATCCATTTATGCTATTTTTACGAGATGTATCTGTGTGTGTGTGTGTGTGTGTGTTTGTGTGTATGTGAGTGAACACGATAGCACCTGAACGGAGCACTCGATTGAGCTCAAATTGGATATATATGTCATAAACTACCGTCGCAAGACCGGTATTGATTTTGGTGTGTATAGGACGTATAGTTTTTCTACAGGGCTACGACAAAGATTTCTTTTACATTATGGCCTATGGGGGGGAATTTCTTGAAAGTGCGCTATCGTTTAAACGGTAGATTCGATTGAGCTCAAATTGAGTATATATGTTATAAACCACCGTTGAAAGACCGGTATTGATTTTGGTGTGTATAGGACTTATAGTTTTTCTACAGGGCTACGACAAAGATTTCTCTTACATTATGGCCTATGGGGGGAAATTCTTGAAAGTGCGCTAGCGTTTAAACGGTATATTCGATTGAGCTCAAATTGGGTATATATGTTATAAACCGCTATCTTAAGATCGATATTAATTTGGATGTGTATAGGACTTATAGTTCTTCTATAGGGCTACGACAAAGATTTCTTTTACATTCTGGCCTATGGGGGGAAAATTCTTGAAAGTGCGCTAGCGTTTAAACGGTACCTTCGATTAAGCTGAAGTTGGGTATATATGTTATAAATCACCATCTTAAGACCGGTATTGATTTTGGTGTGTATAGGACGTATAGTTTTTCTACAGGGCTACGACAAAGATTTCTTTTACATTATGGCCTATGCGGGGGGAATTTCTTGAAAGTGCGCTATCGTTTAAACGGTAGATTTGATTGAGCTCAAATTGAGTATACATGTTACAAACCACCGTTGAAAGACCGGTATTGATTTTGGTGTGTATAGGACTTATAGTTTTTCTACAGGGCTACGACAAAGATTTCTCTTACATTATGTCCTATGGGGGGAAATTCTTGAAAGTGCGCTAGCGTTTAAACGGTATATTCGATTGAGCTCAAATTGGGTATATATGTTATAAACCGCTATCTTAAGACCGATATTAATTTGGATGTGTATAGGACTTATAGTTCTTCTATAGGGCTACGACAAAGATTTCTTTTACATTCTGGCCTATGGGGGGAAAATTCTTGAAAGTGCGCTAGCGTTTAAACGGCACCTTCGATTAAGCTGAAGTTGGGTATATATGTTATAAATCACCATCTTAAGACCGGTATTGATTTTGGTGTGTATAAGACTTATAGTTTTTCTACAAGGCTACAACAAAAATTTCTTTTATATTATGGAATAATGGCATATGTTGAGAAATTCTTGAAAGTGTGCAAGCGTTTAAACGGTGCATTCGATTGAGATTCAATTTGGTATGTATGTTTGAATTATTCATCGATTCAAATTTATTTAAATGCTTGGTAATGATCTTAATCGTAAGTGTTCGGAAAGTCGAGTGGTGTCACTCCAGATTTTTTATATTTAAATTCTAGATTTCCCTAGAAAAACAATTTTATGGAAATTTACCTTCCATGGCCAACCTAAAATTGGTACTTACGTATTATCCCGGTGGTCATTCCAGCCAAACTATTTTTCCGTCAAATGAGTTGCCAAACTGTTGCCCCAATCGTATTCAAAACCATTAATAATTTCATATGTCCGGCATTTCTCTTGGCAAAAAAAATTGCTCGTCTTGGCGGACTGCCGGGATAATATGCAAGTACCCTAAAATTTATCACTAACAGTCTGTTATCTGTTATTACTTTTTTTTTCTCTACCAAGTCTAAGCAAATTTTGGGTGCCACTCTGGGGCGTAACCAAGGGAGGTGTTAGGGGGGTCATAACCCCCCCATGAGAAATTTTTTGCCATACAAAATGTATATTCTTCACTACATTATCACACACACGTATACATATATATGAGTTGTAGTAGTCATAACCCCCCCCCCCCATGAAAAATTTCTGGCTACGCCCCTGGTGCCACTAATAATACTTAACTCAAACTAAAACCCAATCTAATTAAGAATTATTGGATCTTGGGATCAAACTTGCTAGTTAGTGCTGTTTCATTAATTAATTAAAAAACTAGTATAAAACAGCATACCATACCATTTTGACATGTTTTGAAATGAGCAATGTATTTTTTAATTAATAGTTTTTCAAATATCAATGTTTAAAATATTCATCAATTTTATTTATTTTTTACTGTCAGAGTATATTATTTTAAAACAGAGTAACAAAACGTCAAATCTGATTCTTCCGCTAATTATTAATTTAAAAATGCAAGATTTCCCGATTTTGATGGGGGAAATTAATAATTTCATTCTGATAATTTAAACCTTTCAGCCAACCATGTGGTTAAAATATTTTAGCTAATTTTATCGTGTAGCAATTACATGTCTGAAAAGCTTTCTTTTTTCTTTCTTTTGTAGCTGCTGCTGCTTTGAAGTTTAAGGACAAGGACAAGGAGGTTTTGGCAAATATGTTTGGTCGAAGTTTAGCTGAAGCACCTGATTAGAATAAAAAAAAGATTCGTGTTTCAGATTGTTCCTTAACATTTGATATTGTGGACAATTATACTGAAAACTTATAAAGATAATTTTGTTTTTAAAAATAAAATATGAAAATCTGTTTCATGTAATATTTTGGAAAGAAAACTTAATTTGAAGTGTGTTTATAATTAGGGATATTTATAATATTAAAAATGTACAGTACTAATTTTTTACCAGAGTTAATCCTTTTCCAGTAAGCTGTTTAAAGCGCATTTTGTTTTGCATGAATTAAAACTTAAATTAGTTTTTAAAATTCACAATTGTGCAATTTTAAGCATTACTCAATTTTAATAGCATTTCCAATTTAATAAAAATCTTAAAATATAGCCCAAAAAAGATTTCAATCCATTTATTCCAAATCAAAATTTATTTATTTTAATATTTTCTTCTTCTGTTGTTTACAACCAATAATATTTGCTTTTTGATCAAGTTACAGTAGAACCCTGATTATCCAAGGTGGTCAGAATCAAACATGCCTCGGATAACACTGACAATCATAATCACAATTACAGTTTTAAACATACTGCAGATCATGTCCAGACTTCGAAAAGATTACAGTCAAATGTAATTCCCTATAAGAATGCTATTTTATAAATTCTACAGAAATAGTGTAATAAAATTGCATTACTTCAGAATTTTCGGAATATTTGATTTCACTAAGATCAAGATTACTACCTTTTTGCAAATTTAACAGTAACTGGTCATAATCCTTTTAGGAATTGGCCATAGTCGTAATCCTTATCAATTCTTGTAATCAATTGCAGATGGATGTGTAATCATCCGAAGTCTGATCATAAATCTTTTACATTAACCAAGGTGTCACATTGAATACCATGGAGCATTGCATAACCAAGGTTCTACTGTACTTTGAAACCTTATAAAGAAATGTATTTAATCACTCGTAACTGGAATTTTCATTCATCCCTCTTGTAATTTTTAATGAAATCCAAAGGCTTAAGATTAACTTTTAATACAAATATATTGAAAATGAATTCATTGTATCTGAGATGCATTAGTGCTTCATGGAAATTAAAATAAATTTAGGGGGTGGGGGTGGGAAATAACCTCCAATGGCAAATTACATTTTGTGGGAAACGTTTCAAGGTAAGTACAGAGTAAAAAAAGAAATATGAGCATATTACTGGAATTTTTTTTTTAATAGCTATTATTTTACTCGAAGAAAAGCTCTATTTATACTTCCTGCCCCCTCCCTTTTCCCTTTGCACATATGGCAAACATTTATTGTATACTTTGAAATTGGTCATAACTCCCACAATCTTTCTGAAAAATTCTAGATAAACTGTGTTGACCAAAGAAAAGAGTATGCAGTTTGATTTAACACTGAGATTGTTATAGCAGAGCTGTAGTAATTAAAAGTATATTGTCTTTGTGGATTTTATGAGTAGTGGCTACTATAAAATCCAAAGTAAATTTTATATTCTATAGGTGATTATAAAATAGCTGCCAATAGTAAAAGTTTCAACTATTTGTTAAAGCTTTTAATTGCACTCTACAATATAAATTGCTGCAAAATTTGAGTATTAAAGGCCTTTACGTTCTCCAAAAGGTGAGTCAAGAATGTGTGTGAAGAACGATTTTTAGCACCATCAAATGCAAACTTGTACAAAAAATTTTTTCCCAGTCATTAAAAAAAAAAAAAAATGTTTCCGCTAACTTATTAAAGCATCAGGTCAATATTGTATGCTTGGACTCCTATTTGTGAGGGAAAATTTTGATTGTAAAAGAAATTGGGGGGGGGGGGGACTTGACTAATTAATATTTCACATGTAGACATTTTTTTTGGTTTGAAATTATAGCTCAAAAGAGAATTTTTTAATGCTTTATTTCATTTTAAAGCATTAAAAAATTCTATTTTGAGTTATAATTTGAAACCAAAAAAATGTCTACATGTGAAATATTAATTAGTCAAGTCCCCCCCCCCCCCAATTTCTTTTACCATCAATATTTTCCCTCACAAATAGGAGTCCAAGCATACAATATTGACCTGATGCTTATAGGGCTGATGGGAGAAACATGAAAACAATATTCAGAAATGTTGGAAACCAATATTGCTCAATGTCAAAAAATAATATTTACAAATATCAAAAAAAGATATTCCTGGATATCTGAAAACAATATTCAGAAATGTTAAACTGATATCTCTGAATGTCAAAAAATAATATTCAGGAATATCATTTAGGGGGGGTCCATTTAATATTGCCCAATATTGTAATTTTGATATTGGGCAATATCTCTGTGCTACCTGGGTAGGGAAAGAAAAAAAATATATATTGTTCTTCCTCCAAACATTCTTGGACTTACAAATTTGAATATTCGTTTCTTACTAGTTGATTGTGTAAGCAAATTACAGGCATTAAATCTAGATATCAATAGTAAGTTTACCATAGTTACGCTTTAATTAAGAAATTTTCAAAATTATCTAACAGCAAGATGGTTAATCAGAAAGTTAACAATCTTGAAAGTCATGCACATGATGCCATGATACTTCTGCAAATTCTGCTTCGGGAGTCTTCTACTAATAACGATTTTAATGGTTCCTTGAAAATCATGAAATAGAGAGCCAACCTATAATTTTTAGGATTAAAATGCTCACAAAACGATATATTTTTTTAAATGATGTGAATTCCAAACTAATGTAACTAGAAGTAACATTCAAAGCATTAATTCGCTATTCTATTGCTAATACTGGTCTAATTTAACAGCTTATGAATTATCATAGAAAAATCTCTAAAGTTAACGTACACTTGTGCTCTGAGAGAATAACACTCTCAAATTCTTTCAAAGTCTGATTTCAATGAAATGATTTTGAAACATAAATGTTTGAAATATTTGCCTTTCTGTATTATTAAAAACCAGTAATAACTAGTGGAGTTTTATGAAATATTAAATCAAAAAAGGGAATTACATTTTTTACTGTTTCACAATACTACATTTTTATTTACCACAGTTCATGCAATAGGTTCAGATAGAAAAATGATAATATATACTTTTGAAACCATTTAAAATTATATCCTAGTAAGAAAATAAAGCTAAAATACAGAATTTTCATTAAATAAGAAAAAAAAAATATCATATAACATATAAACTTTTGTAACAATATAAGACAGTCAAATTGTATACATAAAATGCATTTAAAGCTTAGTTTCAGATTAGCAATTTCAAAGCGCTTTTACAACGATTTGATGTGAAAATTACACCATCAATGCTACAAGTGCAAGGATAACAAAAATTTATTGTAAAAGACAAAATATTAGTTTAACGAATCATACAGTATTCATCTTTTAACCAATGACAATAACTTAACCGTGAAATATGTTTAGGTATTGCGAAACTTGACCATCTTGCAAAATACTGCAGTTATTTTTAAATTTAATTAAAATACTAAAAGCATAAAAAGGAACAAATATAAATTAAAAAAAATTAAACCAATAAATAGGTTAGGATTTGAATTAGCTCATACGTCGTTAAAAATGACTTCTAAACTGATTTCACCTAATTCTATATTGCTTGTTTGTGAGCGTGAAAGAGGAACAACGAAGAAAGTGATAACGCATTAGAGGATATCATTTATACTGGTATTATTTAGAATTTAAAAAAAAATGAAAAAAGTAGCAGGTAAGATTAAAATTATCCTGCAAATATATCAAAACATATTTGCAATGCACTAAAGGTACAGTTTTTATATTTTTAAAAGTTTATTTGCAGGATTTAAGTATACATTTTCTGTAGCATAAACATTAAATGGCGGCTTTCCAAGCCTTCTAAAAACGTTGTATTAACAACGATTCTAAACATAGTAGACAGGGTAAGACAAAATTTCTTTTGAAATGTTTTCTTTTCTGAAGCTTTAGATTTGCAAAAGCTAAGGCAGAAACTAAGCTTTGATACACTATCACTTCGATGATTCATTTTGAATATGTACTTTATAAAGAAGGGATTTCAGTAAGGCTAACACGGGGGCGCGCTGGTGATGATTATTAGTTTTGTAAAAACGCCGCTCTTGCGCCTTCACTACATTAATGTGTACTACGATTGACATCAGCATGAGTACGCGTTATTTGAAAGAGCGAGTTAAATCAAGGAAATTGCCTAGTGGAATCTGGCAAGCTCAATGAGAAAAGAGAACTTTAAAAACTATAAAGCTTAAATTGGAAAATTTGACAATTCTCTACATTTTCTAAAGCAGTCTGAAGTATTTTAACTGTATCTAAGCGTTATGCAATGACAACAACAATAGTAATATAACAAATAAAATAGGGTGACCAGTCAGACATCAACCGTGTTTTAGGAGTTTTTATACTTGAAAAGTAAAGAAATCAAACTTATAACGTATTTTAAGTCAGTAATATACAATAGAATATTTTTGACTGTTTTATCAGAAAACTATACGGAATGGATAGAATGTAAACTATTTAAGCTTATATTTTCCATTTTGATGAAGTATAAATTTGTTTGTAAAATACAAATGCAAATAAGTGCTTTTCAAACATGAATAAATAAAAAAGTTATCTAATATCAGCAATATTGTTTTCAAAATGAGAAAAATGTGATCTGAAAAAAGCTATAAGAGTAAAGCTTAAAAATTTTATAACATGAAATACTCTGGTGCAATCACTTCGGATTAGTCACAAAGCTATTTAAAAAAAAAAAAAAAAACTAAAAATTAAACATTATGAACCTCCACAAAGCTGCTTGTGTTTGTTTAAAGATACTGTCACAATAATCATATTTCTCAACTTCTTATTAATGACAACTATTGGATTTATCAATTTCAACCCCTCCCAAATTCACATTGCCTGTGAATTCGACTTTTTTAAAACAACTATTAACTGTGCTGCATTTTTTTCAGCCTATATGAAAAGATTGTTTTTATCATGTTTAAGTTTATCGCTTAGGTATACTATTTTTAAAATATTTCAGTTTACATTACATTTTAAATTATTTAATTTTGCATTCTTTTTAAAATATTTGATTTTACCTGTAGTTTAACATTACTCGTATGCTTACTATATGAAAATAAGCAAGTAATAATTTTTTTTTAAGTCAATCCCTACTTAGGTCAAAAAAGAATAATTTTATTTTAGTTACTTTTTATTAAATTTATTAATTTATTAATGAATTATTAATTAATGCAGGGCCGTTTGTGAAGCACAGGTCGATACCACTAATCCAGTTTGTTTAGTTTATTGTTTTCATTCATTTTTAATTTCACATAACAGAATCTAAAATTAATTAAGTAAATTTAATTTATGAATTAATGTATGAAAAAACTGTATTAACATCGTGTGTCATCCACTACAAGTTTAAAAATATGTATTTGAACTTGAGTGGATGAATAGAAAGCATTTTATTAATGATTGAAAATTTGAACAAGATATACAGGGTGATTAAAACTAAAGTTCCACTTTAAAACGATCAGAAGAGGAAAGCTACTGGACCAAATGTTGTCAAACTTGGTAATTGTGTAAACGTGGTCATGAAATTTATTATCGGCGGAAAAAAAAAGTAAAAAATTCAACACCAGGGGCAAGGACATATTTAAGAGGGGGGGGGGCAATTGTACGAATCCTCTCCTTCCCGGAAATTTTGATTTTTGTTACTAAAATGATAATGATATTGTGTCCTTTTGAGAAAAATTCTGCCTTTTTTACCCTTTGGACCCCCTCTGAAATACTTGTACCCACTCCAAAATGTTTTTAATGGGGGGAAGGGGGTCGGACCCCTGCCAACCCCTTAAATACGTCCTTGCCCCTGGTGTTGAATTTTTGAACTTTTTTTCAGCGGATAATAAATTTCATGGCCACCTTTACACAATTACCAAGTGCGATAACATTTGGTCCAGTAGTTTTCCTTTTCTCATCGTTTTAAAGTGGAACTTTAACTATTATCACCCTGTATATATATATATATATATAGTGAGTGAGTGAACTAATAGTAGGAAATGAAAAAAAAGTTTGGAAGCTTTTGTACTTTAATTTTTCGTTACTATACCATACTTGTAACTGAATACTATACTTGAGAATGTCGACTTTTACCGAAGAAAGTCAAACGTAACAAATACGTCGGTGAAAGATTGAATATTTCATTTATAGTCTTGTACATTCAGATCATCAGCAATGTATGGCGACAAGCACAGATATGATCTGGTGGAGGTAAAAAAGGCGAGCCGACGTAAACAGAGAGGCAGAAACGCAGTAAAATATTTATTACGTAAAATTACATTTAATATCGAGAGTATCCCTTCTTCTTCTCTCACCAGTATCTAAAGTTACATGCCCCCCCCCCAAAAAAAAAAGAAATACCGGGCTGCCTTTTAAATATACTATGGCATTAGCATTTAAATGCTACAGACTCGCTCTACAGCCGCTATTCTGGGGCCACGGTTTTTGTCTGGTCTGTGTGTTCCTGCGCATTCTCTGTGCGTTGCTCGCTGTCTTGGCGTGTTTAATTTATTCAATTATTTCACTTATAATTTAAGTTCTTCAAACTGGACTTCGAAAAGCAAATGACCAAGCATACCCTTTTTTTCGTGGATACCCATAAAAAGGAACACATATTTAAAGCAATAATAATAATAATAATAATAAAACAAGTAAAATTGTTATTTATTAAATTTTAAAAAGAATCATGAACTAAAATATCTTCAAAATATTTTTTGAAAGAAATTATTCATTATTATACAGTAAAATTTTTAATGAATGGAAAAGGTAGTGTTTTTATAATGGAATATAAGAAACTAAACTCTCGATTTTAGTCCTGAACTATCATATATGACTTGCATACAGTGACGCTGAACATGGTAGATGTTTCAAATGTTAAGGTACAGGACCAAGGTTCTGGCCTATCGAGTGGCTGTCGATCTAATGGTATGAAATTTTGGGCGCCTTTCTCCAGATGCAACGAGAATGCCCACATTTATGAATTTTAATATGCAGGTATACTTTACAAATTTAAATTTCATGAAATAATACTTGATCTGCAACTTTTGTTTTAATCAGAAATTAACAATTAATTGTAATCTATTCAAATGAAAAAGAGCCCCACCAGTGGCATAGCGCTAGCGCTTTGAACTGGGAGACGGAATGTGCCTGGTTCGAAACCAGGTCGAGTCAGCTGACCTAACCATTAGGAGTTTTCCGTGGTTTTCTCCGAAACTTCGTTTAAATACGGGTTAGGACCCCTTAGAAAGTCCCCCACAGAGAGCAATCCCACCCCCGGCCTAGATCCATAGAGTAGATAATTTGCCGTAATCCACATTTCCATTTTTCAAATGAAAGAGAAATAAAAACTTATCAATAGCATTATTGAACGTAATTTCTGAGATTCTAACGTAATTGCAAATATATATTCAACCCGTGTTTCGTACGGGGCGCTCAGCTAGTGAATTAATAATATAAAAATAATAAATGATAATGATACAATTAATTTGAATTAGTGTTTTTAGGAATAATTACATTAATTTAATTACCGCATGCAGTTTAACCGTCTTCAGAAATGCGCCTCCCTTCACTCTTAAGGTAACGATGTCCTAAAAAATAATTAAAAAAAAAAATTTCAAAACAGCGGTAAAACTACTTCCCTCAGTGAAAAGAGGAGAATTTTAAGCCTGTACTTGGCCGGTCTTTTTTAGGCAATATCTAAAAAATCCGTGTGTTTTCATTATTTTTCTTGAATGAATGGAGCAAGTGAAGACTGAAGATCGCCCCATAATAATTTTTATGTAAATTTATCGCGAAATAAATCGTTGAGAATTAAAAACAGAAGCCTCACTAATGAATAGAAAGTAAAGCAGACTAGAGTCACATTGCAACCCTGTGGCCCCGAAATATCGGACGCGTTAGCTCTCATTTAGAGGAGTCCAAGAGTGACGAACACCTCGCCTTACGCCAAATTAGTCTCAGATTCATCTAGCTCAGAATTACGCCAAATTCTGAGCTAGAGAGGCGAAAAAGTTACATCACCCTTGTGACGTTTTATCGAGTTTGAAATATGGAGAAGAAAATGCAAATCTCCGACATATCCATTCACCATTAGTGCATGGTGAATGTCAAGATTTGCCGGAATAAGTTATAAATGAGGTACCTTGCAAATATTTCGGACATACACCAATGGAATACATCCCACACATCCCCCCACCAAAAGATCACCAACAATTTCACCTCTCCTTCAAGAAGGATTCCCCGTGACCCTGGCAGAGCTAGACTGACGAAAATACGAGGATGGCCCCTGTGCTCGAGGGATTGGTTAAAGCGGGGAAAAACAGCAACCCATAAATTATTATAGCCAGTGTCATTGTGAAAGTCATGTGTGGCGCGCATTTTCGCCGATCCCAACCGTTTGGGCCAATAGCTGCGTCTGCGCATGCTCGTGGAGATCGAGAGAGCGAAACGAGCGAAGAGCGCCATGTGTTTCGTTCATGAGCGATTATGGCGCCCTGTGTTCGGTCAAAATATAGTTAGTTTATTACAGTGATTATCCATATGAATTATTCATTAAACTATATTATATATTTTTCAACGCTTATTTTAATGAAACATAATTTTAGTTAATGAACATTAGTTTGTTTTATAATAATCTAATAAGAATGGATAAAAACAAAATATATTGAAATGTAAATTTTATTACCGGATCTTCAATTTTGCTTTGCTGATGAAAATATAAAAGCATAAAAATGTTAAATTATAAATTTAATTAACTTGTGACATATTTACATATGAAACACATGAAATGTAAACTAAGCCACTTTAATGTAAATTTCTAAATTTGTAACATTTTCCCCAAAGAATTTAGAAATATGTCATGTGGCTTTTTAAAAGTATTTTAAAAATTATTTTTATTTAAAGAAATGAAACTTTAAATTGGATATACCATCATGTATTGAAAAAGTCACTGAAGTTTTCCTATTTTAAAGTAACTATTGGAAGTAATAAAACAGCAAATATACATAGTATTTGAAACAAGCATTTTCAATAATCAATATAAACTGATATACTGGTTTTGTCAATTTGAATGTACTATAGCAATTTATTAAAAATTAATTTGATATAAATACTTGTTAAAAATTTTTATTACGGTATTTTTTATTAAAAAATCAATATTTCACATTATTATTATTATTATTATTAAACTGATTTAAACTTTTTGCTTTTTATTTTATTTTTTTTAATCAAATGAATTTTAATAACTTGTTGTGGTACATTCAAATTGACAAATATCAGTATATCAGTTTATATTGATTATTGAAAATGATTGCTTCAAATACTATGTATATTTGCTGTTTTATTACTTTCAATAGCTACTTTAAAATAGGAAAACTTCAGTGAGTTTTCCAATACATAATGATATATCCAATTTAAAGTTTTATTTCTTTAAATAAAAATAATTTTTAAAAGATACTTTTAAAAGGCCACTTGACATATTATTAAAGTTTTTGGGGAAAATCTTAAAAATTTAGAAAGTTACATTAAAGTGGCTTAGTTCACATTTCATGTATTTCATATGTAAATATTTCATATGTTAATTAAATTTATAATTTAACATTTTTATGCTTTTATTTTTCATCAGCTGAAGCAAAATTGAAGACCTAGTAGTAAAATTTACATTTCAATACATTTTATTTTTATTCATTCTTATTTGCTTATTATAAAACAAACTATTGTTCATTAACTAAAATTATGTTTCATGAAAATGACTTGAAAAATATTTGTTGAAGATAATAAATAATCTAATTTAATGAATAATTCATATGGATAATCATTGTAATAAACTAACTATATTTTGAACGAACAGATGGCGCCAGCATTGTCATTAAAGGTCTTCGCTCGTTTCCTTCTCTCGATCTCCACGAGCATGCGCAGACGCAGCCATTGACCCAAATGGTTGAGATTGGTGAAAATGAGTGTGGCGCATGCAAAGCTTAAGTGCAGTATTTGGCGATGAATTCAATGTATAGATATAGGAGGTGTCTAGCAAGGGTATAATAAGAGTTTCTTTATCAGTAGTAATAATTAAAAATTGTCTTTAGAAAGAATATTTAATAAGGCTAGAAGCATCGTGATTATTATCGCTTGTTTTACAATGCTGCAGAAAAGTTCTTTTTTTAAAAAAACATTGGATTTTTTATTTTTCTTCACAATTTTAAAATTCGTTAATTTCAATTAAAAATGTTCACTGGGAAGGTTCACTGGTTTCAGGACACAGTCTCACTGGTTTCAGGAAGGGGGGGGAGGAAAAGAAGGGCAATCTGAAGGTAGAAAAATTGCATTAACTATTTACAAATATTTACCTCAAATTTTCTTATTCGTTTTAGTTGTGGTCGCAAGATCTGATTTTAGGAAAAGTATTCGGGGCACGTGACCTGGGGCTCCCATTTTATAGGTGTCCCAGAAACTGCCCACCTAGTGTCAAAACACGTACAGTAGAATCTCGCTACAACAATATCCTCTATAACGATAATTCTCTCTATTACAATATTTTTTCATAGTCCTGGCTGAATTCCCTTTAGATTAATGTAAAACAGTTCTCTGTATTACGAAATTCTTTAAAACGATAATTCTCTCTACAACGATGGTAATAAATATCCCTTACATCACAATAACTCTCTCTACTACGATATATTTTTTTTTCTACGATGCATCAGAAGCCCAACTCATGCACACACATTGAAAGCTACACAAAGAAAGTCGAGGTAAAATGTGGTTGGAACGGGTTGGACCACGCCTCTGCCAAAGAACGTCTTCTAAGTTTCGTTTTGCTGATATAACACTATGGTAATGAGAAAGTGCATTTCTCGTAAGGTGGAAGGACAGTTGGCATTTCCTGGATGACACATCTTTGATTCCTATCCCCCCCCCTCTTTAAAAAATGGTCAAGGATTCATTTCACCGGAACTGATATAGAAATCGATACGTTCTTTTGTCTGAACTTTTGAGTAAGAATTTTAACCTGCGCTAAATCCTATCGAGGTCGATTATTACACGAGGATATTTTAAATTATTTATGAGTTTTGTTTACTTTGAAGTTTGTTTAGTGAAAATCGAAAGCAAATGGCTAAAAGAAAACAAATATCTACCGAAGTGAAATTCAACATCATAAAAGAATTTGATAAAAGCATGAAGCAAGCTGAGGTTTGCAGAAAATATGGACTTTCACAGTCGACTGTTGGCAATTTCCGATTTCTTTACACAGAATTCAAAATAAATAAGGATAAATTAATGGGTATGTATTTTCAATTAATATCTAATACATTTTAAAAAACGCTTTTGTTCAGGTATTATTTATTTAGACATTATGTATTTGTTATTCAAATATGCTATAAATATTTATAAGCTATATCGCCGCTATAATCCCTGGCGAGGCAGCAAGGGTATTTAACTAAAATTTGTGAGTGTTGTGAAAATTACTGAAAACTATAAACATGTTTTTCTCCTTTCATTTATTATATAGTACTTGCGAGGGTGTGCGGAATGAAAACAGAACACTTTCTGGTGACACCGCAGGGTATGCGATATATGAAGAACAAAAATCGTTTCGTTCCAATACAGTGAAATCCCTCTATAACGATATTTTGGGGGTCAAAATAATATATCGTTGTAAAGAGAATCATCGTTATAGAGAGAATCGAAATTGGAACGAAAAGATTTTTGTTCTTCATATATCGCATACCCTGAAAAAAAATATATCGTAGTAGAGAGAGTTATTGTGATGTAAGGGATATTTATTACCATCGTTGTAGAGAGAATTATCGTTTTAAAGGATATCGTAATACAGAGAACTGTTTTACATTAATCTAAAGGGAATTCAGCCAGGACTATGAAAAAATATTGTAATAGAGAGAATTATCATTATAGAGGATATCGTTGTAGCGAGATTCTACTGTATCGAGTCTCTCTATAAGGATAATTCTCTTTACAACGATATATTATTTTGACCCCCAAAATATCGTTATAGAGGGATTTCACTGTATTAGAATTATCTTTCAGACATTATGAAGGTTTAATTTCTACCTGAAAATCAAAACAAATAATCTGGATTTCGGTCATTCACGGTAACATATACACTTCATGTCCCTAGGAATTATTATTATTTTTTTTTGGGGGGGGGTGTTGCGGCCGAATGATTATGGTAGAAAATCCTTGCCTCCATTAGAAGAATATAGATATTAAAAATTTTAGAATTGAAATTTCGAAATGGTCTTTTTAAACATTACACTTACGTTAAAATTTTAAAAAGAGCGTTTCACAAAATTTTTTAGTAAATTTTCTTTATCATGACATTTTTTAAAAATAAGAATTTTAACTCACGATCTAGAATCGAAGTCTTTTCAGTTCTTTAAAATTCTAGAAGCATGTAGGCAAAGCAAATGATGTTTAATTAAAATAATTATAACATAACGAATAAAATCTCATTAATCAAAACATTCGCATTCATCAAGTCGTTAAAAATACTCTCATTTTCAAATACAAGTGCTGCGTTTATCATAATAGAGTGACTAGAGTGTTTTTCTCTCATAGTTTTCAAAAAAAAAAAAAAAGAAAAGTATTAAGAAACAATACCTAATGAAACCCCTTATACATTAAAGCATTTTGTAGTGTAAAATAAAAGTAAAGGTAAATCGCATCCGTATCATTCAAAAAGCACGAAGAACTAGAAAAAAGTTAATCTGAGAAAACATATTCTTTCTTTACAACCTAATGGCTTAAACCAGACAACTGTGAAATTATCTTCATCGAAATAAAGATGGACGCCAGACAAAAAAATAGGCCTGTCCCGCCACGCAAAATGGCTACAAACCTTTGTCTTGTCTCACAAAATACCTATATAAAAATGAGAAAAATCTCTGCTTGTCTCGCATAAAAGCTGTCAATCTCTGCCTCGTCTCGTTTTCCATCTATCCCTACTACGAAATAATTGCGCCTATAAAAATAGAAAATATGTGTGTAGCGCATTTAAATAAAATTATGAATAAAAACATTGCATATTTCATTATTAATGAGAATCATGTTTTTCTAATACACGAGAAAAACAGTTTAATTACTCCCCATTGAGTAAAACACTGAAATCAATATTAATTAATGTATTCTGTTAACCATTCTTTAATAAGAATTTTCTCCATAGCCAGTTTTGATGCTTGATAGATTTTTTTAAGAATCCGGACTCAAACAATTCAGAACTGTTTTGCAACCTGTACTGTGCACGTTTACAAGTAGTAAACTCAAAAAAGCCATGAAATATCCAGCAAAATGTCTTAACATGCAGTATTTGGTAATTTTTTTCGAAAATGAATGAGGCTTCAGAGAATTTTGCAATGCAATATTAGGGATTTCATATTTCAACGCCATGAGCACACGCCAAACTTGCTCCTTAAATCTGCGGGTGTGACATTTGACTTCGATTGCCTAAAAGTGGGAGAAGAGTTGGAAGCCAAGAAATAACCTAATTTTTCTACAGAGTATCGTCGATTGAATTCGTTCCTATCTTTGGATCATTTAATACACACATAAATTTATTTATCTATTTTGACTTCACTTACACATTTTTTTTATAGTTAAACTTTTTATCTCTTTTAAAGGTTCTTTCATTTACTTATAAAGAATACTAATATTTCGTTTTCTAATAATTCTGTCATCTTACAATTGTTTTCAGTAAATCAGTTAAAATTCTTGATTGCTTGATTTAAATTCTCTTTTATTGGTTACAAGTCATATCATGGAAGTTTTAAATTTTCTTTAGGCTAAACCAAAGAAAAAAAGTCTTAAGTTCTCATGGTCCTAATACTTTGAGTTAATATCTTAATAATTAAGATGGGAGAAAAAAGAACATACTTTTTCTCCCACTCACACCAACCCAATAATCAGATGCTAATGCTTATAAAATAATAGAAAGTAAATTTTATTTTAAATATTTCTTATTCTTGAGTGAGTCAAGTAGGGGAGGCGGGGGGGGGGGTACTATGGGAGAATTTTTAAATTTTTAAATGTAATTCTAAAAATATTTTTTAAATAGAATATCAAACTAATGTATTATGTTCTCTGATCTATTAGTTATCTTTATTAATTTAGTTCAATTCTAAGAAAAGTTTTTGTACAATAAAAAACCATTTTTCTTAAGTACTTTTTGTTGGCCCATTGTACTCCATAAAGGGGTCATACTGGGTCAGTAAATGGGGTACAATGGGTCAGCTAACGAGATACGCCATAAAAAAATTTCTTTCACACAATAGTGAATAATTTAAACTTTTTTATTACCTGACAATATTTAGTAAAGTAGCACTACGTTTATACTTTAAATGTTAATTTTATGATTCTAAAATGTACGCACAAAAAATTTCTTAATAAAATTAAAGAAAAAGGTTTTAGTTAGATAATATTATTTTGAGTGATATTAAGTTTACAAAATTTTAGTTTTGTAGTTATTGTTAAGGCATTAAATCAAAAACTGCTATTTTACAATAGCCACAGGACATTATATAACTGAAAATCTACAGCAAAAGTCAACTTCGTCACTGTTCTCTCAGTTCTTTGAAATACATTTGGTTTTGGCAACTTTCTCAGAATATCGTTACTGTCTGCTGTATAAATGTCTGCCTCATCAAAGATAAATGTATAACCTGGCTGAATTCTTTTCATGTAGTGTGATTCAAATTAATTTTCATTTTTGTCTACAACCTCAGTAACACAATGTTTAAAATTTCCTTTTTTCTTGCCGCAGATCTTGACTAATACGAAATCTCCAACGGCAACACTAAAATCTTCTACGTTTACAAATTCCAAATCCTCACTAGAAGAATTTGAGATTCACTAGAAGAATCTGACCTCACTTTTCGTTTTTCCTCTTCTTCAGTTTTTTTTTCTCTCTCTCTTTTTCATATCATTAGGTCTTTCACTCTTCTTTTTTTCAGTCATCTCATTTTGGATCGTGATTTTCACAGGTGTATCTGTAAGAATTTCTAATTTCTTAGGTTGCCTCCCAGTTTTTTCGCTTTTGGATCAGAGTTAGGAAAAGACTTTTACCATCCCTGGTGTAACATTTTGTTTTACACAATTTTCTTGAGGAACTGAAGATTCTGTGGCTGATGTGAAAGACTTATTTAGATAAATTTAGATCATTCAAACATTAAAAAGTAAGAAACCCACAGAAGACAAAAATGTATAAATGGGAACAAATTGAGTCACTGACCCATTGCACCCCATTTCAGGCGATCTAGTGTGCCCCATATGAACCAAAATATTATTTTTCACCTCAAAATTCCAAATCATTAAAATAGTCATTTAAATACAACATAATAGAAAGGAATGTAATTCAGACAGTATAAACATACCATATAACTCATATTTACTTGACAAACTTCTAGTGTAATAACATAAAGTTTTGTTTTCTCTAAATTTCCTGCAGATGATCAGAAAACAAAATGGCTCTTTCTTCCCGCCACAGTCAAAGAGAGATGTTTAGCTTTTTCCGCAGAGTTAAGTTGTTTGATACCTACTTTAAGTAATTTTCTCACTTGAAACTATTCACTGAACAAAAATATCTTCAAAAACCCACCGTACCCCGCCCTTCCCTATTATACTACACCATTTCAAAATTCACCATTAAAATTATACTTATATTTATATTGAATGAAAAAATGTTTAAACACGAACTGTTGGCCAAAATTGCTGTGATTTCTTATGAATGATCACCTAGAAAAAATTCCTGTTACCAAACGGAGGAGGGATTATATAATATACAAAGTTCTTAAAAGAGAAAAGAGATAAGAGGAGTTCGGGGGAGGTTCTCTGATGTTCCCCAAGCACTACTGTCCAAGAGTCGTATATAAGTTTATTTTTTACCCAGCTCAAAGTATTTGGAAAAAGTGCTTTGTGATGTGGTCTTGGCCGCCAGAATCGTTCTTTCTTAATTTTAAGCCGTTACAGACTTTTTTTTAGCGACATTTATAGAAAATTTCTTGTTACCCACCGTCCCTCCCAAAGAATATTCGGAGATGTTTCCCTGGATCCCCATAGGTTGCGACGCCCATGGTCAAGTGGACGTCAAATCGGTGACACTTACTTACTGTAGCGTTTTGTGGTTATCTATTGGTCATCTGTTACAAACTTCTGCACTTTGATAAAGAAAAAAGCTCCACATCTACGTCTCCAGCGATGGAGGCGAACAGCATAATTCCCGAATCCTTTTGGTGAAAACAAAACAAAAAGGAGAGAGAGAGAGAAGAGAGTAGCGACACACTTTTATATTTAGGGGTATTAAGTTTAACTCACTTGGGGGGGGATATGATGTTAGTGACAGTAAAAAGTTTGGAATGAAACTTTTGAAGGGGCTCAGACCCCTCAATAAAAATATTTGGTGGGATGAAGCCTCATCAAGCCCCATGAAGTCGGCGCCTATGCTTCATGAATCAATTTTTAATTAGTCAGCTCTGGTCATTACAAAGATGCTGTGGGTTTGAAAGCATTCAAATTATAATTCGGCAAAGCAACCCCAAATACAGTTGACAAGAATTTTCAATGTATTACTTTGCAGCGACGAGAAGGAACAGGTCAGTGTCTTTACAGAAAGTCTTCGAAAACTTATCGCGTCCCCATATCATATTTTAATTAAAATGTATCTTAATTCTTGAGTGCACGTTTATAAGTTCTCTTAAAGTAGTGTCCCGATTAGTACATAAACAAATAAGTATTTCAAATAACAATTCATTAAAATAATTTTTCATGTATTTGTGTGCGCGAGTACAGAAAGAGCAGGAGAAATGTAAGCAGTCACATTTAGAAGAATTGACATTTAATCTGAAGAAGAACGGAAGATACAAAACTAAAGAAGAATATGCAGACGAAATTGTGTGGTGCCCCGGCTTCCTCATGTATGTTCCACTAATCAGGGCCGGCCTGAGGGGCGTGCGGGGCCTTAGTCGAAGCGCAAGAGCGGGGCCTCTTTTCTATCATCTCTTATATAAGTTACTATTATCACTGCTAGTACATATTAGCTTTATTTCTCGGCTGTTTTCGGGATATGTTACAACCATCTACCAAGCTCGGTGCAGTGTAATAGCAAAAAAAATGGCCCAGGAGCGGGGCCTTAGGCAATCGCCTACATTCGCACCCTCCTTGGGCCGGTCCTGCAATAATATAATTTACGATCCACGTAAAATGAACATGAAAACGCTCAGAGAGAATAAAAGTTAGTTTCATTTGATATGGTTGAAAAATATCATCCCATTTTAAAAACTTTCAATTTAAGAAATCAAATTTATTTTGCTTTAACAATAAAATCCTAAGCATAAGTTTAAAAATTTCGTACCTCAAATTAAAGAATAACTTCGATTTTTGCAAAAGGTTTAGCAGTATATGATATGTACACACAATTCATGTGACTTAAATTACGAAACTAAATTTTATCCGTACTCGTCTCATCTGCATGCTGGGAAATGCATTCCTTATTCTTCCAAGAAAACTCTTCAATCTAAGAAAATTTTAGGGGATTATTTCACATCGATATGCTGTGGTTGACAAGAACTACTGGTAGATTGACTCCAACAATAGAGAGTTTTTGTGCAGAGGTTTTACTCACTTTGACGCTAAAGTTAAATGCCACTGAACAGTACAGTGCATGCGCACGTATAAAGTTTACGGGGGGACTACTTCCTAAGGAGACTTTTTGCATAATCTTAGTCTCCCTTGCTCTCGTATTCATTTGAAATCGCTGCATTAGGGAGTATGTATTCCGGAGAATTTGATGATAGTATTTTATACGAATTATCAATTCCGGGAGAAGATAGTTGCTAAATAATTAAAACTTCATTTAAACTCCCTGAAATCATTACATGTAAACAACCTGAATTTTTAATTCGTCTATAACTATTTTAAGATTTTAATTAATGTATGCATGCCCAAGGATTTGTGTCCAGGGATTCTTACTGCATTTGAATTAAAAAAAGAATTTTTATGGAGATTTTATTAATTCTAAAAATTAATTCCGTTAAAAATGTAACCATATTTTCGTAAAGCTATGCAAATACAAAAAAAAAAAAGAAAAAATCAAAAGGAAAAAGTACATGTAAAAATAAACAAATAATAATAATAAATTTTTATTTTAATTATTAATATGTTTAAAATTAAAATTATGTTTTAATTTGTTTATAATTATTTTCCGGGGATTTCATTAATTGTTGATATTCATTTTATTTAAAATTTCATACGATATTTTTAAAAGCAATGCAATGTAAATACGAAAAAAAAAAAAAAAAAAAAGAACAATTCAAAACTTGAGATGCATGTACAAAATTCAATAAATAAAGGCATCCAATGCTATTTTCGTCAAGATTTAAGTTAACTTTTATAGTAAATCTCATTCCTTTTTCGGCTATATTTATTCACAGTGTGTTAGGAATGTTAAATTGCACTCTCTTGTTCAATTTCTTGTTTATGAATAAGGGTTTTATACCGCAATCAGCATCCGCTAAACTTGAGAAACAGTGTGCTACGCCAACCTACACTAAACGTGAGTATGAGCAATATGGTCGAAAACGAGTTTAACGGGCAGCGTTACCGTTAACGGAGGAAGGAAGAGCAATAGCGTAAAAACTCCCTAATGATGCTATCTCCCATTTTTTGGCGGAGTGAATGCATAAATGCTGAGCCTACTCCTCAATTGATTGAACGTGACTGCAATCGTCTTTTTTGCATGGATCCCATGTTCACATAACAACCTCACATGAGTTGCTTTAATTGGAGTAAATCAAATATTAGGTGTCTCTGTCTTCTATGCTT
Organism: Cheiracanthium punctorium; assembly: GCA_038373885.1. Taxonomy (NCBI): domain Eukaryota; kingdom Metazoa; phylum Arthropoda; class Arachnida; order Araneae; family Cheiracanthiidae; genus Cheiracanthium; species Cheiracanthium punctorium. Next base: position 207,458 of record JAWZYV010012821.1, on the reverse strand, counting down.
AGTGATTTAACAGAATTACGAATACAGCCAGAGGTTGCTGTTAGAATTCAAGTATGCTATACGCTACTTAGGATGCACACGATTGTAAAGTTTATAAATAACATGAAGGGATATATCTTTTTATTTATTGAGCAATTCAGATTTTTTTTTTTTTTCCTAACAGTTTCTTAGCTACAACATTACGAAATTCCGGGCGGGATTAAGAACTCTTATTTTTCTATATGTATATCTGTGACATCCAATGTATACCGTTATTGTTAGTAAAAAAAATCTCAATAGTATGAATGCTTTTTACTGTTTCTAATTATTTTAGTTTATAATTACAGCTTATTTTGCTTCAATTTATTCTCAATTTACTCTTAATTTGTTTTTTTCTATTGCTCCAAATATCCAACTATATGTGTTTAAATGTTATGTGTTCCGTCTGGCTACCCTCCCTCTCAAGTCTTTTCTTTTGAACTCCTCCGTTTGAAAACTTTTACATTTATTTTAATATTACCCTATCTTAACTTAAATTTGTTTACCAGTTAATATTTTATTTCTAAATTAGTATAGATTTAATATTTTGATTCTGTATTTATTTTAAACATTAACGCCTGCTTTAACTATTCTTTTTGTTTTGTGTATCTAACATCAATACATCTTTTAGTTTTTTCCTAATTTATTTTGTATAGTTCACGTTTTTGAATTCTGTAAAAAAAAGTGATTTTCAGTGATTACTTTTTGGTGGTTAGATGATTGACTGTTTGGTAATGATCTATGAGAGTGAAGCATATTTAAGGAAGCCAGTACACTATATAATTTTATCCACATTTTTCTGGACTTTCCAATGCCCATATAAATATGTGTAGGCTCACATGTTGTTTCTAGGGCTAAAGCAGCGTTTACCAAACTTTCGAAATCGGTGTACCCATTCTCTCTCCCCACCTAAAAAAAAATGAATAAAATTTTATTAATTAATTAAATCAATTAAAAATAAAAATAAAAAAATAAATGATATTAAGCAAAATATATCTATTTTTTCCTTGTTTAGCACATAAACAAAAGAAACAACAACAAAAATAAATATAAAGAAAAGTTACATTATACGTAACATTAACATTCATTATAATCAATAAGAATGAAATTGTTTATGCTGAGACGATAGATAATCATAACTTGGTTCCCTTGTTGTTAATTTCAATCAGAGATGTGGCTCTACATCCAAAAGCTCATTCTTTTCTTTTTCTGACTAGATGTCTGTCAATGCTTAAAAACCTGACCTCTGACCCTTTCTTTGATTTCATCAAGTAAGGGTCAGAGGTCAGCTTTGAACAGGGTCAGAGGTCAGTACCCTTACTTTGATGAATCCAAAGAAAATTCGACGCATGCGTTATTTGAGGTAGGTTCTCGGAAACGAAAACGGACAATAAGCAGGAGCGTAGGGACCGGGAAAGCTGGCGGAACTATGGCTCCCACTGAAATATATCAGACCGGCTTAGCTGGCCTGGAGAAATTCTCGCACCACATCTGTTTACGGTACATTGCATCAAATCTGATTTCAAAACCGCAGTCTACTTTTACTAGGAAATTCACACAATAAACAACAAACAGAGGTGAGAGTTGGTGGTGAGCACACTTGTTTGTGTCTTCACCCTATTTCTCATTGTTTACTCCAATCTGATTCCCGGATAGATGTAGAGGAATAATTCAAGTGGTTGATATAAGTAAAAACTTTTGTATAATAACACGCATAAAAATGCACTTATTAATTGGTACGATCTGCTTGATTGCATTCATAGTATATTAACTAGGAATATAAAAAAAACATGTCTACAACCATTTTTTTAAACGATTGCATGCGGTTATGTAAAGTATATGTAAAATTTTTGGTCATAAATGTGTAATAAATGGAAGCATTGACAAGAAAAACAGAAAAACATTTATGTATGCAGAAAACACTTTAAAGACAGTACGATGCAGAATAGTTGTATTTAATATACACAATTAAATAATTTAAATTTCAGTAACTGCGGTTTCGACGAAGTAGAATTGCGTTTGAATTTCCTACAGATCCATTTGTAAACTTTTGATAGATAGATTAAATATATCGATTTTCGTTTAAACAGTGTACGCTCTTCATGCATTATACAACTAGGGGAAATTGAAAATAAAATTTTCTGCGTTTTTTATCTTGAAAGGCGGATAGAAGGAAGCTCCTAGTGGAAGACAGTTACATTACGAAATGGGGAGTATTTATAAAATGAAAAATACTGACAGCACAGAACGCAACATACTCTTAAATCCTTTCAGCAATCTGATAGAGATTTGAACTGGAAATTTACATTAACAATATGTTTTCTATACTTTTATAAATAGCACGTACTAAAACTCTTAAGTCGTTAAGAGAACAACTTTTACAAATTATTTTCTCAGAAATTCTCTCAAACAACCTAAATTAAAAAAGCTTGTTTAGAATTACACCAAGCAAAAATAATTAATTTTCTTAAATATTATTCATGCTTACTTTGTTGTTCTTCCTGGAACCTCTTTGCAGGAAGCCTTTAGTAATAATTGTTTTTCATCAATATTTCTACCGATTTCATTCATATTTGTCAGTCAGCTTCCGTTTTCGAGAGAGAGAAAATTGGAATTGTAAATATTTTTCTGTTTGAGTTTAATAGTTAGGGGTCATTTAATGTTGCCCTGAAACTAGCAGTATTTTTTAAAATGTACTGAGTTTTTGAAAGTTACGATTATTCTGCCAAGTTTTGTTACCGTGCTATGAGTTTATTCATTTAAAGTTAGAAAATGCAGAAATTCAAATTAAAGTATTTGGAAATAACGTAGAGTAAGATAAGTTTATATACATTCAATTATTAATTTTCATTTAAATTGACTAGTTTTGAAGTACTAATGTCATAGATATACAGAGTTTTTGTAAATGTTTATTTCAAATATTTTCACTCTCAAAAAAGTATTTCATATTCTTCATGAATTAAGAGGCATTGCACGAGCAAATCAAACAGGGAGTTCCCATCACCGCCTCAGAATTTCATGATTTTCTTTTTCTCTGTTGCCTAACCCAAAGAAAGAACAAATCTGAAATATTTTTGATTTACTTCTTTTAGTTTTGAATTTATGGGGGTTCAAAGTACTTCAGAGGAGTGACGTAGAAATAATTTAGGGCCATTTTTGCCACTTTATTTTCTCACTGTGACTGGCTCTGAGATGCTTCAGAGAATTTTTTTCTTTTTATCTGATACTATACCTTGAATATTAACATCTTAAATCGAAAATTCATTCGAAAATAGTCAGAGCTCCCAAATATCCCCCCCCCAAATACCCCCAATTTCATAAAAAATAGAGTTTTAAGAATGCTTTCTTGGCTCTGATGTGATACAGAAAAAAAATTTGCACACTGCAGTTATATATCTTCATATAAAGTGAATCCAATGTTAAAAATTTTGGGAATGCCCCAAGGGCCCCTCGTACGGGGCCCCAAACATGGTCCTTAACGCTAATTTGTGCAATTTCGAAGTATTGGTACAGCTGAAGCCAACTTCCCACAGGAGAACTATTGGTATGGAGATGTAATATCAACATACAGTGTAGTGTCAGAGCTTCCAAATACACCCAATTTCATAAAAAAAATGCTACATACATGAAAGGTAGCCTATAATACTCAGGAATAGTGTAGCTTTCTCTCAGTGAAAAAAGTTTTCTAATCGGTTCAGTAGTTACAGAGATCCCCATACAACGTAACGTAATTCTTATTAGTGCCCCTATAAAAGAACTATTTGTGAGATATGCAGGATAAGTTAATTTTTAATATTGCTACCTCGATTAAACTTCTAAAAGCAACGCCAAAATGCCCCATGCGTGTCAGTGGAATGTCCCAAATATCTTGGTACTATCTTGGATTTTTCATGGGAACAGTTGTACCTTCAAAAAATATTTTTTCATAATGTGAAACTACTATGTTGATACTACATATCCATGCAAATAGTTATCGTGTGGGAAGTTAGAGCCAGCTGCACCTGCGCTGCGAAATTGCATAAATTAGCGTTAAGGACCATGTCTGGGGCACCGTACCGAGAATCCCTGTTGGCCTTCAAAAATTTTTAACACTGGAATCCCTTTATATGAAGATATGTAACTGCACTGGGCGAAAAGTTTCTCTGTATCACATCAGAGCCAAGATTTAAAGCATTCTTAAAAACCGTATTTATAAATTTGGGGACTCTGAGTATCTTCGAATGAATTTTCAATTTGAGATATTAATATTCAAGGTATATTATCAGATAAAAAGAAAAAAATTCTCTAAAGCACCTCAGAGCCAGTCACAGTCGAGACAATAAAGTGGCAAAAATGGCCCTAAATTATTTCTGTCTCTCCTTTGGGGTACTTTGACCCCCCCCATAACTCCAAAAGTAAAAGAGGTAAATCAAAAATATTTCAGATTTGTTCTTTCCTTGGGTAAGGCAACACAAGCAAAATAAATCATGAAATTCTGCGATGGTGATCGGAACTTTATTTCTTTTTTTGCCTGATCTGCTCATCCAATGCCTCTTAGAAACAAAAATTTCGAAATAAAAGAATTTTCTCTCGATATCTTCAGAAACTTTGGAGAATGTGTACATGAAGTGGCAGAAGTTGGAATGCTGTGAAATATTAGAACAATCAAGTGTCCTAATTAAAAAAAAGTAGTTAAACAGAACTAAATAATAAATGAGTGAAATAGTATTATTCATAAGACACGTATGAAAGTTTTTCCCCTAATAACAGGCAATATGAAATACTTTATACGACTAAAACAGCACATTACTTTACAAAGAACACAATTTCAATATGGAATTCATAGATTTATTATGCATAGCACTGAAAATGTCAATTGCAAATGTGGATAAAGCGTGTAAGAATCATTAATCTGCAATTACATTATTTCTTCAGCTTGGACTAATCTGGTCACCCTATTTTCACAAATAGTAGTCTAAAAGCCCTCTGTAACTAGAGAAGGCATATAAAGGAGGTTTAAATTTTTTTGAAGAACAATGAGAAATACTTTTACTTAATGTACTTACTAGTTTGTGCAGCAAGGAAAGTTTTCTAAATCTGACCCATGTCACTTCAAACTAACAGAAAATCTAATATATAAAGAACAGTCCTAAAAGCATTCAAGAATTATTATATAAGGTTAAGTTAATGAAAAGATTTTCATATCCAGCTAGTTGGACTTTTCAGTCACCATTTTGAACATTTATTCAAGACTTTAGATCCTGAGGTAAAGATAAACTTTAGACAAGAGTACATAAGACGTCAGTTTGATTTTTCTGAACTGAATATAGAAATTTATTTGCCCTTCGAAAAGGTAGTCTTTGTTGACTGGGTATACAACGCTTTTACATCTGAAATCCACAGATGCAAGTATATATGAATTATCGAGAGAAAAGTAAATTACTGAAATAACAATTTATTGTTGGTATCAGAAAATTGTGAAGAATTTTAAAGTAGCTGAATAACATCTACTAAATTAAGTATTAACCTTAAATGTATTTATCATCGTATGTAGTTTGTGACTCATTAACACAAGGAGAAAAATGAAGCATTAACAAATGCATTGAAAATTACTGCAGGTATTTTGAATAAAATCGCATATGAAACAAAATACAGCATTTTATTGAAACTTCGTTTATGAAGAAATTTAAATGAAATTTCATGATTATTAGTAAAAAATGATTAAAGAGGAATGAAAAAATCAAACCTATTTTAAACTTTATCGTAAATAATTTTATTATTAGGAGTTAATATAAAATATGCAGTATAAAATCTGATATCAATATTAGCAACGAGTGGGGAGACAAAAGGGAAAAGGCGTCTTTGGAAGACTATATTGGAGATAGGGAAAGAATAAATGCAAATACCGATCCAATTGAAATTTGAAATAACTTTACCAAAGCGATTAATTTTATATCACGTCTACATTTTGAGATTTAAAATTTGTGCGTTTTTGTGCAATGCTAAATAAATTATTACAGTGAGCAAAATAGTATAGAAAATTCCTAAGCAAAACATTTTATCATAAATGACCAAAACTGTGCCGGAAAACATTTTCATTTCACATTTTTATATAGCTTATGAAACTGTTTTACCTGAACTGAGCAGTGTACATATGTAATATAGAGTCAGACAGAGAAACTATGACCTCTTTATATATTTTTATAACTTTTTATAAATTTAACACTTTTCATTATAGAAAAAAAGTTGTTTTAAGGAAAAAGGGGTAACTTTGAAATTTTAAAATAGTTAAAAGTTTGTTTCGTGGACTTATTTGATTAGAATTTAAGAGGGTATTCATGGTTACCCAAAAAATCACAAAATTGCAAAAAGAGGGGTAATTATGACCATTAGTTGGTAATTTTGATCACTTGATCTCTCTAACGCTTACGTGTTTGATTGTAGTTGAATGAGAATATAAATATATTCTCATGGACATTCTTGCTTTTGTTATCGATTACAGCTACCCCACTGCTCATAAGTAATAAATACAAATTAAGTAATAAGATTATAATTTCTACTTATTAAATCGAAATAACCTCTTGCTGTTTAGACTGCTGAAAATAACTCTTTTTATAAATGGAAAAGTATATCGGTTAAAGTAATATTGACCTTTTAAGAATAAAATAAAATAAAAATAAATAAATAGAAAAAAGTCAAAATAAAGAGATAGTCCACGCTCCTAAAATAAAGAGATAGTCCAAAAACAGAAACGGTTCAAGGGATATTGTGTGTCCGGATATTTTTTTTTCTTTTTTTTTCAGTGACATAAGTTTTACAATAGATCAATTTCCACCACGTGACTGGAGATGAACTCTATCTTTAATATACTCTTTTTCGTGTGACATGTACCTATCAGAAACATAAATAAGCCAATAGGTACCAAATTTTCAATTATCATTTGTTCACTTGGAATGGGCCTTGATATAAGGTGAAACTATCGCATTAGTTAATTATGGGAAAGTAACCATTTTATTTTTAAAGGAAAGTAACCATTTTATTTTTAAAGAAATGCCCATGGTCTAAGCAAATTTTGTATTAGCATATGCTATTTATTTTTAAAAGAAATTTTTATCCGATATGTTTTTAACATCTTGGAATGTGTTTCTTGGCTATGTTCATTGGCCATGACAATAGATTATATAATTTTTTTTTTTTTGAAGAATCAGTTTTCATTAAATCAAAATTTCCATTTAGTAATTTAGTTATAAGTACAAGAAATAAATAAAATATTTCAAATTATTTTTCTTCGCATTTTTGACAATATACGACAAATATGCTTTCATGTTCAGAAATTTTCCTACTATGATTTTACACATGGTCATAGTCAACATTTTTTTAAAAAAATGCTGAAGTAATTATGACAATGAATTTAAAAATATTTATTTACGGTATGAGAAACAAAAATACATCAGAAGCTCATAATACCATACGAACATAATTTTTAGTATGGATTAGTTTGCCTCAAAAAATGCTCATTTGTGCTAAATAACTTTTCATGCCAAATCCATTTATTGAAAACTTTGATATGCTATTAGTTTTATACTGTTACTTTTTTAGAATAGTTTAAATTCTAATGAATGATACCTGTCATGAAAAATAAATTAAAAGCTTCATACCTAATGTTTTGACGAAATTTTATCATTCAAATATTTTTAATTTTCCGTTGGTCATAATTACCCCGAGGTCCTAATTATTCCAACTTACTCTATCCCTCAATCGTTCATTATTTTTATTTTATTTCATGCATTCTCATTTTTAATAAACTCATAGTTAAAATGCTATTTTTATTAACACTTGCAAGTATCTCCTAAGCTTAAAAAGATCAGCATCTTTATTTTTAATAAGATAAATTACTGGGCTATGATAATTTAATACTACAAAATTAATTACTTTTCTGAAATTTGTTAAATAATGCAAAATATATTTTGCTTGGAAATTGCTGGATTTTTTTAAATTGCTGAATACCTTTTAAGAATTTAAACGTACAAATAGAATTTATTGAAAAGTCATGGCGAAAAAAAAATGTGACCTATTTCCCTGCTGTAGGTAACTGCCCTTAGTGCCTTCATCTTAATTTTAATGAAATAAAGACATTTTTAATCCTGTCAGATAACTTTAATTAGACACTTGCAACTATATGCGAATAGAAAAAGTGACAAAAGAAAAAAAAGTGCTCAAATTATTATAGCTAATATAATGCATCAGTTTGAAATGAATTTATAAAACCATTCATTTATATTAAAAATATAATCATTTGTACGATAAACCTTTTCTAAAATACGTCCAATATCCTCTATTTTTTTCTGAAAACACCATGAATTTACCATAATTTTCAATGCGAAACAATTTTTGATTTATGTATAAAGAAATTCAATATAATAGACTACACTTAAAAACTTTCAAACGATATGAAAAAAGTATTAAAGTAGAAAAGAATAAAAGTATAATAGAAGTTTTGTGGAAAGTATTTTATAAGAAAACTGCTGTTTTTTTACATAAGAAAGTTTGTAATTTGATTATGAAAAAAAAGAGTCTTATGCAGGCAGAAGAAAAAAACAACAACATAATACTATGCAAAAGGGCTTCGTATGGCTTGTACACAAAATAATTGAACGTGTTTCCTATAGTGAGAGCTGATTCGCAAAGTGCTTTAATCTCTTCTACCAACAGTTTACTGATCGTTCTAGTGTGAATGATTCTGCTGTATAAAAATACTTTTTTGCTAAGTTTAACGCATTAGTGTCCTCATACGAAAGTTATCTGACACAAGTACTGCTTAGAAATAAGAAAAAAAAATAGATTGAAAAATATTGCTGTTAACTTTATCACTGAGATAGTGATTACTAAATTTTGGAATAAAGTATTTCCTAACTTTATTTTTACCACATCCATGAGCAATCTTGTCTTGTCTATAATAAAGCAAATTCTTTATGGTCTCATGTGCTTCATAATAAGGCACCTAAAGTATTAAGCGAAATTTGCTTTTTATTAGTCAAACAAAACGCTTAGGTGTACTTTTTTCAAAATTTTCTTTCATTCTCTCATTCCCCCCCCCCCCTCCCGCCAATAATTTTTTGGAAATCTCAATCTTGTTATTATCTGTGAAAAAAGAGCGTCGAGACGTTTTTAATGGACAATTTGTTCCCCCATCTTCGTATAAAAGCGCATTTTAAACGATAATCTTTTGCTCCAATGCAGAGATTTAGGCACATGCGTTCACTGGATTTTCATATGCTTACTAATGACTTTATCACTGTGAGAACTTGCAGGAAAGGAAAAAAGAAGCATGTGAAATGTCAATTGAAATATAGTTGTATGATCAAAGGAACATTTTTTAAGCTATTGACATTAGCATAATATATTTTTTCACTAAAAGTTTTCTAATGATACGGTAATTTTCATGCCTTATATTTTATAAACCTTTACATATTTTAAAATAGCGTAAAAAGATAGTGATCAAGTATACAAAAAAATGAAGTCCTATTTTTAAAAATAATTTACGAAAAACGTTACATGTGTAAATATTCAGTGAACTTTTTGACTTTTATTCGGGTCATCTATCACCTATGACTAAGGAGCAATTATCAAATTATGGAAATATGAGCTAAGTGCAAAATGAAATAAAAAAAATTTCAATGCATTTTTATTGTCATTTCTTGCACAAAAAGCTCCCCAAAGTCATTAGTGGTTTTTTTTGTAATTGGAAGTATAGTGATAATTAATGTCTATAGTTTAAAAGATGCTTAATCTGATCAATATAAATTATATATATATATATATATATATATATATATATATATATATATATATATATATATATATATATATATATGTGTGTGTGTGTGTGTATGTTTTATAAACTGTTTTGACATTTCTCAAACTTTAATTTCAACATTTAGCTTAATTGGAAATGTAATGCAAATTCATTTGATTGCATCCAAAATTATCTATTTGTACATTCCTTCAAGTTCCAATTACAGCGATGTATCCATGCAGTTTTTCAGAAGGATATAAGTCGGGACTAGTTTGAAGTAGGGGAGTGTGTTCCCTGAGGCTCAACCAAACAATCTTCTCAGCAACTAATGCTGGAAAATGTGCAAAATAATATACACGGAAAGGAAGAATGCAGTTGGATGCCGCATGTTGATCCCAAAAGTACACATCTGTCTGCATAAATAGAACCTGTAAAATACTGCTTTCTTCTTATTTAATGGCAGTACATTTTGTAGAACAACATCTGCTACTTTTGAAAGATCACAATATTGTGTTGAATACTTGCATATTTCTTGTAATGTTCTCATCCTGAAAAAAAAAATGAAAAACACGTATATTTTAGAAAATACAAAGCTAAATTAGATGCATTGATGCAATTAGGTGTTACAGTTCGTATGTATAAAATAACTACCAAAAAATTTTGAAACCAATTTCTTGTTCGAAATTCAATGATATATAGATAAAAGTCAATATATCCACAGTCACGAGTTTGTGAAGAACCCATATTGCCTGCATTTTGCATGCACGCATTAAAAAAAAAAAAAAAAAAAAACATTTCTGTAAATTTCACAAACAAATCTCGTATCAAGTAGAAGCTCCGTTATTGCCGACTGAATAAGACATTGCATATGGTCCATGGATGAAGTCTGAAAGTTAAGGGTTCTGGTCTACCGCGTGGCTGCCGATCGAACAGTCTGGAGTTGTGGGTGGTGATGGGCATGCATGATTGAAACTATTCGAATTAATCGATTATTAAATCCATTTGAATCAATCGATTTCGAAAAATTCATTCGAACGTTCAGCACATAGCATTCGAATAGCACTGGTGAAACGATTAATCGCGATTAATTGAGAATACAATTCGAATAGCGAAACAATTAATCGGGAATACAATTCGAAATGTGAAAACGATTAATCACGATTAATCTAGAATGCAATTCGAACTTTGAAAACGGTTAATCGCGAATACAATTCGAATAGTAAAATCGCAATTAATCCTTTCACTATTAGAATTGTGAAACGATTAACCGTGAATTATTAACCGTAAACGATTAACGATTAACCGTGAATGCCATTCGTTCGCTAAGATTATAAATCAGTTTTCGTAGGTGATTTTAATATTGATTTTAGTTCCAAAGAAGTGTTTTATGGAACAGGGAAAACAAATATGTTACAGTCATGGATTATGATTGATACACTTTCCAAACGGTATTAAAAAAGGGCCGCGCTGATTGTATAGTGGTTAGAGAGCCATTCTAACTCACCACAGGTCCGGTTCGATTTCTGGCACGGGCTTGGGTGTCGCTTCGTCCATCCCTTCATAGGAGGTACCACTGGTCCACCTACTAGGTGCCTCCATACTAAAGAGACACGTAATTACGTCCTTGGTAGTGGCCAATGTCTATAAACGGTAAGTGCCTGCCATTAAAAAGGGTACAAAGGGCATTCCATAAAAACTGAGAGTTATTTTTTTACGTAATGGCAACACCGCGAAACTAAAAAATAGAAGTGCAGGCGATTTTTTCAAACTGTTAACTGTACGTTTATACAAAATTCTAAACGAAGCAGACGATTTTATTTTCCTAGTTCCGTGCTTGTTTAAAGAACTGTTTTATTTGGCCAGCAGAAATGGAGATGAACTGGTAGGTAATTGGACATTACATCATGATAATGCTCGCCCACATGTCGCTACTTCTGTTCAGCAATATCTTAGTAAATGCAATATTAAAATCATGCCACATCCCCACTACAGCCCAGATCTCGCCCCATGCGATTTCTGGCTGTTTCCGACGTTTAAGGAGAAGCTCCGTGGCAGACATTTAACACAGATTCTGAAGTTATTACAGCAGTGGAATGTTCTTTGGAGCAGCTTCCAGAAAAAGGCTTCTCTACTTCTTTTGAATAGTGGGTTGAACGATGGAACCGTTGCATATCATCTGACGGAAGGTATTTTGAAAAAGAATGATGTATTTTTTGCTGTAAATATATTTCTTGATTTTTTATGATTTTACTCTCAGTTTTTATGGAATGCCCTTTGTATTTATAAAGATGGAGTATAGTTAGAATATCCCTGACGAAGATTGTTAAACAGTTTTGGTAGGCAATTTTAATATAGATTTCAATCCTGCAAATTGTTTTATGGAACAAGAAAGAGAAACACGGCGCACTCATGGCTTATGATGCTCATTCCAAAGAATACTTATAAAGGTGAAGTGTATTTAGAACTTGCTTGAAGAAGACTGTAAAACAGTTTTAGTGGACGATTTTAGTATAGATTTCGATTCCAAAGAAGTATTTTATGAAACGAGGAAGAAAACTATAATACACTCATGAATACTTTACAACTTAGTGGAATAAGGAAGAAAAATAGTTACGACGCCTGGATTATGATTGTCTTTTAATATGAAACACTTTAGTGCGTATTTATAATCTGAAAGTGTGTGTGATTTTCTTTTTGTCTATTTTTAGCACTAGGGTGCTTTTGAAATCTATCATGGATTTTTTTTGACTGTGAATTGTGTTATGTACAGCTGCGGAAAAAAAAAGTCCCACTTGCTCCTTATTTCGCCGTCATTCGTCGTACAGCAAAGTTAAATATACCATTCGTTTGCAAATAACGCATACTTTAATTTACTATTAATTTAATTTGCATAAGGGGCCGTCTTCATATTTAATTCTGCATCAACTTCGTTTTTCTCAATGGCAACACGTATTTTGACTTTATTAAACGAAAGAAAACCTTCAAATTAACCTAAATATAAATTTTCATCAATTTTCTACGATAATTTTCGGAGATATTGCTAATTAATTTTTGAGCGTTTTAAAGGGACTTTCTGCAAATTCAAAAACGCTATTTGTAGGGTCCGAGCTTTTCGCCTTTCATTAATTTCGTTCGCGAGAGCTAAAAGAAATAAATATTACTTTCAAGGAAAATATTGTTTCCATCTGTCAAAGTTTTTTGTTCTGAGAATATCAACGGTAGAAATTAGAATGTTTAGTCTGTGGTCCAAATGACCCGTGAGTTCATAACTTCCTTGGTCCGTACACATGATTTAAGGGAAAAATGCAAAACGACTGCTCACGATTTTGAAAGTCTTTCTAATTTTGAAATTGTTATTCAGTATTTCCCATTGATGTTTCTCTTAGACAGTTGAAATGTTCGCAGGAGTTAGAGGCTGCTCTCTGCTCTTCTGACTACAAGCATGGATATTACTCAGCTATGGTCAAACTTGAAGAATGGTTTCATGGTTGGAAATTTATTTGTTTGAATTTCCTGTAAAAAACGCAATTACTTTTTCGCCAACCCAATATTATCACTGTGTTTGTTATTTCACTTTCTTCATTTAATACCATCGTCTGCAATGTGCAATATTCTTAAGACTTTTGGCGGTATTTTAATTTATAGTCACATGAAAATTTACAGAAAAACGTGATTTTGAATGTTTTTTTGAATGTTTGATAAACTATGGGGAAGTCCAAAGACCTTATGTTTCCGTTATTAAAAAAGGTAACATTCATGCCTGGAAAGTTGAGGATGTTAGTTTTTCAGAAATAGGATGTTGTATTGAAAGACATACATCTACTGTATCTAACTCTATATAGCTGAAAAATATTTTATTTTTGAAATATGGTAGTGGACGCAACAATAGACGCTTTATATAATCACCATCAAACTGTAAAATCCTCTAATTGTGTTGCTTCAAAATTTGATATTTTTTTAATAGCGGTATCTTGATAACGAATGAGATATCTAATTTACGTTTCCTTTATGCAATTTTCAAAAAATTGTCACTTAATAAATTTATATATGGTCCCTTAACTCGTGAAAATAACATAATTTATTTAATATAAATTAAACTATGTAAAAAACACACATAAGAAGTAAAAGGAAAGAGGATACGCGTTTCGTTCAAAAATTGTTTTGAACTTCTTCAGTCCAAGCCCTTCGACGTAAAGCACACAGGGAACTAAAAAGAGAAAAACAAGCAAGATGTTGCCACAAGGGCAAAGAAAAGTCGAACAAAACCACGGAGAGGGGAGAAAAAAAAATTGAAAAAGGGGGATAAAAAGGAAAGGAAAGAAGCACAAAAAATACAGAAATAAAAAAGGAATAAAGAAAAATAATAAAAAAGGGGAACACACAAGTACAAACACACACACAAAAAAGAGAAAACAGAACAAACAAACAAAAAACAAATAGCACACATATTTTTTTTTTAAATAAAAACCACGAACAGGACAGCACAATAAATATATATATAAATATTTTTTTTTAATATAAACGAAAAAGAAAGACAGTAACACACGTACATACACATTAAAGAAACAGGGAAAAAAAAGGGGGGGGTAGACGAAGAAAGTGAAAAGAACCTTACAACAGCAACTTCCAAGCAGAATGAACGAAAGGAACGGAAGAACCATCGTTCACAAGACGATCTAAGTGCTGGGTAATGGAAAAACCTTCCAAAAAATCCAGATGGGACAAAGACTGAGGAGTGCACAAAATCTTAGCCTTAGAAAACTGAAATCGATGATTGGAATTCCAACAATGTGAGGCAATAGAAGATTTGGAAAGTTCGTGCTTAGAGACATATCTCTCATGCTCTTTGAGCCTAAATTTGAGAGCTCTTCTGGTCTGACCAATATAGCCCAAATCACAAGATTCACAAGGAATATAATAAACACCCCAACGGTTCTCAGTAGGAATAGGATCTTTAAGGGAAGAAAATTTAAGTTTATTAACAGGTTTAAAAATGACTTTGAAACCGAAATTTTTGAGAAGTTTAGAAATTTTGTAGCATAAAGGTGAAAAGAAAGGTAGTACAATTAATTCGTTGTGAAAATTAATAGTATTAGTAGAAGTATTAGGCTTATTAAATTTAGAAACAGCTTTATCAATAATAGAGGGGCTAAAACCACGAGAAACAGCTAAGGATTTTAAGTAACTAATTTCATTATTAAGAGAAGAAGAATCAGAGCAAATTTTGATAGCACGAAACACATAAGTGTAAAAAGCAGAAAGTTTTTGCTGGTAAGGATGATTAGATAGGGCATGAGGAGGTAAAGATATAGAAAAGGGCTTGCGGAAAACAGAAGTAGAGAAACCGTCAGGATTCCTAGAAACAAGAACATCCAAAAAAGGTAAAGAATTGTTGCACTCCTCTTCTAGAGTAAATTGGATACACGGATCAACAGAATTAACGATCAAAAGTAAATTAGAAATATCACAATTGGAATCCACTAGAACGAAAGTATCGTCAACATATCTGACCCAGCACGGAAAATTAAAGACCTTGAAGAGCTTCTCTTCAAAATAATGCATATAAATATCACATAAGAGAGGTGAGAGAGAATTACCCATAGCAAGACCCTCGGTTTGTTTATAGAAAGAGCCATTAAAAATGAAAGCAGTTTGTTTAATACAAACGCTTACTAAAGCTATAAACTCTTTAATCTCAATAGAAGAATAATGAAACTCGCGTAAACGCTTTTCCAAACAGTCAATCGCACCTTGGATAGGAACATTAGTGAATAAAGATTTAACATCAAGAGAAAGCATTTTACAATTAGTAGGAGAAAGAAGTTTAACTTTGTTAACGAAATCATAAGAGTTTTTAACAGTGTGGGTATTACTAGCAGTCAAAGGTGAAAGAGTATGCGAGAGGAAACGTGCAAGGTTATAAGAAGCAGTACCAATGTTAGAAACAATGGGGCGAAAGGCAAGAGAAGGTTTATGAATTTTAGGAAGGGCATAGAAACGAGCACAGTTAGCAATAGAAGGAATAACATAACGTTTAGTTTGAGCATTTAAGATTACAGAGGACTTCACAGTGTGTTTAATTTCAGAAAGGTGACTGTTAGTAGGATCAGAATTTAATTTAGTGTATGGACCAGTGGTTAGCATGTTATTAATACAATCAACATAAGAAGATTTATCAAGTAAAACAGTCTGGCCGCCTTTATCAGCTTTAGTAATGAGTAAATTAGGGTTAGAATTAAGTTCTTTGAGAGCAGTTTTTTGAGAACGAGAAAGGTTAGATTTGGCATGCATATTATTTGAAGAGATAGTATTAGCAATAAGATGTCGCAAAGTATCAAGTTGGTTAGAAGAGAGTTTACTATTTTTAAAGGAGTTTTCCATAGGAGCAATAAGTTTGGAAACCGAAACGTTACTAACACGAGAAAAATTCAAACCTAAACTAAGAGCATCTCTCTGAGAATCAGTTAAAACATGTGAAGACAAATTAACAACAGTGTCCTGAACAAGAGGACTAACAGAACCGAGGGAAGACCTAACCGGAAGAAGAGCTTGGAATTTCTTATCCAAAGTAGCTCTGTGAGAAATAGAACGTTGTTCAACATAAGCGAAATTCCGTTTTTCCCAGTTAGCAAACGCAGGGTAAGACTTACTCAAAAGCAAATGGAGATCATAAAGATCAGATTCAAGAATCGAAACTTTATAACGAACATCCTGAATAAAAGCCCGTAAAACCGCCCGCTTAGACCTATTCAGAGCCTTATCAACACGAGAAGAACCGTGAATATTGCACTTAATGTCAATGAACTTAGGAATGACATTACTGCGTTTGCATCGAACAAGAAAACCTAAATGATTCAAGAAACGAGAACGTTTCAATCGTAAACGGGAAAAACGGTTAAACAAAGATGAATCCATACAGAAAACACAAAAACAGAAAAGAAATAAGCAAGAAAAAGCACACGAAGAAGGAAGGAAGAAAAGAGAGAACAAAAGTGAGTGTTAATAGTCCAAATAAACAAAACAACTGAAAAAACACTCAAAATACTGGTGTTAAACGATAAAGTAATTAAAAAACTTTGTAAAAAACACACATAAGAAGTAAAAGGAAAGAGGATACGCGTTTCGTTCAAAAATTGTTTTGAACTTCTTCAGTCCAAGCCCTTCGACGTAAAGAACACAGGGAACTGAAAAGAGAAAAACAAGCAAGATGTTGCCACAAGGGGCAAAGAAAAGTCGAACAAAACCACGGAGAGGGGAGAAAAAAAAAATTAAAAAAGGGGGATAAAAAGGAAAGGAAAGAAGCACAAAAAATACAGAAATAAAAAAGGAATAAAGAAAAATAATAAAAAAGGGAACACACAAGTACAAACACACACACAAAAAAGAGAAAACAGAACAAACAAACAAAAAACAAATAGCACACGTTTTTTTTTTGTTTTTTTTTTTTTTAATAAAAACCACGAACAGGACAGCACAATAAATATATATATAAATATTTTTTTTTTTTTAATAAAAACGAAAAAGAAAGACAGTAACACACGTACATACACATTAAAGAAACAGGGGGAAAAAAAAGGGGGGGGTAGACGAAGAAAGTGAAAAGAACCTTACAACAGCAACTTCCAAGCAGAATGAACGAAAGGAACGGAAGAACCATCGTTCACAAGACGATCTAAGTGCTGGGTAATGGAAAAACCTTCCAAAAAATCCAGATGGGACAAAGATTGAGGAGTGCACAAAATCTTAGCCTTAGAAAACTGAAATCGATGATTGGAATTCCAACAATGTGAGGCAATAGAAGATTTGGAAAGTTCGTGCTTAGAGACATATCTCTCATGCTCTTTGAGCCTAAGTTTGAGAGCTCTTCTGGTCTGACCAATATAGCCCAAATCACAAGATTCACAAGGAATATAATAAACACCCCAACGGTTCTCATTTCAAACAAACTGCTTTCATTTTCAATGGCTCTTTCTATAAACAAACCGAGGGTCTTGCTATGGGTAATTCTATCTCAATGGCTTTCATAGGAATATAATAAACACCCCAACGGCTCTCATTTCAAACAAACTGCTTTCATTTTCAATGGCTCTTTCTATAAACAAAGCGAGGGTCTTGCTATGGGTAATTCTCTCTCACCTCTCTTATGTGATATTTATATGCATTATTTTGAAGAGAAGCTCTTCAAGGTCTTTAATTTTCCGTGCTGGGTCAGATATGTTGACGATACTTTCGTTCTAGTGGATTCCAATTGTGATATTTCTAATTTACTTTTGATCGTTAATTCTGTTGATCCGTGTATCCAATTTACTCTAGAAGAGGAGTGCAACAATTCTTTACCTTTTTTGGATGTTCTGGTTTCTAGGAATCCTGACGGTTTCTCTACTTCTGTTTTCCGCAAGCCCTTTTCTATATCTTTACCTCCTCATGCCCTATCTAATCATCCTTACCAGCAAAAACTTTCTGCTTTTTACACTTATGTGTTTCGTGCTATCAAAATTTGCTCTGATTCTTCTTCTCTTAATAATGAAATTAGTTACTTAAAATCCTTAGCTGTTTCTCGTGGTTTTAGCCCCTCTATTATTGATAAAGCTGTTTCTAAATTTAATAAGCCTAATACTTCTACTAATACTATTAATTTTCACAACGAATTAATTGTACTACCTTTCTTTTCACCTTTATGCTACAAAATTTCTAAACTTCTCAAAAATTTCGGTTTCAAAGTCATTTTTAAACCTGTTAATAAACTTAAATTTTCTTCCCTTAAAGATCCTTTTCCTACTGAGAACCGTTGGGGTGTTTATTATATTCCTTGTGAATCTTGTGATTTGGGCTATATTGGTCAGACCAGAAGAGCTCTCAAATTTAGGCTCAAAGAGCATGAGAGATATGTCTCTAAGCACGAACTTTCCAAATCTTCTATTGCCTCACATTGTTGGAATTCCAATCATCGATTTCAGTTTTCTAAGGCTAAGATTTTGTGCACTCCTCAATCTTCTTCCCATCTGGATTTTTTGGAAGGTTTTTCCATTACCCAGCACTTAGATCGTCTTCTGAACGATGGTTCTTCCGTTCCTTTCGTTCATTCTGCTTGGAAGTTGCTGTTGTAAGGTTCTTTTCACATTCTTCGTCTACCCCCCCATTTTTCCCCCTGTTTCTTTAATGTGTATGTACGTGTGTTACTGTCTTTCTTTTTCGTTTTTATTTAAAAAAAAATATATTTATATATATATTTATTGTGTTGTCCTGTTCGTGGTTTTTATTAAAAAAAAAAATATGTGTGCTATTTGTTTTTTGTTTGTTTGTTCTGTTTTCTCTTTTTTGTGTGTGTGTTTGTACTTGTGTGTTCCCTTTTTTATTATTTTTCTTTATTCCTTTTTTATTTCTGTATTTTTTGTGCTTCTTTCCTTTCCTTTTTATCCCCCTTTTTTAATTTTTTTTCTCCCCTCTCCGTGGTTTTGTTCGACTTTTCTTTGCCCCTTGTGGCAACATCTTGCTTGTTTTTCTCTTTTCAGTTCCCTGTGTGCTTTACGTCGAAGGGCTTGGACTGAAGAAGTTCAAAACAATTTTTGAACGAAACGCGTATCCTCTTTCCTTTTACTTCTTATGTGTGTTTTTTACAAAGTTTTTTAATTACTTTATTGTTTAACACCAGTATTTCGAGTGTTTTTTCAATAAATTAAACTACTTAACGTAAAAATTCGAAAATTTGCACAGCCATGTAATATTACTTTCTGCATCTATTTCCATCGAAATTTGACTAGGTCGCAATTCATAATTTTTTGGAATATTAATTTAATAATTCATAATTAATATTGATATTTTATTAAAAATCATAATAACATTAAATTATGTTTGGGTCGTTTAGTTCTAATAGTACGAATAAAAATCAGCTTATTATTAATATTATATGAGATATGAATTGAAGTATGAAAAAATATTTTAACATATGTGGAGGGGGATTTTAGAAGCTCATAACTCACCCAATTTCAGTTTAAATATCTTGAAAATGGGTATCCGGGGTTAAAATGAGCTAAATTTTTGAAATATGAAGTGAAATCTAGGGGTTACTATTGAGAAAAAAAAGTTGGTGCGAATTTTAATATGTAGATGGCCCCTTATGCAATTTTTATGCATAGCAAATTAAAGTGTACGTCAATAGTAAACGATTGGTACCTGTAACTTTGCTGTACGACGAACGACGGCCGAAAAAAGTACAAGTGGGACTTTTTTTTCCGCAGCTGTACCTTTTCAAACAGTATAAATAAAGCGGCATGACTTGGTTACAATATACCCAGGCGTGAGTACATTTTTCGCTTAATTGAAAAATAAACTTTAAAAAATATATTTAAATTTATATTTAAATTTTTTCTATTTTTTAATTCTGTACTGCGAATTTCAATTATAAGTATTACGGTTGTCATATTTGGTGATTTTCGGTAGCGTAAAATGATCTTGAAACTAAGGATCATGGACAAAAATGCCACGCATTTAAAAAAGAATATTCATTAAATTTCTTCCTTTGATTTAATAAAAATATCGACTATATGTGAAAAGAGAGTGAGAAGGATTTGCATTAAGTAAATAATTGGATTATGATACATTTGAAACGTGGATTATGATACATTTTCCAACGTAATGGAACCAGAGAAACGTAACAGTGTTGACGGTTGGATTACATTACATTTGGGTGCCCTAAAAGCAGTGATTGCGCTGATTGCGCCATTGAAATTTTTAGGGGTTAAGATGAAAAAAATTGGGGGTGGAGGGGGTGGGGGAGGTACTTGAAAATTGAATTTGTGTACTCATCCGCATACAAACATGAGTTTTTTCGTCTTGAGAGAGTGAATCAGCTTGAACACTGACCTTTCTCAGAAAATATGAAAAGAATTCCTGAATAATTGGTTTTAGATCCATGTGTTAATGCATTTTACTGACAACCACCAAGTCTAAACCATCCAAATATCACCACCAAGCCAGGTGAGCCCACTGTACTCGGCTTGCGGAGATCCACGTCCCAATGCTTTCCTATGAAGAAAAGTGCCTTAACGCCTAATCATTTTTCTCGGAAAGTATTAGGTATTTTTACATAAAATTGTCCTGTGTGTATCTTGAGAACTATTCGCAAGGATTGCGTGAATCAGATTTGAGTTAATTAAGCCAAAAGAAATTTTATTGCATCTGAAAAGCAACGCGAATTCTAAAATCGTTAGTT
Organism: Cheiracanthium punctorium; assembly: GCA_038373885.1. Taxonomy (NCBI): domain Eukaryota; kingdom Metazoa; phylum Arthropoda; class Arachnida; order Araneae; family Cheiracanthiidae; genus Cheiracanthium; species Cheiracanthium punctorium. Next base: position 186,453 of record JAWZYV010012821.1, on the reverse strand, counting down.
TCATTTTTGACGATCCGTTATTTCAAAACCCCTCTCTACAGCAAAATTTTAACTCACGTAATCCATTGTATAGCCATCTCACTATTTTCACATGCTTTTTTCGTGTTTTTTCAATGACAACTTTTCGTTATTTTCAAAGAAATGTAAACATTATATGCTATAAAAAGTATGATTTCGTCGCGAATTTCCTCCCCCCAGTTTGGTGGTTTGGTAAGCATTAGTAGCGGTGATTCATGAGGTAGGCGTATATCGACCCATTAACCCCCAATATCTCCTCACTCCCCACTCCAGTGTCTCCAGTAACACCCTATTCAGGTTTAACTTTTGAAAGTGTTAATCACATCTGGCTCAGTGATGGCATCACAAATCTGATGACATTTGTTATTTTACTGTTCGCAAATCTGTTTCATGCTTGCTTTGAGCTGTGTGTACATTAATATATATATGTGTACATCTTTGTTTAATGCTTGTAAATAAATATGTATATACATATCATTGTTAAAAATTTGTTGTTATCATAATAGATGAGATCTCTATAAAATAATTGTGATACAGAAATGGATAAACATCTTGGTGTCGAAGGAAAAATTTACTTAGCCGCCAGAAGGATAAAAAATAGAGGAGGAACCCGCTTACCTTTATGGGAAAAAAAGCCATGTTTATTTTTAATTCTTCCTAGAATTATCTTGTACTATTATTATTATCATGAAATGCTTACATAACATATACATATTATGTTATGAACATCTAACCAAATATAGTCTTGCATATTATTTTGCTTTCTCCTCTAATCATATTTAATGTTTGTTGTTGTTGTTGTATGCGTGTCAGTCAAAAACTTACAATGCTTTAATTATTAACTCTTAATGGAGCAAAATAAGAATGAAAACATTTAAAATTGTAAATTTCTAACAAAATTTGATCAGTAAGATTATTCTTTTTTCCAAATTAATAATTTTTGATAAGTTTTGCGGCGAACTTACCCATAGACTAAAATATCCGGACGTCTCTAATGATTTTTTTTAAAATTAAGATTTTTGAAAAATAATAAACTTTATTTTCTGAACCTCACAATTAGTGAATTTAAATTTAAAATAACTATAGTACTCGTATGATTTCGTTTACTCTCTATCTCATAGTAGATGAATTTCTCTCTCTCACTTTTTTTCTTTTTCTTAATGTCATGATGTAGATCCGTAGCTAGACTACTTTTACAAGGAGGGGATGTCATATCCATATACATACATTAGTAGCGGATTCAAAGTAGAGAACGTTTATCGGAAAGTCAACCTGGACACTTAGCCTGGGATCACCAATTCCAAGGGGCCATTTTTTTCAACAAATTTCTATCTGTTAAAAAAATTATATTCTTAAAAATATATTGATGGTAATTCATTGCTAATAAAGTAAGATCTTGTACTTAGTATTATTATGAAAAAATATCTCAACATTTATAAGAAATGAATGGCAAGTTTTGCACTTCTTTTCATTTGTGTTTTTAATAAGTTTTTTTTAATGTACTATGTGCATCGCATTTGTTATTTTTAAAAATAAATGTTATTCATGCATAGATGAATACTTCAATATTATTTATTGCTATGTACTTATATTTAGTATTTTTTAGTATTTAAGCATGCAATATATTTCTGTAGCTATATGTACCCAATAGAATTTAAATGCGTGATATGGCGTTTATGCAATTTCTCGTAGAAAATTTATGATCTGGTGCAAAAGTCTAAAAATTTGTATTTGCCCTGGGCCAATAATAATATGATCGGGGCTTTATCCAAGGTGTTAGATAGGTGAATTATTAGAGCAATCACAAATTTTAAGGATATCTCGCCCTGATTTATGTCTTAATCAACATAATAATGCAATTAAACGAGATATTTTCAGAAAGAATATTGGACGAGCATGTTATACAATTTCATACGTTTCTTGAGCAGTCCACAAGCGTTACCTATCCAATGTGTTCTAAATAACCTCACTAGGGTAAAATGTTTCATAAGTTATATTCTGTATAATCCTTTTACACAAAAAGTTTATTTTTACGTATTGTGTCCATAATTTACTAACCCACTCACATACGTCATTCTGCGTTTTTAATAATTTCACTAGGGCAAATCCATCTTAATTTCTACTCACCAAAATTTCAGTACTCTTCTACTTAAATAAAACAAAATCATCTCTAAATTCCTAATACAAAATATTTAAGTACAGAAAATTTAATAAAAATATTAATTAATGGAATAAATGTTTAAACATTATCTACTGAGACCATGCTACCGAGAACGAAATCTACAGAAAATGTGCATGTAACATTCTAAAAGGATTAAGTTTAGAAATTAGGGGAAAAAAAAAAAAAACCTCAGCTGGTGCTACTTTTTTTCTGTTGTCCTTCCGGAGGGTCAGTGGATGCTCACAATGGATAGAGGAGGAAGGTAGGTATCCTAGACCTACCAAATTTTGTATGGGAATTCTCCAGGACGGGTCTCGACATACCTCGAAGCGATTTTTTCGAAATTCCAATTATTTTAGGAGATATCGATAAAAAACCTATTGCAAAAGGCTAATTTTGCTCTCGCCATTTCGTAATTGTAACCCTGCAATGGAAAGAGGGAGAATTTAGCTGTCTAGGTTGACATATTTGGCAAGTTTATTAAATGATTCAGACTCTTGAAGTAAAAATAAAAGAATAACGATTTTTTAGATTAAATTATTTGTACGGTTATTTTTTAATTAAAGTATCGTGTGCATGTGATATCAGAGCAGGAATGAAATGTTTTATACTCAAAACAAAAATAGTATTTGGAAATTTTCTGAAACTAAAATGTGCAATTTTTTAATTTGGCGAAAAATAAAATGGTTGATGTTCCAGTTTGAGGATCGTCTGCTACTTCGATTATGAATACACCTGAATAAGTTTTTGATAAAATTACGCTCAGTTCAAATTGTGTATTTTTCTGCGCAGCTTTTTCCCATCTATTTCTAATGTATTACATCCAGAAAAAGGATGTTAGAAATATCAATTTTAATTTTGACTAAGCACACTCATGAATAATGATATACTTGGAATAAGGAAAGAAAATAGGGAAGACCCATGGATTTTAATACGCTTTTAATATATATAGCGCTTTAGTGCTTTTTTAAAATCTGAAAGTGTTTTCCTTCCGTTTTTTGATAAAGACCAATATATCCACAAGCTCTTCAGAATTCATATAGGACGAAAATAATTTATACATTTTTGTAGGTTTTTATCATTAAACCCCATCTTATTTTTGTAACCAGGGGCGGCTCGACACGGTAAGTATCGCATCGGGGATTCGAAGAGGCGTCATTTCGAACTCAAAAACTAAGTAGAGCATAAAAGGGGGCATATTTTTTATATTAGCAGGGCGCGAGACTTACCGTACACGGTAAAAAAAAATTCGGAAACGTTACCCCAAAATATGGGGCAGATCTTGTAGTTCAAAATTGCAGAAACGTTTCCGAACCATGCGGGTAAAGTATTTAGAAACGTTTCTGCATATTTCGGAAAAAATATTTACATATTTTCCTGCTTTTTAGGTAACGTTTCTGTATATTTTGGTAAAATATTGAGTAACCTTTCGGTGCATTTCACAAAGGTTTTCGAATTAACGAGTAACCTTTCTGAGTTTTTCAGAACGAGTAACATGCGCTAGATGTAGCGTTTTGAGTAACATTTGTATTTGGGCATTTGTACCACGCCACCGCCGCCGAGGTCTAGGCCGGCGCGCCGAGAAAGAAAGCCGATTGTATGCCGCAGCGTACAATCGGATTCAAAACTTTAAAAAAAAAATTGTAACTAAACTTTCAACTTTCCAGTTGAGAACATCAAAATAAAAAATTTTAGAAAAATTAAATTTATCAATATTGACTTGAAAAAAATAGCATATAAAGTTAAAAGATGACTTGATTGTTTGAAACGCAAGTTGCATTTCTATCATCAGTGGGAAACTGGAAAAAAATCATAAAAATAGCCATTTTCATAAATTTTTACGGAGCTATCTTGATCCCCGCCCCTTCAAACTTAATTCATATCTTTATTTAAATTTAAAAATAAATCTTTCATTAATTATTAATATTTCACTTATTATTTAAGCCATTGGTCCAAAATCACCGGGCCACGGACCGGTCCCGGTCCTCGGATCAAATAGTACTGGGCCACCAAGGAACATTAAATTCTTTGGATTTTATTTACTTTGGTGTATTTCTCTCGGGTTTTTGCGACTTTGTCGTGTTTGTATTGATTTATACCTTTGTAACAGAAGAAATATTGTAATTCTTTTAACATTTCTCTTTTCTTTTTGCTGTTTATTAAAGATTTCAAGATCATGAATTTAAATTACAGTCATAAAATAGAGAATAAATGTTCTTTCCTTAAAACTATTCCAGACAACAACTCTGCCGGTTGAAATGCTACATCACTTTATATTCATTTTGTGTGTGTGTGTGTGTGACTGTATTTTATTTTGGAGGCATGTTTAAATACAATTAAATTAAAGTTATTAAATTAACCCAATGTAAATTAGAAACATTCAACGCCCTCGCCCTCCCACCCTCAGCGGGCCGCGGTAAAATTATTATGAAACGTTGACCGGTTCGTGGCAATAAAAAGGTTGGAGAGCACAGATTTAAGCTACCCATAATATATCATAGCTGCCAACCGTTCCGATTTTATCGGAACATTTTCCACCACTATTTTTTAAAATTTTTTATTTTAAATTAAAAATATGGACTTGTTTTAAGGTAAAATGGCGAAGGAAAAATTAGTGGTGGGTAGAAGGTCGAAATTTGCAGTCGCCCTCTTTCCCGGGACAATTAGATTTTAAAATGGGCGAGTAAAACTACTTTTTTCTGGAAATGCCTGTCATCTTTGGAATAATACAATAGGAGAGGTGAAGCGATAGGCGGAGCCATTTATGCAACGTATCTATTCTAAGATACGATCGATTTAAATTAATATTTTTATAACAATAACTCTTAAGAAATACTGGTGTTGGAATGTAAAATTGACAAAAACTTTGTATAATAACACAAACATATAATAACACATTTCAAATGAAACACAAATCTACTAAATTTAAAACTCATGATAAAGGTGCATGAAAAACTTAAAATGATGATTTCTTTTTAAATAAAATATATTGGAAATGTTAATGTCCATATTTTTATGGTAAGAGTATAAAATAATATAATGTATTCATAATCAGCTGTTAATTTAGAATGAGTTTTAGCTAAATTTAGTAGCTTTATTTTCTTATTTAAAATTTATAGACTTAAAAAAAAGTTCTGCAACTAAATCTTTTAACCTTTTTAAGTTGAGAAATTATTTTATGTATACATATTTCATTTTTTTAAAAAGGTGGAGAGGGCTTGAATTGAAAACAAACTATTTTTAAAATACAGTCATTAGTTGTTTTAGATTTTTTTAAAGCGATCTAGAGGAGGAAAACATATGAAACATCCATAAATGGTATTTATCAACAATGTGTTATACAGTTTTTATCAATTTTACATTATAACACCAGTATTTGTTAAGAGTTCTTGTTATAAAAAATATTAATTTAAATCGTCCACGTTTCCGTATAGGTAGGCAACGTAAGTAGCGCCACCTATCGTTTCACCTCTCTCATTGCATTGTTCTAAAGATGACAGGCAGTGTTTCTAGAAGGCGGTGGTAAAACAAAAAATTCAACTGTCCCTCGGGCAACCAAGTAAAAGCAACTACTCTCAATTTTATTCCTTAACTTGAAAATGCAGTTTCCTATTCCTATTTTAATTCTGAACTTTTTTCTATTTCTATTTTCATTTCCGAACAGTAATGGCAATTTTATGAATAAACGTTTGTCAACTTACTTTCATTGTAACGGCCGCATGTTCTTAAAAAATTTTGTGTAGCGAAATTTTTATGGGCAAGAAACTTCATTTGTGGGCAACCAAAAACATTTCAGTGATTGACCAATGGACAACCAAAAACATAACAAGATTCTACCCTTGGTGGTGGGAAATGTTCCAATAAAAACGGAATGGTTGGCAGCTATGCTAATTCCGTTTTTGAAACCAATGTAAAAGTTTGTCAGAAGTCATTACTCAGAAATGCTAACAGTTGCGAACACAGGGAAAATTGTATACAATTTCTCCCCAGCCCCGTTTAAATGACTAATATCCTTTAATTAACGCATTAGAAGGCAAAATATGCGGAAAACGAATTTAAACTTTGGCTGGATCTGAATTCGGTCTGTAAAAGGTTAACACTAGTAACTTGTAAAAATACCATCTAAATTTTTTGAGTCAATGGCGTAATTTGATTGCTTCAAAAACTGCTTAAACATTGCTTTATACCTCAAAAGAACATTATAGGCTTGGAATGATTCATGAGAAGGTTGTGGAGAAAAAAAAAAAAAAAAAACGCTTAAAAGCAAATGTATCTATTGTACACTGACAGCTAAATGTATCGTGAATGTGCTATAAGAGCAATATAAACCTATCCGATTTTGATAAAATCTATTGTTTCAGTTTTGCAGTAGAAATGTTTTAAAAGTGCACCGAAACTGCAGGCTCATACTCTGGAGCCCCACCACTTGCCGAGCGCATGGTGCTCTGAACTGGGAGACGGAAGGTGCCTGGTTCAAATCCAGGTCGTGTCCGTCGACCTAACCATTCGGACTTTTCCGTCGTTTCCCCCTAAATGGTTGTTAGGACACCTTAGAAAGACCCCACGGAAAGCCCTCCACACTTCGGCCTAGAGCCCACATGTAGCTAATTGGCCGTAATCCCACAACAGAAAATCATACTCAAGACTAGTTTTCATAGTCTTAAAAAAAATCTTTTAATGTCAATTTATACATAGGAGTGTGTGTGTGTGTTTGTACGCATACGCCCATTTTCATTATGCTCTTTTTCAAAAAAAAGTTCACGCCGGGGCGCGCCGCCGCCGCCGTGTTTTTGAGGTCGGTACGCCGCCGCCGCGAATTTGAGTGCGGCGCAGACCTCTACTCACAAGTCACAATGTGACTAGTATGTGACAGTCCTGTGACAATTTTGACCCTCTGTGACGTCACAGCGACTCTTTTGTGACCATCTGTGCTATTAGGGAAGACGCGTTCACTCTTTTCCCTCTGTCTCTTAGCACTTGGCGCATGCGCACGAAGTCCCAAATGAAGATTTCCTTTCCCTGTAAATATTTTACGCCGAAATGTGTCTTATGTTTCCGAAATCGGGAGTTCGAGTACAGAATCGGTAGTTTACGCTATACTTTCGGAAACCTTTCTGCTATAAGTATATAACGTTTCTGAATTTTTTTACTGCGTAGGACCGCTCCTGTTTGTAACCATCTTAATTTTAAATTCCATTCAGAATCTGAGAAATTTCAGTGCCAAGGAAGCCTATGAGGAATAGGATACTCTCCGAAGAAAAGATTTATTAAAATGGAGAACCAACTGGTCGCCGGAGGCGGAGAGTTTGAAAATAAATAAATAAAACTTCACTATTCTTTTGGTAACTATAAACCTAATTTACCGATTGTACTCTTTATCTATGTTTAATAATTTTATTTCAAAAAATATATAAATCACAAAAATAAATATTTCCTGAAAACGCTTATGCTTTTATTGTTAGATGAAAAAAAAAATTGCGACTTGAAATTGAACATTTAGTACAAAGTTTCAATAAGTCAGTAATGAAACTTTACGACGTACTCAGTGACGTATCCTCTAGGCTATCTACGCTAGATGCGAAGCCCGACGACTATCAGTTTCCACAAAAGTGTTAACCTAACCATTAATAACTGACACTTTCAATCACTCCAGTTAGAGAAAACAAGATCCCTGCGCAGAAATCAGTGAAAAATTCCCTTCCGTTTCGCTATCTGAAAGACCCCACATTTAAAATCCAACATAAGACATAGATAAATATATTTTTTAAGAGTAAAATCTGCTAATTAAACATAAAACTTGAAAATGTCTCGACCCGTGATAAAAGGATGTTCACGGAGTGAAGAAGTGTTATACTGCCCCCCCTTTAAATTCCCAACCCTTTTAACTTTAAAATGTTGAAAATCGACATCCGTCCTTTGATGTTTATAATTTTTTTAAACTTTTTAACTTTAGGAAATAGCTCTATTAGGTGAAAAAGTTAGTAGCAGTCGAAACTATGTCATAATTTCATTTTCAAACGTACAAAATGGATATTTTTTATTCCAGTTCCTTTGAAATAGCTTTTTGAATATATTCAGATTTCCGCCTGCATTTTGTCTTGAACATAAAATTAATTTAACAGCTCAAGTGTCAATAGTGTTTCTCCGGCAGCTATCATATTTAAAATAGAATATATGAAATTACTTATTTTAAGTGGACAAAGATTAAATGTATAAAATATTGACCATTTTAGTATGATTTTTTGTCAAATATTTTTTTTTTCTGCTGCCTGCTCTAAGTGCCTGAACAATGGGCTTCATCAACTAGTAAATGAATAATTACATGATATTTTATACTGAGTATGAAGGACCTATTTTTGTAATAGTAAAGTTAGCTGGAATTATAAACCTATTTACAAAGTTCCAGACATACAGTAAAACCCCGATTATCCGAATTTCTACTTTAACGGAGCTATCAAATATTCCTTGGATTTTTTCTCCCTTCTATATTTTCAAAACTTAACAGTATCACCATTTTTAAAACTACCGAAAATAAAGTCGTAGAGGAAAACTATCGATACACCGAATACAGAACATCATGTCCAATTTGTACTTAAACGTCCAGTAAACGTAGGATGAGCTTTAGGGTGTGCTGATGAGACTCCATTCCACAGGAGCCAAGTATTACGGACTATAATTAACCACTTTTTGTAAACCGTAAATTTGTTGGATATTTTTCCAAAATAGTTACCTTGCCACGCCTGTAGCTCAGAAATTTTGCTATATTTTAAACAGAAAATTATCGTTCACAAAAAATGGTTAGTTATATTCCGTAATACTTGGCACCTATGCTATTCGCTAAGCTAGTTTACGAATAAGATATACATTACTGGATAACTTCTGACTAGAGGTTTGCGCCGTCAAAAATCGCGGGCGAAACCTCATGATTTTTGGAATACGGGGACGGCGACGCGCACGGCATAAGAGAAAAAATACACAAATTTTAAAAGCACAAAAGTTAGCTGGAATTATAAACCTACAAAAGTCACACTAGTTGTTTGGACGATTATCTGCACTATTACAGCCGATTATCTGCACTGGGGATCTAGACCGTGGGGGTCTTTCTAAGAGGTCCTAACCCGTATTCACTCTAAGTTTCGGAGAAAATCTTGGAAAACTCCGAACGGCTAGGTAGACCAAGGGTCGGATTCAGAAAAAACATCTGGGGAGGAGGGGCTCCGTTTACCGTTTTCCAATAGTATGACAAATTGATTTCCCTATATTAGTTCTCCCAATATATAACTAGACATGGTATATCACAACTATATAAGAATTTTGTCTGATGCCAAGCCCGTCGAGAAAAAACTCGGCTCCAGTGTGGGCAGTTCTGTCGGGCCTCCTATACAAAGTTAAGGCCGATGCTGATAAGCCACGTTTTCTATATTTTTCAATGGACGACGGGACACTGAGACGGGAAAAAAAACCCTTCCGTTGCTCTCTCAATTGTGTGAGGGGACGATGTTTAATACGCTAATCTTTTGTTGGTTCCCGGCTCGTCAATAAAAAGTCGTAAAATTCGGTATAAATATGTCGGCTTACCCCCTGTTGTGCGGCAAGACGTGACTTATTCACAACGGCCGTTATTCATGTCGTTGTTCACAGGCCCTCCCTATCAACATTTTAGTGTGTACAGAGTAGAATTGCTGAATGCATTATACTGAACCCATTTCTCACAGCCACCGAGCAATATACAGGGCTCACAGTATACATTTTTGCATTTCAGGATTGCAATATGTTTTCCAGATTAAGTAATTCCCCCATTCGTTTCTGTGAGGACTGTAGTAAACAAACCTCAATTGCTATTTACAACCATTACCACTATTACCTGCTATTTACAACTTCAGCTTTCTTTTGTCAACCAGATCCCCCATACACTGCACGGCACTCGCTTTGCCTGATATCTTAGAATGTATTTTACTTTTATAATGAGGATTTGTACTTATACGTCTGGGTTGTGTGGATAATTTTTGAACTAAAGTTGGAGAGCAGTTTAAAAAATGAAAGCTGTACAAAAGGGGGGGGGGGAGGGTTGGCTTGTTCGTCTATGATTCAGCATCATTTAAGGCCTATGCTGACTGCCGCTGCGACTAACGTGACTGCAGGGGGTAACAGGTCATTCTTGTCGTGAATTTTACGACTTTTCAATGACCATTCGGGTTCCTCCGACAAAAGATTTCTGCACTAAACAGCAAACCCCGTCCCTTACACAGCGGAGAGAGCAACAGAAGATTTTTTCCCCCCGTATCAGTGTGCTGTCGTCCATGCAGATACGGTGGAACCTGCTAAAGTGACTACCTTGCTAAAGAGATCGCCTGTCTATAGTGACCATTTTGATGCAGTTTTACTTTACAACATCACCCTTTACTACCTTTGTAAGGTGACCAATTTTATTCTTCCTAAGGATAGTCCCACTAGATAGGTTCCCTATACATATAAACGGAGGAACTGTGCTCCAAACTTTATTGTGCCAGTGGCGCTCTCTTCTCAGAAAAACTTACTCTTCTGTCGAAAAACGAAAGCTCTATCTTATTTTTGTAAATAGAGAAATCGGGTTTAGCCCAGAAGGATTCAATAAATATTGGTGTAAATATACCGGTATAACCGAGCGGTCTAAGGCACTGGTGTTAGGTACCAGTCTCAATGAGGCGTGGGTTCGAATCCTATCACTGCCAAATGCTTTCTTTTTGAGCTACGAACTGCAGTTCCAGAATATCGAGCAATCTACGCTCAATATCGAACCTGCACTCCAGGACTTCCTATCCAGACCACCTACCCCGGTAATAATGCCAGCTCTACCATCTGAGCTCATTGATGTTCTGCTAGCTCTTCCCACCAAAAAATGTCCTGGGAGAGACGGCATAAACAAAATGATGTTAAGACACGTACCTGTCGTTACAAACTTCAAACTCAGGGCTCTAACAAACTCCAACCTCAACCTACACCATTTCCCACTCTGCTGGAAGGATGCGATGGTGTGCCCCATACCAAAACCCCACCAGGACCTCTCTTATCCCGCGTCGTACAAACCCATAAGCTTACTGAGCTGTCTTGAGAAAGTGGTAGAGAGAATCATCCAAAACCGGCTCAACGTCGTACTCAACGAATCGTGCCTCTTAATATCGGAGCAGTTCGGATTCAGAAAAAAGCACAGCACCACACAGCAGCTTTACCACGTAGTGGATCAGCTGGCGGAGGGACTCCAACACAAGCAACACACGGCCATCATCATGCTGTACATTTCAAAAGCCTTTGTTAAAGTGTGGCACATGGGTCTTATTCTTAAAATGATGTCCATGGGCATCCCTGACTCACTCATACACTTGCTGAAGAGTTACCTTGAGGGTAGATCATACACTGTTCGACTAGGGGAGAATCACTCCATAAGACATGATATACGAAGCGGGGTCCCACAAGGATCAATCTTCGGCAACACGCTTCATAATATATTTGTCAAAGACAAGGGCGTAGCCAAGGGGGTGTTAGGGGGGTCATACCCCCCCTAGCACACCCCCCCATGAGGAATTTTTTACAATATAAAATGTATATTCTTCACTACATTATCACACACACGTATACACATATATGAGATGTAGTAGTAACTTCCACCCATGAAAAGTTTCTGTCTACGACCCTGGTCAACGATATTCCCGAACATGCTGCGACGAATATCGCCATTTACGCCGACGACACTGCAATTGTCGCCAGGCACAACAATAGCAGATTCCTCAAAAATGCATACAGGCGCACATACCCAGCAAACACACACCTGCTGGCGGAGTACCTTGCCAGTGCCTTTACGTCCAGCACCGGCCCGGCACTGCAAAAAGTAACTGAATCGTACCAAAAGTGGTCGCCCGGGAAGGCAACGGCACTCTACTGGCATACTGCATGTGCCGGCCGTTACTCACATTAAAGGCACTGGCCCATTAAGTTTATAATGCCCAAAATGAAACGGCCGGGTGCCGGCTATTATTAAAAATAAAGGCACTGGCCCGGTATCTTAACAGTGACTACAATATAATGGCACGGTACCGGATTTTAGTGCCTATTTACAGTAATGCTGCCATAATTAAAATACAAGTCAGTGGCGGATTCGGGGTAGGGGGCTTATTCATCAACCCCCACCCCCACCCCGAAAAAAAAAAACATTCCTTAAGGATAACATTTTGAAAGATAAAAAACAACATAAATGAAAGACAAAAACAGCAAAATCCGTTGGTCAATCGTTTGTAAATTATGTGCGCCTATCATTGGTGAATTGTGTGCAGTTTTCACAAACTGCAATTTTCTTACAAATTTGTAGTCGCAAAAGATTTTTTTATGAGAGAGGCGGTAACACATTTCAGAACCAACATAAAATCATTTATAAACAGTTTAATTTCAATATTTCAGAGTTAGAGATTTTATAAATGAGTTATAATACTTTATGGTTGATATATATATGTGTGTATGTACTAAACAAAATCTTACAGGAAGTAATAATAAATAAAATTGTACTATGGTAACACACATAACTTTAGGGTAACATTTTGCTTTATTGTACATTTTGTTTAGATCAAATTATTTTTTAAATGTTAGCTATTCTGAAAAGAAATTTTCTGTATCTATACCTGTTGTATACTACATGATTCAAATTTTATGGAGGAAAGTACTTTTATACACTAAAATAAGTATCATTAGTAACCTCACCGACTTAAAAAAAGTCACCAGTTTAGTAGCCATTTTCTCAATTTTAGTTCCCAAAATAGTAACATTTTTTAATGATTTTGTAGTTAAGAAATAAACATGCTTAATTTAGCTTCATTTAAGAAGGATTGAATAAAATGATAAATTTAAAAACTTCATGCGTTATTATATATATATATATATATATATATATATATAAAACAGAACATATAATACATTTATTTTTATAGCACGATTAAAAAAAACAGATTAGAATGTTTGCTGAAAGCTCAATAGCAACTTTAAAAAAAAAGGGAGTTGACAAAAACCAACACCAGATTTTCAAATTAGTCGCCTGGAGTAAGGTACAAGTAGCCAAAACTTGAAAATAGTATGAAAATGACGTTTTTTGGTTCAAAAAGTCGCCTAATCTTTAAATTAGTTGCAAAAGTCACCGGTGGACAACGTGTGTACATTAAAAACAGTGAAAGTAAAAATTTACCTGTAATATTTTCCCGATTGTTTAAAAATTGTAAAATCCAACTGTAAAACTGTAAAATCCACATGCTGTATCTTAACCAACGAGATTTCGATGTCGAAGCAAATAATTATTATTGCTCCTAACAGAGAAATCTCACTGGTCTATCGAATAACCTCTCGAAAGATTTCTGCAACACAATCGGTAGAAAAACTTACGTAGCAAAAAGTCTACATATGTTTTTCAGAGAATTTAGCAAATGTAACTTACTCTAACATTATAAGATTTAGCTAAAACAAATTGACACATGTTAAAAGAAAACAGGGGGGTTACGCAGTACTTTTTGACAGAAACCGACACTCGTTTCTAATTTGAAACTCGACTAATTTTCAAGGCAGCAAGATGAACTCTCCTACCCCCCCCCCCTCACAAAAAAATTGCGTAAAATATTTATGCATATACCAATATTTCCTGCACCCTAAATTCGGATAGATTTAAAAAGGGGCTTAACGTAGAAAAAAGTCTCCACATAAAATGTTTTTTCAGGAGAAGTTTAGCAAAATTGTAAAAAAAATTAATATAAAATTATTCAAAACTTTAAGATTAGAAATGTCATAATTCTGTACCTAGTGGGGGTTATATACTGTCATATGACAGAGTTGGGGGCTTCACTGTCGGTGTAGGTAAAAACATTTTTATAGATTACCGAACTCGTTTGGATTTTAAATTTAGTTTTTAGTACTATCAATATTTGAAGGCACAAGTATGGACTTCTCCCTACCCCCCCCCCTCAAAAAAAAAAAAAAAAATCTTAGCAGTGACCCTGCCTTTGGGTGCCCGGCACTTATATTCCTTAACACTTCTACACAGTATGAATGCGAAACAATATTAATTAATGAAAATAACGAAATTTTATGCCAACACTACGAAATATATACAGCCCCATTACTGCCAAATAGTGCTATCCCGGTACATTTTAAGCAGTACCACGCCGTTAACTTTTCTGTGCATGTCATAGACACATGGCAGTTCGCCGTTACTAGTTATGTACTGGCGCATATGCACTTTTCAGACACTGGTACTCCAGTGACTTCCAAACGATGGCAATCTACCTTGCTCCCGGTATACGGCATTTTGCCATCACGACGGGTACGCGGCCGTCATTTTGCGGGCAGTAGTGTGTTTGCTGGGTAGACGCCATAGACATGTGGATGCGGAATTGGAAGATTAAACTAAACGCAAACAAATGTACTGCCATCTCAATGGGCAACAAGGCTCCCCCCCCCAGCCGGATCACTATTGGAAACACCCCACTAGAATGGGTCGCCTCTGCCACCTATCTAGGTGTGACCCTCGACCGCAATCTTACCTGGAAAAATCATACCACACGAATCAGGACTCAAATGACAAACGCCTTTGGCGCCGTCAGAAGCTTGATTTATAACAACACAAGCAGAATGCAAACGAAAATTCTACTTTACAAAGCACTGATCAGGCCGATTGCGTTATACGCTGCGCCAGTATGGGCCTTCGCCACTAATTCACATATCAAACGTATCTCGGCACGTGAGACGAAGATTCTACGAACCATACATCATGGCTTTCATCACCTCTGCAACAACATTATGCGTAAAGACCTAAGAATAAACACACTGATGACTCAAGTCAAACGTATGACGCGACGATTCCACGAATAGCTCAGCCGTCTCCCAAACGAGATAGTTTATGAGCTTCCGGACTTTGATTACTCGGATCCCATTTACCGCAAGCACCCTAGCGCGATTCTGAGCCTTAATCCCTCCACGGTCTGATCTCAGTCGAGCAACCCAGAGGAAGATCGCCGCTTGACGGCGAGGGGAATCTGGGCCGACATACGAGAACAGACCACCCCCCCACCCCTACCATACGATCAATACTGAAATGCACTGAATTTCACGGGGTACTTGCCCCACTCTGTGTAGCCCTGCTACACTTCTTTCTCGCTCACACGTACCACTAATGGATGCTCAAAATCACATTACGCCTTACTGGAGGTAAGACATACTGTCAGGCACTCCAATAATCCTGTTTTCAGTCAGTCAGACTTTCAAATTTACAATTTTAGGACAGTGGATATATTTCTTAATATATTGGCTTGTTTGAAGATGTTACTTTTATTATCATTAGATTATTTTATCCACAAAAAATTATTTCAAGTTACCTTAAAAAAGCGGTGTACAAATAAGCAATATGATAAAATTAGGTTTTAAGAAAATCAAAAAGCGTTAATTGTTTCATTTTTCGGTTTGTTCCCATTGTACTTTCTTCGAGATTTTCTATAAAATGCGAAATGTGTCAGTTTCCATATTCTGAATTTTTCTAGCTGATCAGCCGAAGCATGACAATTTTGCATTCCAGATTTTTCTGCCAGAACAATAGCATTTTCTTTGAATATCACTCCGGAAATATCTTGATTTGATCTAATACGGCCAATTATCTACACGAGGGATCTAGGCTGAGTGGAGAGGGTGCCTGTGATGCAGATCATCACATATCTTATTTTAATTCTCAATTACTTAAATGTTAATTATTTTTAAATTTAATCTGTATTCAAAATTTATTCTTTGCACTTTCGATACGTATTTTCTTCGTCCGTAAAGCTTTATTCTTGCCCCTGTCTTACTTAAAAGCAATCTTCCGTTTTCATTTATTTTTCCTTTTTTATTTCATTTTTGTAATTGCAAAGCCTAGCGTATTCTGTGACGACGCTGGTCTGTTATTTACAGGTTAATACATTTTCTTACATCACATGACTTTTCTGTAGGGTCAGGGCACCCAATTTACACCTTTAGCTTGCTGGCGCGTCTGGACTCAAATATATAAAAATACGTTAATCCGTCTCTGGCGTGACACCTTTTGACGCTTTGTTTGGTGTGCCCTTTGGAGAATTTTTGTTCCCGTTACCTCTCTCTTGGCTCTTGTTTGTCGTCACAGATTAGCCATTGCTCTTGCCTGAGAAAAGACTTTGTTTTCGGGGCTCTGCCAGCCACCGCGAGAAAGGTATTTTTTTGAAGTATTCTACGTTTCCTATGATGTGATAATAAATGCTAAGATAACCGCAAAGTGTGTCCTGCTGTTAACTTCCTTTTTGTGAAACATCACTACTCACGGCCTGTTTTGAGTTTATTATGCGAACCTGGCAAGACTTCTTGATAAATTTATGGTGCCGTTACCTTGCCCCGGTGGCTAGGTGGGTCCCGCTGGACTGCATGATTCGCCGCTGGACTGCATGACTCCCCGCTGAACTATATGACGCCTCGCTGGACTGCATGACTGGGCGCCGTCTGCTGTGCCGTTCATAGTGTCCAATCGTTGGGGTAGCCGTCATGAATTCCCGCTTCCAGATGGGTGTTCCGCTTGTCCTGTTGCTACCGTGTACCATCTTATGTGCCTGCTCGGTGTCATCGGCGTCGGTACGATGTGTTTGCGATTGTGTGCTCGCTTGCCCTATGTGTTCCACTGACCTGTGCTGTGTACTTGCTCTGTAACATTACGAAACCTGTTGTGCTGGCTGATTGTGATGACATTTCAACTTCGTTCTCGTGAGTCGATGTTGTGTGCGATCAATGGTGCTGCTTACGCGTGCTCTCGGTTAATGTTACGTATGATGCTGTGTCGGTTTGTGCAACGTTCGTTTTTCACGGCGCGAGTCTTCATGTAACTGTGTAGCAACTAGGTATTTGTCTGACGCTTTGTTTAATTTTATATATTTTCGTTTGTTTCATATAAATGGAAGGAAAACAGTTTTGATATTTTTTTCATCGAAGTAAGTTCTTCAATTGTATTATAGACTTCGTGTTATCATTATTCTGACCATTAAAAATGTCTAAAATCAATGCAAATTTTGAAATACCTGTTCCCATGTTTGGGGGCACTGCTGAGCAAACTGATCATTTTTTTCATTGGTCAGTGAGCTTTACAAAATTAATAAATGTTATTCGCAAAAAAACTTTGTTGTTTGTGTCGTCGCTCTCTTACAAGACAACTACTCGTTATCACACAGTAATTACTCAGTGTGATTCTTGACTAATTTATTGGCATTATTTACACATATTTTACAATAATTATTACTATAATTGCACTGCCGCACCGCTGTTCTCATCATGCGTTGTTCACAGAACAACGGTCCAGCTCTCTCCCTCTCTTACATCACACTGCGCCGTTTCACGGGATTGGCAACGCTCTCTACAGGCTTATTACATTTTTAAGTTATCTGTCCCAGCCTTAATTTATTATATGGAAAATAAACAATTACATAGCATCACTGACATTGATAAATTAAAGTTGGAATTTGAAAATTTCTTTGAAGTTAGTGAAAATGTCTCTTTGATAGTCTTAATAATTTAATTTTGCTACCTCATGAATCAGTTAAAAAAATTTCTGATAGATTAAATGTTCTGGTAAAAAAGTATACCAACTTGATGACGATGAGGCGTTGGATAAAATAAAACATGAGATTTGTCCAAGCATTGCTATCTCAGTATCGTGTAAAAATATTGGAAGAAAAAATTCAATCTTACACAGATGTGGTAAACAGAGCTCAATAATTGCAGAATATAAGCAATTCTGAAAAAAATTATCATTAAATATTAATCAGCTTTCTATATCTGACCAGTTACGAAAATTAGCTGATCAGGTGAATGCTCTGTCTTTAAAATCTAGTGAACCCAGTAAGGATCATAATTGCAGCGAAAATAGAAAACGTAAGAGTTATGCTTATAGGAATTAATTCAAAAATTCTTTTGTTAAAAACAGCGATTTTCATCCTAGACGTATCCATGATGATTTTAGACCTCGTTATAAAGCGCAAACTTTAACATGTCAACTTTGTTTTCGTTCTGGGCACAGTGCGCAATCCTGTTACAGGTACAAAAATTTGTTGAAAAGGTCAACTCAAAATAATCGTTGAGGTCAGTCACGATTTCAAAACTCACACAATTGCTCTCAAACACACAATTTAAACTAGGCAGAATGCTATGAGGGTGAAATATTCTGATGGAGCTACATCTCAGGAGTTTAAACAAACATCAGATAATGCAGGTCTTGTTAATTTTGTTAGCAATGATGAAATGATTTACTTACCTAAATTGACGCATGAACGTCGTGTTAAATCTGTATCAACTTCTACTGATCCCCGAATTACTTTAGCTTCTAAGCTCAAACTCAGACACTTGACACTGTTGAATTGATTTCTAATGTACATGATAAGTCACCTATATTGCCTATTATAAATGTTAATGTCAGTAAGCATCAACTTAAATTTTTGTGTGATACTGGCTCGTCTATTTCATTAATAACTTAGATGTTTTAAATTTAATTAAATTTAATAAGATATTTTTAATTTAATTAAACAAGATATATCATATAAAAACTTAGCGCCATCAGTTACTATAGCCACTGTTAACTCAAAAATTCAGTTCTCTTCTGCATTAAGTTCTCATTTAAAATTGGTACTAAATATTTTTCACAAGTATTATAAGTGGCCGATATACCTGTTAATGAGAATTTTCAAGGTATTCTAGGTTATAGTTTTATGCAAGAGAATCATATTTTAATCGATACAAGTAACTGTGCCTCACTCTTTAAAGATAGTTTGCTGGTATAGTTTAATGATCATTCTAGTTTAAATAATGAACTTTCTTATATTGCAACTAATGACATATCTTGAAAAGCTCAATGTGAACCTGTTTTGATATCTTAAGATAGCGTTGATAATATGATGTATTTTTAGCTAAAAAGATTATTCTAGAACCTTTTGAAGATGAAGAAGCATATGTGCAAATCTTCTTTAAGTATAGATCTGAATCATATGAACTTTTATTAATGCCATCTCTTTCTAACTCATGTTCATCAATGGATTGCATTATTGCTAACCCCTATTTTGACAAATATATTGATGATAAAGCTATATCTCATTTATATGTCCAGAGTACCTCAGATAAAAGAATACATTTAAATAAAAATTGTGAAAATTGGATATGTAATTGAAGTTGGTGAAATTGAGGGCAACAGTCCTCATAGTCAAGTTTGTAATGTTATGGTACCCTCAGCTGAAATATTGCAAAAACGCAAGGAAGTGTTATCTCCTAATGATTTTAAATTGACACATTTCAATGTTCAGGAAGATAGTCAACTCTCTCATTTATTAATGACAAATTTTTCAGCTTTTTCTAAATCTTTAAATATATTAGGCCATACGGACAGAATTAAATCTGTGCTAAAATTCACTAATGATTTTCCAATTAAAACTTTGTTATTTCCTATTCTTCATGAATTATACCTCGCCAACTGATCCATTAGTTGAGGCCGGTATTGGGTATTGTTGAAAGAAATTGTTCAGAATGGGGTGCCTCTATTTTGTTAACAAAAAAAAAAAGGATTCTTCTGGGAAACAAAATTATAGATTGGCTCTTGACCTGAGGATGTTGAACTCTGTCATTCAGGGATCTTCGTATCCTTTGCGCAAAATACAAACAATAATTACACAATTGTCATCTTACAAAGGTTTTTACTACATTTAATTTTCAAAATGCATATCATGAAATTGATCTCCCTGGAGAGTTACAAGATAAGCTGACATTTACTTCCCAGTTTGGTAGTTTTTCTTATAAAAGGTTGATTTTTGGATTAAAAAATAGTGCTTCTATTTTTTCGGCTCTAATGGATTTAATTTTGGATGAAATTAATTGCGAGGGAATGTTTGCTTATCAAGGTGATTTAATATTTAGATCTAATAGTTTTGATGAGACTATTGATAAATTAGAGAAAGTACTTAAGATTTTATCGAAGTATAACTTAACTCTTTCTCTGAGCAAGTGCTCTTTTCACACAACCCCTGTTGATTATTTGGGATTTAATATACATAATCATTGCATAAAACCTGCTAAGAATAATATTGCTAAAATTACCGCAACAATACGCTTGTCAACTTATACGCTTGTCATCTGGCTCCAGAGCAAATCTTGATTCATCAGTAAACATGACATTGCCCCAGTCAGACACAGTCCAAGTGACATGTTCCCGACACCACTTTAATCGTGCCCCTCTTGATTGGACAGATAGAAAAACACAAACTCGAGGTACCCGGGCGTACAGTCCACTCATACGTAATCTTCGGCGTACAGTAGCTGCAGATATCGCTCTACCAATGGACGCTGTAACCATAGATGTCACACGTGTGGAGGTCGCTCTGCGATTTCGCTTGGCTAAAATAGCAATAAATCGATCTTCCGAGGGGGTTGTAACCCTTGGGCGACCGGCTACGGGCCTTCGGACAACTGAATGTGTGGTTTGGAATTGTTTCCATAAACGTGAAATTACAGAATGATGAACGGCGAAGAAAAGAGCAACATCTGTGATCGACTGTCCTGCCTCAATGCGCCCCACAGCACGCCAGCGCTCAGAATCTTCCATTCGTCTTCTGGAAGTCATTGAAACATGTATGTCTTGAAAACAAATTCTACGAAAGTTTTAAACACCTTTTATCAGCACTTACAACCAACTTCTGTAACCCTTCATAAAGCTGGCATCTTATAAGACTGCCCCTTTTCCAGATTTCTTGATATGAAAGCGCGATTGGCTGTTACCTAACATATTTGCATACTTCCATCTACCTCTGCAGCGAATTGCATCCTCTTCAATTCTGATTGGCTTCCGTAAATTAGCATCTTCCTCTCCGTGCTTAACTTTTGCAAGTTAGTGTATATCTCATGAAAAATTGCTTCGACAGATTCAACAATTTTTTTTTCTCAACCTAAGGTTCGCTTACCTGCAGGGCCCGATCATCACAATATTGGGCCCAGGGCAAACACAAATTTTGGGGCCTTTGCACCGGACCATAAATATTTTACGGGAAATTGCACGAAAACAGTATTATGCATCTAAGTTATTTTAGATACATATAGCTACTTAAATATACTGTTTGTTTAAATATTAAATATAAATACAGTGCACACCGGTTATAACGGACCTGGGATATAATGTACTATCGGTTATAACGTACCTAGAAGCTAGGTCCCGATTGAAGTCATGAATGACATTTTTCGATACAAAATTTTCTAAAGAATATAAATTTTTTAACAAATGAAATTTTTTTATCAAACATAAATTTGTTGAAAAATACAACATTTTTGGGCCCTTGAAATTGGTGGGCAAATGCCCCGGTTGCCCTGCCGATAAACGGGCCCTGCTTACCTGATTGGAGCAAATGTTTTTAAGAGCTCGTCTATTACAGAAGTTTGATAATCAGTTGCTGCCTGTTGCTTATTTTTCAAAATCTTTAAATAAAGCATAACAGAGATATCCTGCGATTAAGAAAGAATTAATGGCTATTTTTAAAGCTGTAATTACCTTTAAATATTATTTGTATAATAGGGAATTTGTAATTTTATCCGACAGTTCTCCCCTAAAGAAATAGTATGAAAAAAACAATTTATCCGCCTGACTTAGTAACTAGATGGTTAATGGAGTATACTTTTAGGTTTGAACATATCCCATGTTGTAAAAATCTATTGGCTGATTATTTATCCAGAGATAACTTTGAATCTGTTACACAAATTCTTGGTAATAATCCACAGTAAATTTATGATAAAAGTGTTTTGCCAATTTTGATAATGTTCCTAAAAATGTTAAATATGTAAACTTTTAGATTACAAAAAATGCCAATGGCACTGATCCACTTCTTGAAATTTCAAATGAAACATTTTTCAAAGAGCAAAATGCTGATCCTGAATTGTCTGTAATGTATAATGAAAGTGTATATAATGGTTCCTCTGAAAGTCATCCTGCCTTTTTTATTCATCCAGAAATTAAGTTGTTAATGTGTGAAAAATATAATGTTCATGATCAAACTTATAGGCATGTAATTGTTATTCCTCACTCTTTAAAAGCATAAGCATAAACTTTGCTTATTTGTCACACTTTGGTTTAAAAAAAAGACTTATGAAATTTTAACTAGAAGATACTTTTTGAAAGGCATTTACACTGATACTGTCAATTTTGTTGCTTCATCTACTCAATGCTTACAGGTCAAACATCATCCTCCCTCGACCTGCTCCGTTACAGCAAACATACACACCAACATACCTGGGGCATATGATTGCTATTGACCTTGTTGGTACCTTCAGTAATGGTCGTACTATACTCACAAGAACTGATCATTTTTCTCGCCACATGGACCTTGTGCCTCTTACTTCTACGTCTGCTAATGTTATAGTTGAGGTTCTTTTTAAGTATTTTACAACTTTTGGTCGCCCTGCGGTGATTTTGTCAGATTTAGGGCCACGGTTTATAGCCTCAATCTACAATCATTTTCATGATAAACTTGGAATAAAATTAGTCATTTTTCAGCTGGTCATCCGCAATGTAACTCAATAGATGAACGTATAATACGTTTAAAAAATGCGGAAAAAATACTCAAAATACTGGTGTTAACTCTTTAGGGACCGTATCGGCCGTGTCCGCTCGCCCATATGTGTCCCCGAAACGGCCCAGCCGTATTGGAACCAGTGCTTTCCCTCCCGACACGGGAGTTATTGATTAGGTTACACCCCTTGACAGGGGCGTAGCCAGAAATTTTTCAAGGGGGGGGGGTTACGACTACTACAACTCATATATGTATGTGTGTGTGATAATGTAGTGAAGAATATGCATTTTGTATGGCAAAAATTTCTCATGGGGGGGGTTATGACCCCCCTAACCCCCCCGTGGCTACGCTCCTGCCCCTTGAGGTTTGGGAACTTAAGGAAGAGGGGAAACGGGTAATCCGCGTATCCGACCTCTAATCAATCATCATGGCGGTAGCAAGCACACTGAAAGAAACTATTCAGTGTGCAAATACCTTGTCGAAAGCACTTACAATAGATCACTACGGATTAGCACAATAGGAGGTCTTTCGCCCTAACTGCTGGTCAAGAAAGGGAGGTTCTGAACTGTCAAAACTCAGTGATAAAGGAACCGCTTTCCTCCGATGGGGGAAGACATTTTTCGGCCGTTTCCTTGGGTAAGAAAGGCTAAGAGATTTTCACGGGGCTGGGATCTAAAGAGTTAAACGATAAAATAAATAAAAATTTTGTGAAAAACACACATAAAATGTTACTTATAACACGATAGGATCATTTCGACCAAAAAATGATTTCGGGCTTCGTTAGTCAAAGCCCTTCGTCTCACTAAATAGAGGGAACTGAAAAAGATAAACAAACAAGCATGTTGCCAGATGGAAAAAAAGGAAAGGCAACAAAACCACGGAGATAAAAGGAAAAGCGAAAAAGGGGATGGGAGAAAAAGAAAAGAAATTAAGGAGAAACAAAAATACATAAATAAATAATAAAAACAGAAATAATAATAAGTAAAAAAGAACATACACACACACATATATATATATAAATTTTTTATAAAAAAACATACAGGACATCACATTATACAATTTTTTTTATAATTAATTATAAAATAATAAAAAACATAAAGGAAAGACAGAAACACGCACACAAAAACCTAAACGAAATGAAAAGGACAAACAAAATAATAGATTAGGAAGAAAAAAAAAGACAGAAAGAAAGAAAAAGAAAAAGGTAGCAGAAGGAAAGGGGGAGTAGAGGAAGAAAGTGAATAGAACATTACAACAGCAACTTCCAAGCAGAATGAACGAAAGGAACGGAAGAACCATCGTTCACAAGACGTTCCAAGTGCTGGATAATGGAAGACCCTTCCAAAAAATCAAGATGGGACAAAGATTGAACAGTGCACAATATCTTAACCTTAGATAACTGAAAAGGATGACTAGAATTCCAACAATGCAAGGCAGTAGAAGATTTGGAATGCTCGTGCTTAGAAACATATCTCGCCGCCCAGGTGGTGTAGTGGCTAGAGAACCATTCTATCACGCCTTGGGTCCGGGTTCGAATCCCGGCTTCGGCATGGATGTTAACTTGTCCGTCCCTTCATAGGGAGTAATGCTGTCCGCCCACTGGGTGCTCCCATAATAAAATGGACAGTAACTCGGGCCTTTGTAGTGGCGAATGCTTGATGAGCAAGTGCCCGCCCATTGGGAAAAAAAAGATATCTCTTATGCTCTTTGAGACTAAATTTGAGAGCTCTTCTGGTCTGACCAATATAGCCCAAATCACAAGAACAACAAGGAATATAATAAATACCCCAACGGTTCTCAGTAGTAATAGGATCTTTAAAGGAAGAAAATTTACGTTTATTAACAGGTTTAAAAATGACTTTGAACTCGCCCTTATCCCTGTAGGAAACTTAACACTTCCGCGTTTTTGGTTTTAAGATTTGGAAATGCTTATCAGGCTCTTTCTGCTAGCAAGTTTAGTAGGCCACCGCTGTGTCAGCGTGGCTGCAGTTTTTCTTCTTGGTTTAGACACTTTTTGCACACACATTCTTACTAGAGATGAGTTCGGGCTCATTTTTTGAAGCCCGAGCCCGCCCGAGCCCGAGGACTTTTAATCCGAGCCCGCCCGAGCCCCAGCAATATTATTTATGTCGGAGCCCGAGCCCGCCCGAGCCCGAAAGTTTAACTAAAGATGAAAATAAAAACTCAATTACTTCATTGATAGAATACAATAAATTTTGCCGTTTGTGCAAATTAAAGACAAATACGGTTGCAAACTCCCAATGCACTTTCTAATTCTTTGTATCCATTCTTTATCAAAAAATGTCGGATCTCATGACTAACTAAGGAATATAAACCGCCGTTCTAAAATACCCAAAAAACTTCACGCATCTTCTAGGCGCCCGTGCCTCTATTTTTATTTATTTTTTTTATAAGTAGTTTTATTTTCCTCATGAATCGCCTTTTAAAAACTGTTTCAAGCAATATGTACAATAAAGGAGAAATTTTTCACGAGCCCGAGCCCGTCCGAGCCCGAACACAATTGTGAATTACAGAGCCCGAGCCCGGTTCGGGCCCGGGCTCGGGCTCGGGCTTTCGGGCTCGGGCTGAGCCCGTCTCATCTCTAATTCTTACACATTTTCTTCCACACACATATTTTTTATTAATGTTATGTATATTGTCATGTTTATTTTTGCACTATTTATATTTAGGCGATGACCTGGTAATTTTTGAATTATACGAACCATATGCAAAATTCATTTTGTGTATATACCGGGTGTCCAGTACTAACGCTGTCCAATGGCTATTTCCTAAACCGTTAGTCAGAGGCACATACTTCCAGTTGCAAAAAGGATTTAAATTGTATAAAATTGTATAATCTATTATATCAGAAGCAATTAAATTCAGTAAGTAAATTCCTATAAAATTTGCGAAATTTAAATTTTTATTCGGTCCCCCCCGGTCCCATCAGTTATATTTAGAAAAATTTTCGTTATACAATTTCATGCACAAAAAAAAAAAAAAACAAATAGTCCTTATACGGCCAAAATTCACAGAGTTATGAAGCAACAAACATTTTGACTTAAGTCACTTTTCCACGTTCAAAAATGTCCCGTTACGCTGAACCGTTAGGGGACTGTATAAATACTGACATTTTCAATTATAGGTTTTAATTTAATTTTCTGGCATAATGCGGAGAAAGAAGAGAAACTAATTTTGGAATACTAATCTATAAGCAGAAGGTTATAGCGAGGCTCTAGAAAAATTTATCCGGGGTCTTTCGAAAATCTTTTCTCTAAATGAAGTAACAGAATTTTAATAAGTTGTGTAAATAAAAAAAATGTTTTGTCGAAACAATGAGAAATTTATTAAAACGATCTAAAAACATCTAAACTTTTAACAAATTTTTAAGTGTACTTTAATAAATTGAAATGAAATATCGTGTTTCAGGTAAAATGTTTGGCAGACGATAAGTGCTTCAGATCCAGTTTGCCTACTGATATGGCAACAGACGATAAACATTAAATTTTAACATTTTACTGGAGTTGGAAAACTGTAGTTTAAGTTACTTTGTTAGTGTTTCTCTAAAGTTCATGATATTTGAATTCTTTTTGAGTATAAAAAACGAAAAATGATGTTTAATACTAATGAATACACTGAAATGGTGTTACTTTATGGAGAATTTCATCGGAATCAGTGAGAGCCTGAGAAGCAGTATGCTATAAAATTCCCGAATGACAATCGCCCATCGTATGCTAGTACAATATCAAACGTAGTGACGCGTTTAAGAGAAACCGGCAGCATTCTAAATCGTAAAAGATCAAGAAGCACCATGGATTTAACAAAGCACGTCCGTGTAGAAGATGTCCTAGGATTTGCTCTCGCTCATCCACAGTCTAGTGTAAGAAGCATATTTTCAGTATAGGCCATATTTTTATGTTAATTTATTGTATACACATAGTTAAACGTTAATCTCCTTTATTGCAATCTACAATCATAAAATAGTTAATGAAATTGCTTATAAATATTACAAGGCTCAAAACCATATACATTAATTTTTCTCCAATTCATTTTGCATACAACCCCTATTTCGTAACTCAAAAAGTGCTCTAACTTTAAACAGCTGTAACTCTGCGAATTTTGGTCGTACAAGGACGACTTTTTTTTATTGTGCATGAAATTGGATAAAGAAAATTCTTCTAAATATAACTGATAGGACTGGGGGACCGTGTAAAAATTTGAATTTCGCAATTTTTATAGGATTTGATTTATTGACTTCGATTGTTTCTCATATAATAGATTATACAATTTAAAGCATTTTTGCGACTGGAACTAGTATGTGTCTCTGGCTAACGGTTTAGGAAATAGCCATTGGACAGTGTTAGCACTGGCTACCCTGTATATGTAGTCTTTTTGTACTGAAGTGGTAGTTAAAAGGTTATTGTAATTTGATACTGATTTTTATTTGCTTTTGTTTTGTATGTAATTGTTTTTTGGAAAACGTTTGCATAAGTTTTGTTTAAAAAAAAGCCATTTTTTTTTTATAATGTTTTACTTTATATGTTGATGTAATTTTACAAGATACCTACTGAAGATGTACTTTCAGTGCAAGTTGCAATGGATTATTACGAGTATGTTGCAAGGGACTATTTACATGAAAAGTAATTTACAACTGAATAGATAGAGACTGCTGAACTGTATTGAGGAAATCATGTTTGAAATTTTTGCACATGCCGACATGTTTTGCATATTTGTATTTAATTATGTTAATACTCAAGTTGTATTCATTGCAAGATTCTTTTTGTAATATTGTTATTTTATATTTTTTGTGTATGTATTTAGGTGTCAGGTCTTTTTCCTGATATAACCCTATATACACTGCTCAAAAAGATTAGGGGAGCAAGCAAAGAAGTTAAGAAAACCGTGCGAGACAGCCACGTTTTGGCATAAAATGGATAGTACACGTGTATCAATACAGAAAAAAAGACGTTTTGGTTACACGTAAATGCTAAAAAAAAAGTACTGTTTAGAAATCATGCAGAATTTTTAATATGGCGTGTAGTCTCCAGCTAAGACTGGATACACATCGCATCCATGGAAAACAGGTTGCACACCTGTTTTCCATGGATGCGATGATATTATCGATAAGACTTGGGGAATACTGTTCCACTCCTCAACAAGTGCTATTTCAAGTCTCGCACATTAAAAGGAGGCCTTGGTCTCGCAGCAATGCGTCGTCCGAGCATGTCCCAAACATGCTCGATTGGATTTAGGTCAAGAAAGCACGCTGGCCATTCCATACGCTGTATTGTTCCAGCTTCAAGCATGTTCTCCACAAGACGAGCTGTATTATCATGCGATCTGGCATTATCATGCTGGAAAACAAAGGAATTTCCTACGGCTGCAGCGTAAGGTATGACATGAGGTCTCAGTATCTCCTCTGCATACCTTCGGGCCGTCAGAGTACCATTCCGAATGATACGCAGGTCCGTACGTCCCCCTATGCTGATTCCATCCCATACCATCGAACCAGCTCGTCGGTATTGTGACCTTTCACGAACGAATGAGGGGTTATTTCGACTGCCCCTTTCCCTCCATACCAAAACACGTCAGGTGTCACACTCCAGACTGAATCGGGACTCGTCTGTAAACAGAACTTGGCTCCAATCATGTTGCTTCCAATCTCTGTGTTCAGCAGAACCATCTTCTTCGGGCCGCACGGTGGAGCGAGGTCAACGGAATGCAGACCATTAGTTTACGTACATGGAGACCTCCCTGATAAAGTCTATCACATTCTGTTTGGCTGGACACCCTTCGTCCTGTTGCCAAGAGCAACTTGTCTTTGCAGCTGCGTAGCATTGTCTATTCTGTTTCGACGAGCTGTTAACAGTATATACCGGTCATCAGTTGTTGTAGTGGCGCGTGGCCGACTTTGTCCTGGTCGCCATTCCCTATTTCTTGGAATCGATTCCACAGCCTGACAACGACACTTCTGGCGACTCCAACAGAGTTCGCGAAACCACGTTGTGTTTGCCCGGATTCCAGTCTGTCTATAATGCGCCATGCCATGGATTCCGATAAATCAAGTTCTTGAGACATTTTCATGTCACCTTTTCTCAAAAAATAAAATAAATAAATAAAATAAAATACTGAGCAATCGAATTTCACAGTTGAGGCTGCGAAACAGACGTTTCTGCAACATGCCGATTTCTGCCCTTATATTTTTTTCTGGATTTTGACGTCATGAATTTTGATTTGCATATGAAGTTTCTTCTTCTGTTTCTTGCTAGGCTTTAAATTATTTATCGATGATTTATTTTATGTTGCTTATCGGTGTAAGTATTTGCGTGATTTCGTTAAAACCATGTGCTCCCTAATTGTTTTGAGCAGTGTAGATATTTGCATACATATTTTTTGTAGGCTTTGGGGGGCTATATGTGATGCAGATCACCACATATCTTATTTCAATTCTTAATTACTTGAATGTTAATTATTTTTAATTTAATCCGTATTCAAAATTTATTATTCACACTTTCGATTCGTATTTTCTTCCTTCCGCCTGTAAAGCTTTATTTTTGCACCTGCCTTACTTAAAAGCAATCTTCCGTTTTTATTTATTTTTCCCTTTTATTGCAATTTCGCAATTGTAAAGCCTAGCGTATTCTGTGACGACGCTGGTCTGTTATTTACAAGTTAATACATTTTCTTACATCACGCCACTTTTCTGTTTGGTCAGGGCAGCCAATTTACACCTTTAGCTTGCTGGCGCGTCTGGACTCAAAGATAAATATATAAAAATACGTTAATCCGTCTCTGGCGTCACACCTTTTGACGCTTTGTTTGGTGTGCCCTTTGGTGATTTTTTGTTCCCGTTACCTCTCTCTCGGCTCTTGTTTGTCGTCACAGATTAGCTATTGCTCTTGCCTGAGAAAAGACTTTCTTTTTGCGGCTCTGCCAGCCACCGCGGGATAATTATTTTTTTGAAGTATTCGACGTTTACTATGATGTGTTAAAAATGCTAAGATAACCGCTAAGTGTGTCCTGCTGTTAACTTCCTTTTTGTCAAACATCACTAATCATGGCCTGTTTTGAGTTTATTTTTCGAACCTGGCAAGACTTCTTGATAGTGCCCTCCGTCGGGTCTTTCTAAAGGGTCTTAATGCGTAAATACGCGAAGTTTCGGAAGAAACCGCGTAAATCTTCGAACCGCTAGGTCGACCGACGTGACCTGAGTTTGGACTAGGCACTATCCGTCTCCCATTTTAGAGCGCTATGCGCTCGGCCACGGGTCGGGCCTCCAGAAAAATTGGAGTTATGTGTTATGTGATGCTATGGCAAGCTTATACGAGGGGCATCTACATAGCGGGGCCGTTGCCTTTGGAGGAGGACATTTTAAGGGGTTCTAACGTGTATTACGTTAAATCTGGAGAAAACGACCATAACTCCAGACCGTTAGATCGTTAGCCGCGTGGTAGGCCCAAATGTGGGACCTTCACACTTCAGTCGTCTATCATGTTTAGTGTCTTATCCACTCGGCCATGGTGGAGTCCATATATGGGAATGCTGGATGCTCTTGCTTCATGAAACTGTTGCAGGAGTGCCTTATCAAACTCTTCTAATCGGCCACATCGACTTTTCTGCCGTTTGGATTTGGATCCCGAACCAATTCCCAGTTCAGAGCGCTATGCACTTGCCACTGGTGTGGATTCACATTATTAAATTAGTCTACGCGCTTCTTACTATATTAAAAAGAGACCGTATTACAAGACCAAAATTTCAATTTGGTTGCCGAAAACCAGTCGCGGAAACTCGTTCCGGCAAGTCGATGAGCATGCAGGTTTGCCTTAATAAACAAGCTTGGCTGTACTCACAAATGCCAGAGATTCGCCGAATTGACGATTGCTATAGCATGTGATTATAGGTAGTATATCGCCTCAGCAACCTTTTTAAATATTTAGGATCTCGGAGGTTCCATAAATGTGGAATTTTACTAATGCTTTTAATCAGATTTATTTCCACATCTGTATTCCATTTAAGAGACATTTTTTTTCTCATATCACTGCGATCGGCATCACTGAGTCTTCCGCCATCTTGTGATGTAGAATTAGGAAGCACTACGATTGGCTGGCACTCTAGGAACAAGCAATATCTTCGACTCTAAACGAAAAAATTGGAGTTGACCGTTCCCTAGGTAACCGCAGGAAATTTTCCGCAACTGGTTGCGGCAACCAAATTGATCAACATTTTGTTTGTGTAACAAGGTCTTTAGTTTAAATTTTACTGTACAAGTACTAGTTGTACTGGATTAGTGATCGGTGAGTTTAATACTCAGCTACTGACAGCCGCCACGTCCATACAGTATCCTTGCACGTTAAACGAGTGAGAACGAATGTGGTTGAAGATAGGGAGAAGATGCAATACTCAGTTGAATCCCCACTTTCCAATGAATTCCATGCGATGATGGAAAGAATAAAGAGAGCTGAGATGCCTGTAATAATAACTTTTTTTATGCCATAAAAGTTCTACTTAAAATGAATTCTGAGAAATACTAATTAAATCAATAAAAATTTAACTTACATGCATAAATGCAGTTTGTAAGACGACACGAACTCCCAAAATGACAGACGAGACTCGCATCTCACTTACACTAAACATTTTATTAAAAAATATATAACACTGCACGGATTACACATAAAAAGAACAACAGCCCTCGCTCACTCCATTTTTGCCTCGCAACTCAACTACGAACTGAAACGATTCCCCCGCGGAAGCGTCACTGCTTTTGCCTTTGCCACTGCAGTCCTAGAGTTTGGCTGCTCAGGTGGGGAACACCTGTTACAGACTCCCCCCTGGCCACGATGACGTCCCGGCGAGTGGCCAGAAGAGCTGGATGGTAACTGAGTCTCTCTTTTGGCACTTCGACGAACAGTCTTTGGAGGGCTACTCTTGGGAGGTCGTCCCCTCTTCCTTAGAGGGAGGAAGCACCCACAGGGGGGGAGCGACTGCCGAAGGCGGTTTACGCCAACCAATACCCCCCCCGGGGAAAACCTGGATGGCCACCCCGGACCAAGGGCATACCCCCGGCGCCGAGCCCACGAACTTTATTTGAATCCAAAAATTTACATTAAGTTACAGAACTCCCACTGGGGATTAAGACTTCAAAAGAACAAAGAAAAACATGAAGGACACAAGAAATAAACACTAAAAACACTAAAATACATACAAATGAAATACAATAATAAAAGTACAAAGAACAAGAATAAAGAGTCACGAAAGGCGCGAATCTAAAGAAAAACCAGTTCTAGAGTTAAAACACTTCCGGAGACAATACTTCGCGCCGAGACGATTTAGAGGTGCAGGATAAATAAGATGATATATTACTGGACCAAAAAGGTAATATTATAACAAATACTCAACAAACAATGGGTTAAAAGGTGACAATAGCGGACCGGCCAACCATGACCAACGCACCAGATTAATTCCTTTCCTTTTTTTTTTCTCTTTTTCTCTTTTTCTTCTATTAAACGCCAGGTTCCCAGTTACACTGTATAACAAAAGTCCCCGACTCAAAGCGCCGAAACTGCAGTATCAAAACAGTGGGTATAGTTTTTACTATACCCACTGTTTGGTACCTTACTATTACCACACTCTAGACACAGAGCCAGGTATACCGAACCATCAACTAAAAATCACCAGTTTTAAAACCGAAAAAGAAAAGCCAAGCCAGGTTTATTAGTCAGTAGCCCGTCCGCTTTACAAAGTTGTGACAAAAGATTTGTGATTAAAGCCACAATTAGTTCAAATATTAGATTAAAAACTATATTTACAGTTTAAAAAGATAACATCAATATAAATATCACCGTAGGCCCGACAAGAAGTTAAAATAAGTCAATCTTGGTAAATTTAAAAGTTAAAACACACAAGAGTCTAAAATAGTTTAGCTAGAGAAATTTGATTAGTGACAACCTTTTACTTAAAATTCAGTTATTCATAAAACTTATATTTTATAAAAATACAATAGCCTTAATTAAGAACATCGGAAAAACTGACTCAGTGATATTATCTATATTTTTAAAATTCAACTATTCATAAAATAATTTTATAAAAATACATAAGCTTTGATTAAAACATACCATTTCAAATTTAAAAGATGACTGTAGTTAAAATTATTTGTAAAATTTAAAAAATTGGCCCTATATTAATTTGCACGAAGATTGCCCTGGTATTTTGATCTCAGTGTCTGATAGATATTTTTGAGGCTCCCAATAGTTCGAGATTTGCTGAGTATATTGAGTAGACGAGCCTCCACATTCGCGGGACATCTGACATTAAGAACATTATAACCATGATCACAGGGTCCAAAGATGTAGTGGTTTGATGTTCCCCCAGAGCCACAATCACACTTGCCGTCATTGTGTTTGCCCAGACGGAAGAGATAAGCAGGGAAAAATCCCTTTCCTGTGACAAATGGCAGCATTGCGTTATCTTTAATAACATTATCCAGACCCACTTTCTTTTTATATTTAAAAGTCTCCCTGCCGGTCTCTTCTTGGCTCCACTCAGTCTGCCACTCACATAAAATTTCTTGGTTAATCGCCCGCTTTAGGGCTGAGATCGGAATGGGAATTTGATTATTTTTCTCTGGCCAGTCCTCCAGGATCGGACGCTTCGCCAACGTGTCTGCCCTCTCATTGCCGAGAATACCAATATGAGCCTTCACCCAAATTATATGAAAAAGTTTGCGTTTATTTCTTGAAATAGCCTTGAATATTTTGTCCAAAAGGGGGTCGTTAGTGAATCCATTTTTTAGTGCAGTGGCGGTCGAGAGACTGTCTGTAAATATGTAAAAGTTGTTATATATACTATTTTCCGACCATTCTACTGCTTTCAATATTGCCAACTGTTCGGCCTGGTACACGGTATTAAGGTCTCCCAACCGCTCGGAATAATCGTAGATAAAATTGTCCCCCACTTTGACAGTGAAGGCGAATGCTGTCCCAGAGCTCATCCTGGATCCATCCGTGTAGACATTCACGGCACCTGTTATTTCGGTTTGGCCACCCTTGTCTTTTATTATTAGGTTCTTGAGGTTATAATTAAAGTTTATTTTATGTTCGGAGGATCCGGCCCCACTAAATCAATGGAACAGGGTAATGATTTAGTGGGGCCGGATCCTCCGATGGTAATATCTAACCGTGAAGATAAACGAGGTCTGGTTGCGACGACCCGTGAAGAGCGGGGAGGCCCCACCGACTTTGCTGTAATTATTCAACCACTAGATGGCAAAGAAAAGGATATTTGGGAGATGTCCCAAGAAATTAAAACTGCGGTGCAGGACACCGGTCAAGAAATAAGAGCTCGGGACATTAAATACTCCCCTAAGAGCAGTAAAGTTATTTTGACAGCAAACAATCGAGAAAGAGCGGTGCAGATTTTAGATACACTAAGGGCAATAGAGTCACTAACTGAAAAATTTAAGATTTACCTTTCTGTCCCAGGAAACGAAAAGGTTTTGATTATGGGCGTGGCAACGGATATAACTGCAACAGACATTGAGAAAGCCCTGTTAAATATATCGGACAACTTTATAATAGACCCAATTAAACCTCTAACCACCCGAAGCAACACAATAGTCAACTGGTTAATAAGAACCAATAGTTATACGAAAAGGGAATTGTTAAATATAGGGAAGGTCTTTATTAAATTTAATAGGGCTAAGATTGTGGAATACGTGGACATTGCCAGATGCCTGAAATGCCAAGAGTTTGGGCATAGGATATACACCTGCAGTAATCCTATAAAATGTGCTCGATGTGGATTAGACCATGACACTCGCAGGTGTAACGTAGACGATTACAACTGTATAAATTGTAATAGAGAACGTATAGATATTGACAAATCAAATCATAGGTCGGATTCTGTCCAGTGTCCGGTGTTCCAACAATACAAGAATACCCTGATTAATGAGAAAAGAAACAAGAGCGGGGGGGCGCAGAATTGAGCTTAAGATACTTGGCTCTCCTATTAATTATGTTCTATAGTCTCTTCGCCTGTTTGTTTCATCTTTTATAGGGAATGGCAGAATTATTTTATTTGACTTTTAGAGTTCTGGTTTTATCGGTTACCTTTTAATAAACATTTTAATTTTAATCTATAAGTTTTTATCTTGGAATAACTTAATCTATTCTTAATGTAACAGGATTTAAAGTTATAAATGGATTGATATGGGTTTAACCCGATTTTTACTCATTGGCTTGTATGTCTTCTCGCAGTGGGGGCTGCTTTATTGTGTTATTTATATTTCTCTTTTGTCCATTTGGGGCTGGTCCCCAATTTTTACCTTTCAATGTTCTTTCTTTCTAAAGCACATTTTTGAATATTGGTTGTATTTATTTATGTTTAATTTTTTCAAAATTACTTTTTAAGTTTATCATTCTCAAGCCTATTGTTTACTTTTTGATATTTATTTACTTTTTTTAACTTTCAAAATTGTTAAAAAAAGAAAAAAAAAGAACGTGTTAAATATATGTATCTATGGTCAAATGTTACTAAGAACAATATTGTGAGCAATTGTAAACCATTGTAAACTAACTGCCTTTATATTGTATAACACTGATGTATTTTACCAATTGTAATCCAAAAATTGTGCTGTAAAAAAATAAAATAAAAATGAGGGAAACCGCTGCTTGCTGGACCTGAGCCTAGTGCTAGGGTTCAGCAGGACAGTAGGACACTTCAGGAATTAAAACAGGCTTTAAACCAAATAGGTAGGCCGTTCCTGAAGGTAGTATCCTATAGTATCCTTTCAATGTTTGTAGTTTTTTTTTAAGTGTTTTACTATACTGTGTTTTTATTCATTGGTGTTTGTACTTTTTATCTCTTTATAGTATTTTACCTCATTGATTTTAGTTAATTTGACACTGTGATATTGTATACTGTGAAACTGTGATATTGTGTTTTTACCCCAATTATCTTAGCTGCGATTATTTTAACTTTGGAGTTTTTATCTTATTTATTTTTACCGAGAATACTTTAGCATAGAAATTTTTTTTATTTGAAGGTTTTGAACTTTGCTTACTGAGCTTAATTCCTGATTTGGATTTTGGTTCTAATAATATGACTGTTGATGAAATATGTCTAGTCCAGATAAATCTAAACCATTGTAGATCCGCCAATTTATTGCTTTTTCAATATTTACATGAAACTCACGGAAAAATTGCAATAATACAGGATCCATATATCTTTGACGGTAGAGTCTATGGGTGCCCTGAGGTCTTCCTTTCTTTTCTTTCTGGTTCTGGTAATGCTGCAATCCTCGTAAGCCCCGCTCTTACCCCCATACAAATATGTAAATTAACCTCAACCATACTCCTCAGAATACACGTGGATGGAGCAGAATATGTAATAGGATCTCATTATTCCCCCCCTACAGCAGATTTAGAGGAAGACCTGGCAGAATGGCCAGATATTGTGCATAATGCGAGAAATACTATAATTGGTGGGGATTTTAATGCACATGCAACTTTATGGGGTTATAGTCACACTAATAATCGTGGGATTTCACTGTTAAATTTTGTAAATACAAATGGCCTCGTAATAATTAATGATCCCTCTTTAGGACATACATGGATGCACAACGACCAGACGGGAAATCCTGACCTGACTCTAGTTTCAGGTGACATCTATAACAAAATAGACAAATGGCAGATTTTAGAAATGGATAGTAACAGTGACCATAGGTATATTACTTATAGTTTAAAAGAACATATCATAAAGAATACTAATAAACGTTACAAAACTAAATATGAAACTTTCCACAAATTTAATAAATCCTATAATTACTTCATGTCAGATGTCGTGAAAACAATTTATAAAAGTATTTATGACCTTTCCTTTGATTACAACAGGCTGGAGGACGTCAGTAGCACCTATGGACTCTCCCTTAAAAACCTTTGTAATAACACCTTGCGCCTAAAGAAACATAAATTTAAACATGACCTCAGTTGGTGGGGCCCCTCTTTACAAGCTCAGAGGTCAAAACTTAGGGCCTTAGGTCGTAGACTTAGGACCTGTCCCGATAACCAAATTTTGAAGATAAATTACAAAAGAGAAAGGGCCCAATACAGGAAAAATATCAACAGAGCAAAAATAACGGCCTGGAGAAATTTTTGTACAAGTAGCGGAGATCCTTACGGAAAGGTCTTTAAAATACTAAGAAGTAAGGACACATATGGGATCCGGAATCTAATGGTGGGTCAGGATCTTCAGGAGGACTATAATGACATATTAACAATTTTAATAAAGACCCATTTTCAAATAGAACATCCTTGTGATGATGGGTCCCTGGAGGTAACTAGGGATAAAGGATACTATACCTGGAAAAATTTTGACTTTCCTAAGATAACACTCAATGAATTAAAACATGCCGTCAATAAGCAGCTAAATAATAAATCTCCTGGCCCAGACGGGATAGATGGCAAGATTCTGAAAAATCTTGTAAAGAACAAATGGCGTGATCTACTCTTATTACTTAACTTATGTCTCTCTGTCGGTCATTTTCCAAAAATTTGGAAAGTGGCCCGGGTGGTCTTTTTCAGGAAACCCGGCAAAGATCCAGCAGTTCCGAAATCTTACCGCCCCATCTGCTTGCTGAGCGTCCTGGCAAAGACCCTAGAAAGGATAGTTGCCTTGAGAGTGTTAAACCATTTAATTACAACAGATCACTTTCATGATAATCAACATGGTTTTTTGCCGGGGCGCTCAACTTCCACCATATTACAGAAAGTAATAGAAAAGATTGAAAATAACCTGAAAACTCACAAATACTGCACCCTGGTGTCTTTTGACATTCAGGGTGCATTCGATAATGTAAGCTGGAATGTACTCAGAAATGCAATATTTAAAACAAATTTACCAGACTACTTGAAATGGACTCTGGCCAGTTTCATCCAGGATCGCTTCATTCTAATAGACACTGTGTATGGCCAGGTCAAGCATGAAGTTTATAAAGGCTGTCCCCAGGGCTCTTGCCTGGGTCCCTTACTATGGTTAATCGTGGCAGACCAGATTCTTAAAGAGATGAATACGGTTGACTGCGCTGTATATGCATACGCAGATGACTTCGAATTGTAAATGCCTCTGGCTCGCGTCCCCAGCTTGAGAATATCGTAAATAAAAACATAGAACTTTTTGAAAACATCTGTACAAAAAACAAATTAAACATTTCTGTAGAAAAAACACGAGCAATATTATTTTACAAAAACTGCCCGGTCGGAAACTCATCACCCGGAAACCCATTTTCAAATTACAGGGAAGTACCATAAAAATTGAGAAATATCTCACCTATCTTGGTTTGGTGGTTGATGAGGATCTGGCCTGGCGGCATCATATACAATACTTAAAAGAAAAAGTGGCACTCTTTACAAACGCGTTCTACAAAGTCAGGGGCTCGGGCTGGGGAGTAAGCGTGGAGCACCTCAAGACATGGTACAGCGCAGTCACCTTGAAACAGATCGACTATGTCGCGGACATATGGTACCCAAATTTAAATAAAACCCTCAAATCTCAACTAAAATCAATACAAAGAAATGCCTTAATAGCCATCTCAGGAGCTATCAACAGGACATCCACAGCTGAATTAAACGCCTTATATGGCATACCACCAATAAATATATATTTAAATTCTTTAATTAAAAAAACCATGATCATGAACCAAAAAATGAATCTAGTGATAAATAACACTCATTTTGACCATAGTAATATATTAAAACCCATTCCTTCCTTAGAGGGGCGACAGGCACAACATCAGAAAGAGGAGTTTCATTGAAAGGGGTGAGAGCAGAAGTGTGGTATGTGCCAAGCAGGATATCCGGCGCTTCCGGGTTAGCAACTTCATAGGATGTAGGGGAGCGTTGGGTAATCACTATATAGGGGCCATCAGTACAGGGTTGAAACTTAGCTGTTTTCTTTTTCGCTTTATTGCTTAAACGATGTAAATTTACCCATACTTTATCACCTGGCTCATACCTATGTGCCCTTCTTCTACTCTCATCGGCATACTTTTTGTGCTGGTCTTGCTTCTTTTCTACAAGATCTTTGATCTCGGTTGAGATCCGGTCGAATTTCTTCAGATAAGGTGTA
Source organism: Cheiracanthium punctorium (assembly GCA_038373885.1). Taxonomy (NCBI): domain Eukaryota; kingdom Metazoa; phylum Arthropoda; class Arachnida; order Araneae; family Cheiracanthiidae; genus Cheiracanthium; species Cheiracanthium punctorium. The sequence continues at coordinate 147,570 of JAWZYV010012821.1, read as the reverse complement.
ATTTCAGCGATGAAATTATCGTTGTCAATCACCGCTCTTATATCATGATGCACGTCATCAATTGTTTGTAATTCTCTTCCGAATTGGAGAAATGCAGCTGTGTGATTTGTTGTATCACACTTCGACGTATTCATTGCAAAACGGATGGTCGCAAGTTTATCTGACCATGACGTATGATCCTCACCAACATGTATTGCTAGTTTTGGTTTTAGATCCCGATTCTTTCTTTCAACTGGATTGGCCTGGGGCCAATATACGGGTGTAAAGACTTGGGATACTTCGAGTAGGTAACGCAGTTGCTGTAGGACAGCACTTGTGAATTGTGGGCCATTATCACTTATGACACGTCTGGCTAATCCATACCTCAGGAAAATCTCTTCAAACAAAGTTATGGCACACTCTTTCGCCGTCGCCTCTTTCAGAGCAAAAAGTTCTACCCATTTTGTCGACGTATCTTTTACGATGAAAATCCACTTCTTTCCATCTGCAGTCTCTGGTAAGCGACCAAAGAGATCTATGGCGAGTGTTTCGAAGCGTTGGGCATAAGCGGGAGTTCTCAATAAACCTGCAGGTTTCTGATTGCTTGGCTTAAATCTTCTACACTTGGCCAGAATTTTTTACGTAATCGGTAATAAACTTCCGCATTCCACGGAAGTAATATCGCAAGGCCACTTTGTAGAAGGTGCCCTCGGCTCCGTAGTGGCCGGCAGTTGGGGAATCGTGGTACTCCTTTAGCACTCTCAATCGTTCATGGATAGGGACGACTAGTTGAGCCTCCTCGGCTTCCGAGTCTGGAGAATACCTGGAAAGGATTCCCTGGGACATCAAATATCCCCGCTGTGTCCAGTTGGCATAATTTTCATCTGTGGTGTTACTCTCGAAACAGTCTATTATCATTTTCAGATCTGGATCCTTGAGTTGCTGCTCCCTGATGTCACTTGGCTTCCGGACTGGGAGGTCAATGGCAACCGCACAAATCTCACCCGATGGTTCCTTGTGTTCACATGCAGGACGTGATAGCAAGTCTGCAATAACGTTGGCTTTTCCTGGCAAGTAGTCGACTTTCAAGTTGTACGACTGAATCTGTAGGGACCATCTTGCTAATCGGCCGGTTGGCGATTTTAGACTTAATAACCATTTCAAGGGCTGGTGGTCAGTAATCACCGTGATCTCTGCTCCTTCCCCGTATTCCCTGAATTTCTCTAATGCCCAAACAACTGCTAGGGCCTCTCTTTCCGTTGTGGAATAGTTTTTTTCAGCTGGTAGTAGAAGTCGGCTGGCACATTCAAGCGGGTGTTCCTCTGGACCTTGTTCTTGGGTAAGGAGAGCTCCCAGAGCGTAGCCGGATGCATCCAACCTTATGACAAAAGGCTTTGATTCGTCCACTTGACTCAACACTGGCGGTGAGATCAACTTCCTTTTCAGGGTTTCAAAGGCCTGTTGTTCATCCTCCCCCCCCCTTCCACGTGGCTCGCTTCCTGGTCAATTGACTCAAAGGTCTCGAGAGGTCTGCGAATTGGGGAATGAATCTGCGGTACCAACTACAGGTCTGTGAGAAACTTTGAAGCTGCCTTACGGACTTCGGGGGAGGGATTCGGGCAATTGCCTCCACTTTAGCCGGGTCCACTCCCAGCCAACCACGATACATCGAATTAACCTGTTTATTCGATGTTCAGGATATGTCCACCTGTTTGCCCGTTAAGCTCGACGGGCAAAATGGTGGCAAATTACTCGTTTCTCGACGGCGTATTACCCGCGAGGGGTGACCGTGAGAGATAACAATCTCGCTTAACTACGGCGTAAGAATGGAAAAGGGTGACCGCCAGGAAGAGAAAATCCCCGATATTGGTCGAACACTCGTTGCTATAACGGCAAAGGGAGACAGATTCTCGGAATCCGTTTATAAAATTCAGCTCATAGCGGTTGATTTTATGTTATACGTTGTCGAATCGCTCCAACAGGACAGAGAAAACCGGCTTATATTCGTCTAATAGAAAACGTTCTTTAAAGACTTCGCAGAATTTGTCGAATTCTGACCATTTATAAACGTAGTAATTATGCCGCAATTCCAGACATTCAGAGAATAGAAAAATACCATTTACATACGTCGTGAAGGAATGGAAATTCAAACTGTTCTGATCTTGTGAACTTTTGCCGTTTAAAAAGGAAACATTTTATATTTCTATATAATACATTTTAATATTAGTTTGTTAGCTAATAAAAAGTAATTTTTAATTAAATGTGCAGAAATTACAAGTTTTAAATTAACTTCTAGTCGTTTAGATGAAGTTGTAAAATATACATTCATAAAAATGTGAACACAGAGAAAATACATTAAAGAAAAATATAATCTTGATTTTTTGAATTTAATTGATCAGTAATTTGCATAAATAGCTTATGTCTCTATTTCACATTTTAAAGGGTTTACTTTTTCCCCCCGGTACATTTTATAAATTGTTTTTACTATAGGTATATTCAATAAAAGGGGGGGGGGGTACGCTGTTTAATTCAATGTTATAAACAATCTAAATATCTTCATATATTGGTGAAAGATGGTGAAAAAGTAACTTAAAAATTAAATAAAATATTAGTAAATTTAGTTAAGTAAGGAATACAGTTTAAAATGCAATTTTACTAACAGTAAATATAATTTACTTATTTCATATAAAAAAGGTTACTTTTTAACCAATATATGAAAATATTTAGATAGTTTATAAGAGTAGATTAAATAATTTTTTGCACCCTTTTATTAAAAATACCTAATACAGCCAAAACGATTAATAAAATATATCGGGTGAAAAAATGGAAACACTTTAAAATGTAAATTAGTGACATAAGTTGTTCGTGCGAGTTACTTATCTGTTAAATTAAAAATCTAGATTATATTTTAACTTTAATATATTTTTGTATATGTTCAAACTTTTATGAATATAAATTTTATAACTTTATCTAAACGATTAGAAGTTAATTTAAAACTTGTTATTTCTAATCATTTAATTCAAAATTGCTTTTCATTAGCTACCAACTAGTAGTATAATGTATTATATTTAGAAATATAAAGTGTTTCCTTTTAAACGGCATGTGCACCCGACAAGAAGTTTGAATTTCCATGCTTTCACGACGTATGTAAATGGTGTGTGACTGACATGTTCTCTAAATGTCTGGAATTCCGGCATAATTACTACGTTTATAAACTGTCAGGATTCGACGAAATTGTCAAGAAACCACTTCTATTAGACGAATAAGCCTGCTTTTTTATCTCCATAGTTTATTATAGTTTTCCTGTAATAAAATATGAACAAGTCTTCTATCTACAAACCCCCCCCCCCCTCTCACCCTCGCATGAGAAAAATTTTGTCTACTTCATTACACAAACAGTTTTTTATTTATCTGTCTTAATTCTTTGATTTGTTCAATTTTACTACTCCAAATAGGTTTAAATTGCATACTAAATGCACACATATTAGTATATAATTTAAAAAGAAAAAAAACTTTGCATAAAGTGCTTTAATCTGTTTCATTGTAAGTTATGCCATAATGCAATAATAAGTTGACTTTTGTTATAGTAAGTTTACATTAAGTAAATTCGTGCTTATAATGAGAAAAAATATTTCATATGCTTAAGGTAAACAGTTGATTTTATGCAAATCGTACCTTTATATTTCACTCTATAATACAAATAAGAAGACTTATAATTAGCAATTAAAAAGAAAATGAATAAAAGAAATAAAGCACATAATTATTAGTTAAATAATTATTTAACTCACCTCTAAAATTTTGATGGCTGGAATTAAAATTTGTAGTTACTCCGATAAACTTTAATAACAATACCGGCCAACACAATTTAAAGAGAGCCAGACAAACTTATTAATATGCCAAGCTAATGATATATCGTGTTAGCATTGAACTTGAAAAATATTCCAAGAGATACCTGAAAAATATCCACTTTTATAGTTAAAACTATGGAAATTTTACTATTCTGTGTAGCGCAGCTGAGCTATGCCATTGTCTACAAGCTGGAGCGAGTTCTGCCCTTGCATAAAATACTGCTAAGTACGAGCCACGCGAACCATGAACGAATACACACACAAAAAAAGAAAGAAAAAAAGTATCTGTTTTCTGAGAAAACGGTTGGGGTGGACATGTCAAAGGTCGTGAGAAAGGACCCCGTAAATTCTGTCTCCCCTGCACTGTTTATTCGACGTTCAACTGACTATTAACTAAGCTGAAAAAATTTCTCGATGCTCCATCGTGTTTCTTCTTGGCTGGTTGGGGGGGTCTCTCAGACCGCCGAAGCCATGAGCGGAAAATCGGCGATGTATTGACGGATCATAGACATCGTGAGGGCGACTAACATTAACAGTCGAAGATAGCCGCCTCCCTGACCAAAATCGAACGGCTCTTTATAACGCCGACAACACAATGTATGTTTGATCTCTTTTAAACGCTATTTTTTCTGCAATTTTTCATCGACCTATTTTCGACATTTCGACATCGGGAATACGTAATTTAAACGTGTGTGCGCTTGCTGGGCTTCTATTCTTTCGCTTGTAATGAAATGTCCTAAGTACTTAACTTTATGGCAAGCAAAGTGGCACTTTGCACGGTTTGCAAGTAACTTAAACTTTTGGAGTCTCTCAAAAACTTGCCGTAAGTCCTCTATGTGTTCCTCGAAGGTCGAAGACAACACAATGATGTCATCCAGGTATACAAGCGTATTGACCTTCAGACCATTTCTGAAAAGATCCATTAACCGCTGGAAGGTCGTTGGCGCTGTCTTCAAGCCAAAAGGCATCCTGGTGAACCGGTAGACCATATACTGGCAAACAAAAGCCGTTTTATCCTTGTCCGGAGGATACATTTGTACATACAAAGGAGGTATTTTGTAGCCTTCAACGAAGGGAAACCGCTTTCTTGGGTTGTCCCTGTAATACCAACTTTGGTCTCCTAAGTTTAACACCACTTTAGCTTTCTTCAAGAAGTCTGTCCCGAGTAGGGTACGATTTCCTTTGCCCTCTGGGAGAGCAATAAGATTCATCTTGAAAGTACGTCCTTCGAGTTGTATTGTGACTCTTGTAGTGTATATGTCTTTGTCAGTCTGGCTACCATCAGCAAGAGTCATCTGTAGATTGGACTTTTGAAACTGGACCCCTGGATTCCTCGGGATGCTTGTATAGTCCTTCACTAGCTACTGTGTGGCTTGCTCCACTGTCTGGGCAGGCGGTGCCCACTACTCCATTTATGGTAACCAGCAGGCATGCGGTGGGTTCCGAGATGGTCAGGCTCTGGAGGTTGAAGTTTCCAAAGTTGGCGGAGGCAAGCTTTGGCGTCGGAGTGCAAAATGGACACTTAGCTCTGACAACTCCAGGCTTACCGCAACCATAACAAGTCAGGGCTGGACGCTCCTGTTTTTCACCAGCGTTGAGTTTTTCGGATTTACGCAGTTGATTGCCTGGTTTCTTGTTTAGAGCATTTCTTGAAGTTTCCTCTTTGACGGGGTAAGGTTTCTTTTGCATTGGTGGTGCGTTGTATTTTTTGTGGTTTAGTCTGATGTTATCGTAAGCATCAAGCTTTTCCACAAGTTCTAAGGGAGTGTTCAGATCGGGCCAAGAGTCGAGAAAGTGTTCTTTCACTTCAGGGGGAACTCGTCGTTTTATTTGGTCTGTGAGGACAAGGTCTCTAAGTTTGTCGAAGGTGGTGATGTCTAATTCTGTTAACCAACCATCTAAGTAGCAATCTAATTCGAAGTAGAAGTCTCGCCAGGTGCAGGTGGGATTCTTGCGGTGAGATGAGAATAGCTGTCGAAACCTTTCAGCAGAGAGTTTGAAACGCTTAAGAAGTAGGCGCTTGACCTTCTGGTAGTCTTTGCATTCTTCCTCAGGTTCCCGAACGACCATTCTGCCGACTTCCGGCGGGAGGGAACCAATCAGGTAGGGGGACCAGGTAGTCTCCGGAACCTTCAAAAATGTTAACTGCCGTTCAAATAAACTTAGGTATAGCGCCATGTGATCTTCTTTTGGATCAAACTTGGGTAAGATCCCCTTCAGATCCACCTTGGGCTGTTCCGGCTCAAGAGCTGAAGAAGTGGTAGATGCAAGGTTTGACTGGGAGGATTTTTGAATCTCAAGTTGCAGTCTCAGCTTTTCTAGCTCAAAAGTTTGTTATCTGGCTTGTTTCTCTTCCTCTAGGGCTCGTTCTCTGGCTTTTTTCTCTTCCTCTCTCCTTTCCACCAACTCCGTATCAGCTAACTTTTCTCTTCTTTCGCGCTCCTCAATGATGGATGTCAACATGTTTTTTGTTAATTTTTCATCATATTCTTTTGAATCGGTTATCAGTTTCTTTAATTGGGGCACTTTAAGGTTTTCCACCCCCTCCAAACCCAATTCTAGGGCGAGGAGTCGTAGGTCATCTTTTCGGCCTTTTCCGAGGTAAGCCATTGTATAATAGAAGCACAAATAGAATTTCTTGAGTTACGGTTTTTTGTATTTACTGACAGAAAGGCTTAGATAATTTAATTTTCAGGCTTTCTCAGGAGTGAGCTGGGACAAAACCTAACCTGAGCAACATTCACACCGATGCCATTAGACCTGAACTTCGCTTAAGCAAGAATTATCCATAACTTTCAAAATAGTAACTAAAATGCAACAATTTAATTGAGTAGGTTCACCAATACAAGTACTTACTACTAAGTAACAACAAACCGAACATACAATTCTGCCAATTTCAAATTTTCATCAAATTAGAATTAAACCAAAATTAACCATAAGCAAATTCAAAACAATACCATTTTCTGAACAAAATGAAACAAAACTATTTTTACAAAATCAAAACTAATCTTACTCATCAAACCAAATTAATGCTATTCATCACTACTAAAACAAAACATCAAACTGCAAAATCCGATATATACATATACAAGAACATAACTAGCTATCACAATCAATAAAACATATATTTCAGTTTAACCAGCATAAATTTCCACTTTTATGGGCATTCCAACAATTTTAGTGCACACAACTCTACACAGAGTTTCGTTTCAGAAATCAATATTCTATCAAAAGTCAGGGTGACTTTTCTCTATTCACAGTCAGTTAGGATCATTTTTGTTTGTTTTAAAACTTTTCAAGCAAGCAGATTTGCCAACTATATCCGCCAGGCAACGGTTTTGCCAAAATATGATTTAGAATATTATTTTCGATTTATGCACCAAATTATACCCAAAATACTAGTTAAACATTCTTTCGTACGCTATTTACCTCTACAGCCAGTTTGGGCGGGAAACCGCCAAAAAATTTCTATGCACATACAAAACACAAAATCCAAAATCCAAACGAAATTGTTCTTAAAAACATAATCAGGCAAAAGGATTGCCAAAACATATTAAAATATACAAATAGATACTATTTACAAAATAACTTTAGAGTACTTAACTCATTTAACAGCAGACGAAAACGAAAACAACGTTCTAACTCATCCAGCTAAATCCAAACGTTATATCTCATTCCACGGCCTTTTACGTTGGGCGCCAAATTGTAAGACGACACGAACTCCCAAAATGACAGACGAGACTCGCATCTCACTTACACTAAACATTTTATTAAAAAAAATATAACACTGCACGGATTACACATAAAAAGAACAACAGCCCTCGCTCACTCCATTTTTGCCTCGCTACTCAACTACGAACTGAAACGATTCCCCCGCGGAGGCGTCACTGCTTTTGCCTTTGCCACTGCAGTCCTAGAGTTTGGCTGCTCAGGTGGGGAACACCTGTTAAAAGTTTAATTATTTAGAGTAATAATATTACTGGTATTTGAACATTTTAGTTGCATTTTCATTAGAGTGAAATATTTATTTCGTAAGTGGTAGATCCTACATTGTAAAATTGGATTCTGTTCCCTGACAGTATTATACCGGGTGATCCAAAAGTCAGGACAAACTTTAAAAATTAATAATTCGGAAACGAATCAAGATACAAAGATACGGTTTGCAGCAAACGGATGGAAAAGAAGTCGGGTTTTGTGTGGCAACGAAATGAAAATAGCTCTGTTCACGAACAACAGATGGCGCTATAGTGTTTTATTTCAACAAAAGATGATTTACAAATGAAAAAATGTTGACAACTTACAAGTCAGTTTAATTACAGTTAATTGGTACAACAGTAAATTTTCAATGTGGTGCCTATTATTCAGAAGTACAGTCGATGAGTCACCACATCGTTCACAGCATTTAGTAGCATTTCTTGCGTTGCGGCAGACACATTTTGGCCGATGGCATCTTTCAGAGCTGCTAGTGATGCCGGTTGGTCGCGGTACACTTTTGACTTCAAGAATCCCCACAGTCAAAAGTCACAGGGCGTAAGATCGGGAGATCTTGGAGGCCATGATTCATTAAAGCAGCGACTGATAATGCAATCCTCCCGAAATGTAAACCGCAGCAGATGTTGCACAGGCAAAGTAATATGAGGTGGTGCTCCATCTTGCATAAAGGTGACTGTTTGAAGTGCCTGTCGCGCTTGCAGTTCAGGAATAATATTGTTCTCTGACAGTGCTGCATATCGCTGACCAGTGGCAGAAACTGTTTTGAAACCCGTCTGGGTGACTTCCTCGAAATAAAAATGGACCAATTATGAAATCAGCAGTGAAGCCACACCAGACTGTCACTTTAGGCTGTTGCAAGGGTACCTTAACAAATGCATGTGGTTTTTCTGTGGTCCACACTCGACCATTGTGGGTGTTAACAGCGCCAGAAAGTGTGAAATGCGCCTCATCTGTCCAAAGCACAGTGTGAAGCCAGTCGTGCTGCTCTTCCATTTCATTGAATACCCAATTGGCAAAATCTCGAGGAGAGTCGAAGTCAGGAGGTTTCAGTTCTTGGTTGTGTTGCAACTTATAGGGATACCATTTCAGAGTTATTCGCAGTGCTCTCCACACACTTTCGTACGACACTCCTGTTTGCCTCGAAACTTCTCGGACACTGCTCTCCCCATGATCAGAAATCGCCGACATGGATTGCACCGTCTGCTCCACTGTCGTGACAACAGCAGCGGCTGTTGAGGGTCGACCACTTCTTGCACGTGACTCTAAAGATCCGGTAGATTCAAATCTCTTCATCATTTTGATCAATGCAGAAGGCGTTATTGGTCCTTTTCTGCCTCCCATGCCCTTCATGTAGCGATATGCTCGCAATGCCACTGTGGCACTTTCTACATTCTTATAATAAAATTTGACTAAGAGAGCTTTCTCAACTATGGACAGCATTTCCATGCGTATAAGCTTCGACTACCATTACCTGCTCCAGTTGCTCCCTTTTATATCGCTTGTCCCTTTGCATAATCCTATATCAGAAATCCGACAGCGCCATCTGTTGGACACCAAGAGAACTATTTTCGTTTCGTTGCCACACAAAACCCGGTTACTTTCCACCCGTTTGGTGCAAACCGTATCTTTGTATCTTGATTCGTTTTCGAATTATTAATTTTTAAAGTTTGTCCTGACTGAAAAATGGCAGTTGTAGTTGAAAGTGGTAACCGTTTTAACGAATGTAATACGCCATCATGATCGTAACACAAAGTATTTTTTTTAAATTTTATGAAGATGATACTGTAACAAGGAAACAAGAAAAGGAGGACAAAACCATAGAGAGGGAAAAAAGGGGGAAGGGATAAAAAGAAAAAACATAAGGACAAACAAGATTACATAAATAAATAATAATAACAAAAAAAGCAAAAAAGAACACACAAACATACACACAAAAAAAAAAAAACAGAACAAGCAAAAGAACATAAAAAATATAACATAAAAGCACAGTAATTTTTTTTATAACAACATACAGGACAGCACAAGAGATATATATTTTTTTATATATATAAAAGAATAAAATAATAAAAAACATAAAGGAAAGACAGAAACACACAAAAAAAAGAACACACAAAAATAGATTAAAAAGAAGAAAAAAGAGTGGAGGAAAGCAAAATGGTAGCAGAAGACAAAGGGGAAGGTGAATAGAACATTACAACAACAGCTTCCAAGCGGAATGAACGAAAGGAACGGAAGAACCATCCTTCACAAGACGTTCCAAGTGCTGGGTAATGGAAAAACCATCCAAAAAATCAAGATGGAACAAAGATTGAGGAGTGCACAATATCTTAGCCTTAGAAAACTGAAAACGATGATTAGAATTCCAACAATGAGAGGCAATAGAAGATTTGGAAAGCTCGTGCTTGGAAACATATCTCTCATGCTCTTTGAGCCTAAATTTGAGAGCTCTTCTGATCTGAGCAATATAGCCCAAATCACAAGATCCACAAGGAATATAATAAACACCCCAACGGTTCTCAGTACGAATAGGATCTTTAAGGGAAGAAAATTTAAGTTTATTAACAGGTTTAAAAATGACTTTGAAACCGAAATTTTTGAAAAGTTTAGAAATTTTGTAGCATAAAGGTGAAAAGAAAGGTAGTACAATTAATTCACTATGAAAATTAATAGCAGAAGTAGAAGTATTAGGCTTATTAAATTTAGAAAGAGTTTTATCAATAATAGAGGGGCTGAAACCACGAGAGACAGCTAAGGATTTTAAATAATCAATCTCATTTTAAGAGATGAAGAGTCAGAGCAAATTTTGATAGCCCGAAAGTCATAAGTGTAAAAAGCAGAAAGGTTTTGCTGGCAAGGATGATTAGATAGGGCATGAGGAGGTAAAGAGATAGAAAAGGGTTTGCGGAAAACAGAAGTAGACAAACCATCAGAATTCCTAGAAACAAGAACATCCAAAAAAGGTAAAGAATTGTTGCACTCCTCTTCTAGAGTAAACTGGATACCCGATTAACAGAATTAACAATCAAAAGTAAATTAGAAATATCACAATTGGAATCCACTAGAACGAAAGTATCGTCAACATATCTGACCCAGCACGGAAAATTAAAGACATTGAAGAGCTTCTCTTGAAAATAATGCATATAAATATCACATAAGTGAGGTGAGAGAGAATTACCCATAGCAAGACCCCCGGTTTGTTTATAGAATGAACCATTAAAAATGAAAGCAGTTTGTTAAATACAAACGCTTACTAAACCTATAAACTCCTTAATCTCAATGAAAGAATAACAGAACTCGAGTAAAAGTTTTTCCACAGTCAATCGCACCTTAGATAGGAACATTAGTAAATAAAGATTTAACATCAACAGAAAGCATTTTATAATTAGTAGGAGAAAGAAGTTTAACTTTGTTAACAAAATCATAAGAGTTTTTAACAGTGTGTGTGTTACTAGCAGTCAAAGTTGAAAGAGTATGTGAGAGGAAACGCCTCTTTCACGTTTGACTGCTAGTAATAGCTGCTGCAACTGAATTCCAGGGCGTTATCTGCTCCTACTTAAATAATCTGTCGCAAATTTATATCAATATCTCGAAACTCAGTCCCCAGAAAAATCCCATTCAATCGTAAACCTTGATTGCGTAATACAAATGCAATTTAGTAATCCAGGTGTTGACGCCTAGCAACGATCACGTTGTGACGTTGTAATTGGTATTTAATAATGCCTGTGAGGCAACACTTGTTTTAAGAGCTGTAAAAATGTAATTTCGACACAATTTGATGTAATTAATGGACGTCTCATTTCGGAGCGTAATATTGATAATTATTTCGTTAATAAATTTCGTTCATACTTTAATAGATTTGTGATTTAATATACAGTCCACAAATCGGCCAAAACATTGGTCCTACCAGAACCGGAGAAAGAAATTGGCTTGCATGTAGAATTCTATTAGTTGACTGTGGCTATTTGCTGTTGTGTTTTGAAAATGGCGAATTCGGAAGGCAAAAGTTTATCCGAAAAATTAAAAACGTTAAACTATCGGAAAGGAAATTATAAATCGCGAATAACGAAGCTTCAAACCTTTTTAAAGGAAAAGTCGTCTGGTGCAGATAAATTTATTCTGCAAAGCAAAATTGACAGTGTTTCAGATATAAGTTGTAAATTAGAAGAACTGAAACTGGATTATTATGAAATTATTGATACGAACGATTTACCAGAGATGGAATCAGAATTTAAAAATTAGAAGACATTCTCGAGGAAGTAAAGGTAAGCTTACAAAAGTTATTACACTCTATTTCAAATGTAAATGTCTCATCTAGAAAATTAGAAAACTATTCTAATTCCAACGTTAAATTACCCGATGTAAGCTTACCAGAATTCTATGGTAATATTGAGAATTGGAATAGTTTTAAAGCTCAATTTGATAGTTTAATCACAAACCACCCATCGCTAACAGATACTCAAAAGTTATTTTATTTACGTTCCTGTTTAAAAGGTGATGTTAGAAGCATAGAAACGCCTGAGGATACATTTTATTCCTTAATGCAAGTTTTGATAAGCAGATTTGAAAACAAAAGATTAATTGTTAACACTCATATTCTAAACATTTTGAAGATAGAAAAATTGAACCTTGAATCTGCTAAGGGTTTTAGAAATTTGGTTGAAGTTATAAATAAAAGTTTAAGAGGATTAAAGTTAATGAAGTAGGAAGCAAATGATCTGGTCTACCAGTTATTAATAACTGTTATAATCCAGAAGTTAGACAAGGAATCTCGTAAACAATATGAAATGAGTTTAACTTCAACTGAATTGCCTGAATGGAATAAATTTTTAGAATTCCTTGAAAGTCGTTCACAGATATTAGAAAATTTGCAGGGCGTACAATATCATTCCATGAAAGTTAAATTTTCTAATCAAAATAAGGGGAATGCTTTTATGTTGAAGCTCGAAAATAATTTGTGTGTTTTATGTAAAAATTCTCACAAGTTATACCAATGCCCTACTTTTCTCAAAATGTCTTCTTTACATCGATTTAATGTCGCCAAAAAGAATAATCTCTGCATTAATTGCTTAAATCATATACACAAACTGTCTTCATGTCCGTTCAAATACTGTTGTCGTTCCTGTCAAGGAAGGCACAGTTACCTTTTATGTCGTTCTGAAAATAATCCTTCGCCAACTCAACATAATTTCCCTAAAAAAGATAACGCGCCAATCCTGGAATCAGTTGAAAGTTCATCTCGGAGTATTTTAAATTTGCAACCAACTGACGATGTTTCTCGTACACAAATTCCGTCACATTCGGATGAAATAAAAAATAGCTGCCAAGAGGAAATTGTGCGTTCGTTTTCTTCGATTTTAGAAGCATCCAGTAAATCTGTTTTGCTTTCAACAGCACTTGTTTGGGTTTGGTCTCCTTTTCAAAATAGATATATGTGTTGTAGAGCTATCATTGATAGTGGATCAATGTCGCATTTTATAATTACAGAAGTGGCTATGCAACTGGGATTGATTAAGCAAAAAGTAAATGTAGCTGTTAGAGGTTTAGGTGGAAACGCTACAAATATCAAATGGAAAACGAGTGCACTCATTAGTAATAAAGATTCTTCTTTTACTTTAGAAATCGAGTTGCTTATTGTAAGCAAAATTACAGATTTTGTACCGTCATCTATGCTTGACATGAAAAAGATAAATATTCTGTTAAGCTACACATTAGCCGATCCTCATTTTTTCAAACCAAATAAGATTGATATGATCATTGGTGCTGGATTATTCTTCCAAATAATAACGAAAGTATCGTCAACTAGAACGAAAGATGAACAACAACGATGAACAACAATATATTTCTATTCAACGATGAACAACAATATATTTCTAATAATTTAGTACTTAGAAATTCTGTGTTTGGTTTTATTGCTACGGGATCAATTTTAACCAAGTCCGCTAAACAATATTGTGGGCTAATTTCGCAATCTGAAAATATCGAAGATTGTGTCCGTAAGTTTTGGGAAGTTGAAGAAGTTTCTTCGGATCGACCGCTAAGTATAGATGAAGAATTTTGTGAAGCTCATTTTAAGACCACACATAGACGAGACGAAACAGGAAGATACATCGTCCAGATGCCAATCATAGAAGAAGAATTAAATACGTTGGGTAATTCTCGAATCTTAGCAGAAAAACGACTACATCAAACACTTAAAAGATTGAGTAAAAACCCCGATATGCATCGGCTTTATTGCGAATTTCTTAATGAATACGAAGCACTTAACCACGTGAAAAAATTAGATAATCCAACCTCGATTTCTGCTGAGTACTACTTACCACATCATGGAGTTTACAGGCCAGAAAGATCCTCTACTAAGAATAGTTTTTAATGGTTCCGCACCTACAACGCCTGGAAAAAGTTTGAATGATGTTTTACTTTCTGCTGAAGTAAAAGAAGATATATTCGACATTATGATTCGATTTCAGAAACATAGAGTAGTTTTAACTGCTGATATTGAAAAAATGTTCAGGCAGATTCTAATAGAACCTAGTCAAAGGGACTTATAGAGAGTCTTGTGGAAAAATGAAGAAAATCAAAATGTTGTTGTGTATCGACTAAACACTGTTACCTATGGAACAAAAAGTGCCCCATTTCTTGCTACTCGAGTCATAAAACAGTTTACCATGGATGAATTATTCTCTTTCCCACTGGCCTCAGAAGTTGCTCAATCAGATGTATACATGGATGACATAGTAACCGACTGCTCTGATATCATAACTGCAAAAATTCTTAAAGACTAGCTAATTAAAATGTTTCAATCGAGTGGTATGACCCTCCACAAATGGAAATCAAATTGCAGTCAATACTTGGTCTTGATCAAGAATCCAACGAACATTCTTTCCATCAAAATCGAGAACCTGCTACTAAAACATTGGGTATGATTTGGAACTCAAAGGAAGATCAATTTAATTTTAAGGTCTCAGTGAAATATCAAACCGCTTACACTAAACGAGAAGTTTTGTCTACGATTGCAAAAATATACGATCCATTCGGTTTACTTGGACCTATCATTTGTCGAGCAAAAATATTCCTTCAACATCTTTGGTTAGAGAAAGTTGATTGGGATGAATCACTTCGAAAACCCCTCGCTGATAAATGGCATCATTTCGTAACCACACTGAAAGAAATTGAAACTATAAAAATCAATAGATATGTCTTGGGATCAGAAGAAACAATAATTACACTACGTGGATTTTGTGATTCCTCTAGTGTTGCATTCGGTGCTGTGGTTTACCTGCAGTTCTATACTCAATCAGGATCCTGTCACTCCAAGCTGCTTGCTAGCAAATCTAGAGTGGCCCCTTTAAAATCAATATCGATTCCTCGTCTAGAACTGTGTTCCTGCTTGTTACTGTCACAACTAGTAACCAAAGTTATCGCATCTTTGAAGTTGGGCATTAAACGTGTAGAGCTATTCTCTGATTCTTCTATTACATTAGCTTGGATTAAATCGCAGCCTCGTCATCTTAAAATGTTTATAGGAAATAGAGTTTCAAAAATCCAAACTCTGACAGAAAACTATAAATGGAAACACGTTTCATCTGGAAACAACCCAGCTGACATTTTGTCCCGTGGTTCAGATCCTCAAGAACTGAAAGCCTCTGATTTGTGGTGGACTGGACCACAACTTGCATTGAATGATGAAATAAACTGTTCTGAGTGGACAGATAAGAACCTTGACAAAGCCGATAAAGAACTTTATTTGACTGAACTAAAAAAAGACTCCAACACTAACCTTGTTCTTACATCAAATACAGGTTTTATTGACCAAATACTTAGCCTAAGTAACAATTATATCAAACTAATTCGAATTCTTAGTTTTATTTTCAGGTTTGTGTCCAACTGTGAAACTAAGGAGAAAACAACTGGTTCTCTAAGAATGAATTTGAAAATGCCAAAAATTATTTGATAAAAACTGTACAGGTAACTTCATTTCCAAAAGAACTAAATGCTTTAATCAAAAATAAGAACTTAAAGGACAGCCGTGTAAGTAACTTAAATATATTTCTTGATAGTAATGGTCTAATTCGCGTAGGAGGATGTCTTAATAATTCAGACCTATCAATTGACCAAAAAACCCCCTTTTACTGCCAAGAGATCATTAATTAACTAATATAATTATGGAATATTTTCACTTAAAGAATTTGCATGTTGGTTCCCAGACTTTGCTACACTTAGTAAGGAAAGAATTTTGGCCTTTAAATGGAAGAACCAACGCTAGGAAAACCGTTCATAACTGTATCACTTGCTTTAAAAATAAGCCAAAGGTAGAAGAGGAAATAATGGTTTTACTACCTATAGAAAGAGTAACGGTTGCCCCTCCCTTTGCTAATACAGGTATAGACTTATGCGGCCCATTCTATATTAAATATAAAAATCAACGTAAGGGAAATTTAAATAAAATTTATGTTGCAATATTTGTTTGCCTTTCAACTCGCGCAGTTCATTTCGAAATTTTAACTGATTTAACTTCCGATGCTTTAATATCGACATTAAAAAGGTTTTTTGCATGACGCGGAGTTTGCTCCATCATCTTCTCAGATAACGCTACAAACTTCGTCGGAGCTAATTCGGAACTGGAAAAACTTTATAAACTTTCTAAAAATCCTCCTGATGACCTTTCTTCTTATTTAGTATCTCAATCAATCACTTGGAAATTTTTGCCCCCGAGATCTCCAAATTTTGGTGGTCTCTGGGAAGCTGGCGTAAAATCGTTCAAATATCATTTACGGAGAACAATAGGAAACATAAAACTTACTTTTGACGAATTTTTAACTGTCACAAATCAAATTGAGGGTATTTTGAATAGTAGACCACTCATTCCTTTTTCATCTGACCCCAATGATTTTGAAACGTTGACACCTGGTCACTTCTTAATAGGAAGGCCTATTAATTCCTTACCCGAACCTTGCTTAACCGAGTTACCTGATAATAAACTTTCGCGTTGGCAAAAAGTAACTAAATTAAATCAAATTATTTGGAAAAAATGGTCTAGAGATTATCTAAACAACCTACAACAAAGAAGTAAATGGCTTTATGAGAAAAATAATGTTAAAATTGGTTCCTTAGTTTTGCTTAAGGATGACAAACTCCCAATATGTTCATGGTCTATTGGTAGAATTGAAGAGGTAATATTTGGACCAGATGGTAAAATACGAGTTGTTCTCGTGAAAACTTCACGCGGAATTTTTAAACGAAGCATTTCCACACTGTTATAAATTTAAGTTCCACGTTTCACCAAATAAATGGTGAAAACAGAGAGTTGCAAGCAATAGTCCATAGGTTGAACGAATTTCGTGGTTCATCTGAAAATGCCTGAAAAATGCCAAGTACTGTCGAATGATGTTGAACGAGAATCTCGGTTCAACATTCGAACCTAATTCTCCGTTCGACATTCGAAAAGTCGATTTTCCGGTGAAACAAATATGGCTGCCTCCGCTGTTAGCTCGCGTTAGGATTCCGTAATATTAAGGTGAGTGCTAATGCTTCCCAGTTTGAATTATTTGAGCCTATGAACAATGTTTAATGCTTTTTGGATAAGTGAAAATGTAATGATATTCAGACTGATACATTATTTATATTCTTTGCTTATACTATGCCGATCACGATCGGCTAACCCTAATCAGGTTGCAAATAACGCGATTGACTCATCAATTATAATATTATTTTGGCAGATGGTCAATGGTGCTAGATAGTATTTGAAATTGAAACGATATACATCTAAAATGGGTCGGCTAATAAATTATAATACTGAATTCTTCTGCTTATGTCACGCTTAACTCGTATTTGCGGATAGATTAACCCTAGGCGACTGGTGTTGTTTACAAATACCATATAAAGCCCTTAGAAACTGTTCGTATTGTATTTGATTACTAGCTGCGTGCCCGTTCTTCGCACGGTAGGAAACGAAAAATTTCCTCACATGTGTAATTCGAATTAATTCCAGTGATGTGGAATTTAGAAAAAGCAAAATTATTTCACTCTTGACTTAAAATTTGCGTCATATATGTAATAACCTGAGATCATTGCAATATAATGACACACACACACACACACAAAACTATGTCAGCATCATTCGGTATCAAAAAAGTAAAAATGGACCGTTTGCAGTGAACTTCTCACTTTCAAAATGTTTTATTTCCTCAGACATGCTGTCTTTTAGGTTCACGTTTCAGCGTTAAATACCTCAGACACGACATGAAATGGACATTTTTTTTATTTTTTAATTTTAAAAATACGTCACCCTCTCTTGCAACCCTTTACAAAAAGAAAAGAGATAAGAGATAAGACTGCGCTATTTATAAAGGCTTTAAAAGTGTTTTTCTAGATTATGCAGTTTAATTTTTCTTCTCACAAATAAATACAGTATTTATAAAAGGAAATCGAGCCAACCAAAGAAATCGTCTGCTCGCGGGACCCGTTTTTATTTATTTTTTTTCAACTGGCAATTTTAATCATTGTTACTGTATCCATGACAACCAAACCGCAAGATATCAAACCGAAAATTATAAGAGGTGCTACTGAAATGAAAATCCTTCTTTACTTAAAAATTCGTAAAAATTCTCCTAATTTATATTTTTCCCCCGTTCTTCTTTTAAAAGTGGGCGAATTGTGTGCTCCGTCTTTTTCCCAAATATAAAAAAGTTATGACAGATAGAATTCAAGATGCAGCAGTTTTAAAAATATTTTACGAAAGTCAGCGTCAAATTTAATTTTATTTGAAAAATTCCCAAAAATCTGCAAATTATATTCCACAGTCCGAACAAACAGTTTTTAAAAGAAAATTTTCTCCTCTATACGATGATGTAACTATCCTTTTCTTGCGAGTGCAATTACCGGCGTTATTATGCATTACGCAAGAAAAATCGCTAAAAATCGGACAAAACATAAAATAAAACATTTTCCAATTCGAATTTCGAAAAAATCGCTTCGAGGTGTGTCGAGACCCGTCTTGGAGAATTTCCGTACAAAATTTGGTAGGTCTACGATCACCCGTTTCGGAGCTACGCGAGACACAGACAGACAGACAGACAAACAAACGGACAGTTTACACACTGTTTTATTTATATAGATTTTTGTCTGTCTGTATTGTATTTGATTACTTTTGTCTGTTTGTATTGGTATTCAGCCAAATCACTATTCGTTACATCTCTAGTTTTATACCGTTATGAAACAGAATTTTTCAGGTTATGCATTAAATTTCTTTAATCAAAAATAAAATGTTTTTAAAGTTTATTAAAGTTAAAAAACAAAAATGCATCTGTTTAATTGTTTAGCTTCTAAAATATACAAGCATTCTTTCACAGTACAAAAATTTATATTGCACCATAACCATAAGGGGGGGGGGGATTCATTTAAAAAATCATTTCAAGCAATAGTTTCCAAATTTTAAGAAAATTTTCACTTTTTTACTCTTGATTTTGATATTTCGACACACACACATAAAAAAGATTAATCAAAGTACTTTATGTGTATGGAGTGATAATCATACAAAATACGGTAGTAGTAACTAAAACAACTATTTTAAACTGGTAAAATACCATATTATAATTTTCATTAATAAATATTTCACAAACACATTTTAAATGTACATATTTTAAGTAGACTTAACTTTAAAAATCAATTGAAACATGCAGAAAACCATGAATGAATTTAAATAACTAAATTCAATTAAAAAATAATATGTAAAATAAGAGTTAATTTTTAATCATTAGGTATTGGGGAATAAATATATGCTCAATAAAAGATTGTCATTTAGAAAAAAGATGAAGATTGAAAATTTCTCCCTGCCTCTGTAGAGTTGCCAGGTCGCTAAACCAAATAGCTGGACAGACCAGCTATTTGGGTATTAAAAAGCCCTCATTGGCTGGACATATGGGTAAAAAGCCTGACAGCCTACAATATTGAGGATTTTGTCTCGGTATTAAAAGGTACAACAAAAAAATTGTATGTAAAATAAAGCTCTTTTGATTATTACCACGAATCTTGTTAAATTCTAATGAAATATAAATAACATCGAATGCCAAATCAGTTCAAGTACTTTATTACTAATCAGCCAAAGTCATCAGTAAAAAGCCTAACAAAAGCCGGACACCGTTAAGTTTGGCCAGACACGCAATCAAAAAGCCTAACTATGTCCGGCTTTAACCGGATGCCTGGCAACGCTACCTCTGTTTTAAGACAGAATATTCGGAGTTTTTTGTTAAATATCGGATGAACTCCATCTAGAGAGAATGTAAAATTTCACTATTTCTCGGACTACCATGAGAGAAATCTGTATACTGAATGCACATATTTTTAAAATGATACTAAACAGTGCGGTAAAATCATACAAGCCGGTGCGCACCCCATGTAAACACGGCGACAGTCGCTGGAGCTTGGCAATCGCCAAGCTCCAGCGACTGTCGCCAACCATTTTGCGCGATCAGCAATGTCAAAGTATTTTAACACATTAAAATTGCACATATATTTCACTTACAAAAACATTAAAACCAAATACAACGTGCATATTTAACCAAAAGAACGTCTGCAAATTCAGTAACACTCAATTTAAAATGAGCAAACAGTGGACCGTTTTTAACTAAAAAAAATACAGTGGATTCAGCAGCCCAGTTGTACAGCTATGTAAATTATGCAACCAGTGGACCGTTTTTAACTAAAGAACCTCAGTGGATTCAGCAACCTAGTTGTACAGCTATGCAACTAGTGGACCGTTTTTTACTAACAAAACCTCAGTGGATTCAGCAACCTAGTTGTACAGCTATGTAAACTATGCAACCAGTGGACCGTTTTTAACTAAAAAAACCTCAGTGGATTCACCAACCTAGTTGTACAGCTATGTAAACTACGCAACCAGTGGACTGTTTTTAACTAAAAAAACAACAGTGAACTAAGCAACCTAGTTGTACAGCTAATGTAAATTGGGCAAACACTGTCCCGTTTTCAACTCAAAAAAACGTCGGTGGATTAAACAACCTAGTTGTACACCTCTTATAAAGTCAGTATGATTAGAATAGCACGTAAATAGCACTTACGAAAACATAAACACATCAAATATCAATTTAAAATCCACATTAAAAACCTTAAACATTGCAAAGATTCGTTAAAGCACTTACCTCTATTTTTTTTTTAAATAACCGCTCAGAAATGTCCCCAATACCCACCGGCTTATAACGTACTATATTTCTAACAAACGCACACAAACTCTTTTCATATATTAACATAACACATTTCATTCCCTTCCATCAATAACAGAAACAATTTCAAATTCCCAAACCTGACGAAACACGTATTCTTTATGGTTGCCAGTCACAACTACCACCGGCAGTTGGCGGTGCATCGCTCACTCTCGCGTCAGATTGTTCGCCAATGATTTGTAAACAAAAACATTGATATGTAAAGAAAGCACCGGATACGGAATATAGTCCAACAGGGCTTATAATTAAACTTCCCCTATAAACAGCAGTCTACGGCCAAAAACGATGAGAAGATTGCCTCCAAATTTGCACATGAACGTTACATGAGATGTGCTTAAGTTTTTTTTTTTAAGTTCAGAAAATGTTTGCTAAGCGCACTTTGCAGCATGAAATCAGCTCTAAATATGAGCCTAACAACTTATAAATGTGCTCAAAAACTACTGAACAAATGTTGAAATTGTGTGTTTGTTTTGAATGATCCATTTCCAGTGTTAAATTTGCTGTTTTTTCAGTTAAAAAATATCCCTCTGTTTCAGTTAAAAAATATCACTTTATCCAGAATGTTCCAAGATAATTTTTCATCCTGTCCCATGTATATTGTAGATAGAACTTTAGTAGTATATAATATAGCCGGATATCTGACAAAGAAGTCGCATATCTGGTAGTTATGATTCATAGATCCGACAGTATTTCGGATATTGAAAAATCAGCCGGATACCAGATATTTGACGGATATCCGTTACATCCCTAGTTCATACCGACTGTTTATTTACAGTTTAGTATGAATTAACATTCTTTTGATAGTAAATTTTAGGTTAATATTTTTGTTTTCCTCTGTTTGTTTGTTAAGAGTAAAAGCAACAAATAATTATATTAAATTAGCATTTTATACCATGAAATAATATTAGATATTTTGATTTTATTATTTCAATAGTGCAATATTTTAGCAATTTTAATCAAGGTATGAGATAATCATTGTTTTATTATTTATATTTGTTATGATTCCATTTGGATTTTATTATCTCAATATTGCAATAATTTAGCGATTTTAATCAAGGTATGAGATAACATTGTTTGTTTATATTAATTTAATTAGTTAGATTTTAAACAAAATATTAAATTTCACATGCTTCATAACAAATTAAAATATTGAGAAATTTAATATCCAAATGTTTTGTTGATATATTATTAAAATCTTTTTAAATATTTGTGAAAAGATAATTTTTGTTTGCTTGCATATTTTATTTAAAAAATAGCAGTTAATTCATTTTGGATATTTATGAAAACTTAAAATGAGATTCTTTTCCCCCTGGTTACTGTTTCATATTTAACCCGGCAAGATGTGCACCTGGCCTCTCAGGCCCAAAAGATTAAAAAATTACTGTAAAAAATAAACCGTCTGGGTAATTTTTTTTTTTTTTTTTAGATTTCTTGTAGCTGTATGAGCTATTATTTTTCAACCAATGTTACCTTACAGACTATTTTTGTATTTTTAAATCTGCGTTGCAGACTGATGTAGAAAATTCTGCTACTGAGATTATATTTTACAAAATCAATTAACAAACACCATAATTAAAAGCATATCTAATGACGGATATCCATATCCGCCAGTCCAAAGACCTTCGGATATATCCAATATCCGGCAAAATCATTATCCGGATCATCCCTAGTGTAAAACATAAAAGCAATATTTAATCAAGCCATAAAATTACTCTTTTGTCTGACAACACTTCATCTGATTGACAATTTATGACTTCCACATTTAAAAATCACAATAAAATGTGATACTTAACTCATAAAAGAGCACATAACTTGTGTTCTATTTGTACTACTGAAATAAATGAGGGCTCATTTTAAAGCTCTTGGTGCAAGCTTTTCAAGGGTGTATAAAATGGCAGCAAAACTCAAATAAAAATCTAGTTCACTTGACCTTGAATATCTCAAAACATGCCCTTTTTTGTTTTCCTTGATTTTTTTAATATTTTAATCACCTATTATTGCTTTATAAGATTGCAGATTTTTAAGTTATGAATTTTTAAAGAAATAACATTCGGATCTATGTGCAATGCATTACTATCTATTTATTGTTATTATTAGTTCTAATTATGTAAAACAGACTCTCTCACTCAGCCATTTGTTTATGATATATATACATAGTGTTCATATTTTCAGGCCTGATATGTTAATCATGCACTGCATAAATTAGTTTTGTTTACTATTTACTTTTTTTTTTATTTTTGCATAGCAAATGTCATTGATTCAGTGTCTTTAGCTGAAATTGTATATGTTCTTCCTGTAACAGTGTTTACATCAATTTTTTAAAAATATTTTGCTTCTAGCTACAGTCAAAATGCCTTCCTTTACAGGATATGCATAAGACAGTGCATGTGGATGCAATAACATAATTTTAACTTCTTCAGTTTCTTTAAAGATGTTTAACACACAGGCAACCTAACAGTTTTCCTCATGTACACAATACAAATCCACAAATATCCTTCAAGGGTAGTTCAGTTTTGCTGGAGATACATGCAGTTTTAAGCATTGTAGCTCTTGAATATATTTTAACGTGAATGTTGTTTTCATTCAGTGGAATGAAGTAGCGCAGCTGTTGTGAGTTGCAAATAGTTTTAGCAGTTTCAGCCTTCACCATCTTATGCATATCCTGTAAAGGAAGATACTTCGACTATACCTAGAAGCAACATACAGGGTGTCCACTGGCGACTTTTGCTACTAATTTAAAGATAAGGCAACTTTTTTGAACAAAAAATATCATTTTCATACTATTTTCAAGTTTTGGCTACTTGTACCTTACTCTAGGCGACTAATTTGAAAATCAGCTTTCGGTTTTTGTCAACTCCTCTTTCTTTTTCAAAGTTTATGTGAATGCGCGTTAAGAGTTAGAACCCCTTAAAAAGTCTTCCAACGTAGGTCACGCCCTCACCCCACCCTAATAGCAGATGCCCTTAGTGCAAACTTGCCAAAACTTAAAACAAATAAACTCTTTTCAAAGTTGTAATTGGTTAGTCATCAAACATTTTAATCCATTTTTTTAATCGTAGAATATTCAAGGTTACATTTGTGGGAATGTCTGTTTACATAATTTTTATGTAGATAAAAGAATTAAAATTCGGGCAATGTATTCATAATTAGAACTAATAATAACAATAAATAAATGGTGCTGCATTGCACATACACTACTGGGCAAAAGTATTGCAAGTTTCAGAAATCTAACCCTTTTCAAGATTAAGCCCCGTTCCCCGTCAAAATTAAAAATCGATATAATTAATATTTTTGAATGTCAACATATTAAATTAATTACTTCAAAGACAAGATAGCATTAAGTTAAAGAACAAAAATTATTATTTAATTTATTGAAAAAATATATAGGTTATTATAGAAATCATAATCCATTTTGGCTCGCCGGAATAAAATTAAATAAAGAATTAATTTCAAGTTATTCTGCAAAAAGTGGATAGTAAATAAATGTAATTGAACTACAGATCATTTATTATGTTGCTGAGCAGCCTTGACTTTGATCACAACAGCCAGTCTTTTA
This sequence comes from Cheiracanthium punctorium, assembly GCA_038373885.1. NCBI lineage: Eukaryota > Metazoa > Arthropoda > Arachnida > Araneae > Cheiracanthiidae > Cheiracanthium > Cheiracanthium punctorium. The sequence goes on along the minus strand of JAWZYV010012821.1, from coordinate 122,956 downwards.
GATATGGAATCCACAATGTTTTACAGCACTTCCTTCGGTGTTTTATGGTGCCAACTTAAATGATGGGTTCCTGAAGCTCTCATTTTGTTTTTTGGTGATTTTCAGATGTATTCCTTCCAATTATACTACATACATTCTCAAGGATATTTAAATTTGGCAAATTTCCTGTCCATTTTTTTCTGGGCTTATTCTTGAAACGATGGTTATATTTCTCAAACTTGCAATACTTTTCGCCAGTAGTGTAGATGCGAATGCTATTTCTTAAAAAATTTCTAACTTAAAACTAGTGATGCAGCGAATATCGATTTGGCCAGAAACCGAATATCCGACGAAACTTTCAGCTGGTTATCTGCCAGCAGTATGTTTTCTTTTTTTTTTTTTTTTTTTTTTTTTTTTTTTTTTTTGTTTTATTTTCACTAGTTTTCTTAGATCATTGAGCTATTACTTTTTTCTTTAAATTTTCTCATTAGCTTCAAATTATTTACTTCAAAATTCAGAAATCCTTTTGGGATTGTTTCCATGAATTTAGTACCAGTTTTACGGTAATTAGTCATACAAATAACAATGTCATGGATGTCCCTCAAGAGTTAAATATCTTTAAAAGATCAGTTCTTGAAAGAGACATTTCCACTCAACTGTTAGAAAATCAATGCAACAAATTTCCTTACTTTATCAAAATTAGGTGGAGGGGATACATTTTCTCAGCAGGCAGCAGTACCACAGCAAGTACATTATTCTCATAAGCAGGGTCAGTTTATGGTAGGGAAAAAGGGTAACCTGAATCTTACAAAGATTGTAAAACAGTCTTTTTGTACAATAATTTCTTCCAGTAATAATCGACTCCAATCTTAAAAAAAGGTAGAAGTACTTATTTCCCACCCCCCTTTTCTATACACGATAAAAATATATTCTAAAAAGTATTGAAAACAAAATATTTTCACAAAACTTTGTTTTTTCGCATTTTTTATTATTGCAGGTTTTAGAATTTATTCATTTATTATGTTTATTTATGTTATTTCTCTGTATATAATTTTAGGCCAGATTTACTGCCGGATGTTTGTAATATCCGGCTACTACCTATTATCCGCCATATTGGCCGGATGAAATATTTTTTGCTGGATATCCGTTGCATCCCTACTTAAAACGCCTTACTAGTCACAGATTGATAATCTGTAATCTTATAAAACAAATTATTTATTTTCAAGATTTAAATTTTACTTTTTTTACATTTAAATTAGTGCCTAGTGTAGTGCTTGTATAAAATTGTTGAGAAAGTTATTAAACAAATATCACTGACAGGCTTAATAAAGTTTCAGATTAAAAAAGAAATCCGTTGTGGCCAGTCACTCCACGAAGTTCAGTGACCACTTTGATATTGTTAGTGGCCATAATGTGTGTAATTTTCTTCTGTGAAGCTTTATTTTTATTTGTGCTATAAATTTTTTTGTATTTTAAGCAGGAGTATAATAACCCACATATACTTGGATGGCTTCAAGAAGATTTAGGATGGAGCATAATTCTTTGTAAGTTTTTAATTTTTATGTTTATTTGTATATAAATTTCAATATATCAGTCAAGACTTTTTCAAACACAAATTGTTTTCATGGCCCATTGAATGGACCTTTAATTAGTAAAATTTTCAGGGATTGATGCAGACGAAATTTGGGTCTGTTTTGCAGCCCCTTCACAAAATTACAATAGATTAAAACAGCCCCTTTACAAAAATACAATCAATTAAAATTGCCCCTTCAGTGGCATTTTACCATATATTTAAATTTTCTTTGCAAATTATTTTACAAAAAAAAGTGATTAAAAAAATAGTATGAGATTTCACAGGAATAGATATTGTAATTCACAAAAATAGATACTGAAATTCACAAAAATGGGACCTTGGAAAAAATTCCTGGATCAACCCCTGCTTTTGTGAAATTTCACGCTTAAAAGTCTAATAAAAATCATCTGTAGTGTCGAAACTGAAATTTATATTCCCCGGGACAAACTAATTGATGGATATAATAACACGATTCCATACACATATTTATAAGTGGTTTTTTTCTTTCTTTCTTTAATTTATTTATTTTTATTTTTCCTGTTAAATTTCTTGAAAATATAATGGCATGCATTGCATAGAAAAGGCAATTAAGTGCTTCTATAGTATTGATGTCATGTCGACTGCAAGTTCAATTGATCATAACCAGAGGTCTGTCCAGTCTTTTCAGACAGGGTCATGTTATAGTGAAATTGTGGAAAAATTACTCATGATGTTGTGAATTTGTAAAAATAGGGTCCATTGTACATGAGTTAGTGATAAATATGGAAATTTACAAATTAAATTTAGCATTAAATTAAAGTTAGACATTTTATATAAGGTCCTTTAAAAAGACCTACACAGGGGTGTAGTGGGGCCGGAATGACGCTCTGGTACTTTTTTGTGAGCTGGAACAGCGTTCCGGAACCCAAATAAGATAATTATTTTGTTGTGGTGGATCCTTTTTTTTTTAAAAAAAAGAGATTCTTTTATAACCTGCTCCCACTAACAATATTCCTGTTCCAATTCTATGAATACCTTTATAGTTGAATTAATCCCGATGAACTGATAACTGAGTCTAGTCAATTAGAAATTTAATCTCCTGCCCTTTCTGCAGGGCAATTTTTCCACATAGGCACGCTAGGCACATGCCTAGGGCGTAAAAAGAGAAAAATTATAGCGAATTACTGTCCTATCCTTACGCCTACCGGTTGCCAGACTAGGACACAGAGGATCCATAGGTGGTAGATAATGGATGTGTTGTGGGATTACAGCCAATTATACACGAGGGATCTAGGCCTATGGGTAGGGTGCCTTCCGTGAGGGTCTTTCTAAGGGGTCCTCTAAGGGGTGAGGGTCCTTTCTAAGGGGTCCGGGTTCATTCTTCTCGCAAACCAAAACTGGCAGGAAGGGTGCGTAACGATTTGAAGTGCCTAGGGTGCCCAGGGAGGTTAAAAACGGCCCTGCCTTTTCTAGTCTCTCTAGTCCGAAGAAAATGAACGTAACTACATGATGGATGCAAATAAGAAAATACATAGAGCCACTAGATTCTCAGAATCAATGTTGGTAACAAAAGGAACACAGATGTTAAACGTGGTGGTAGCATTGCAGGCAGTGACATTTGTGACTGTCCACCTTCCCCTATATTTTTCTCATTGTTATGTATTTTAAATATATAATTGAGAATAAAGAAAAAGATTTAGGTATCTTCAGCTGATTCATGGACACACTGTGAGATGCACCACGTAACATTAAAAATTGATAGATATCAGAAAAAAAGAAAGCTGGACTTTGTAAAGTAGTTCTTTATAAAAGTTACCTGAGAGAAGTTGTCTGTTGAATTTTCCGCAGTGTAAAGTGATCAGCTTATACAGTGAAATACATCAGGTGCCTATGTGTGTAGCAATACACTGTAACTTTCAAACGCCAGCTGACCACTTTCCCACCACGGAAAACTCAGCTGACTATTTTTTCCCTAAAACTGGTAATGTTAACTTATCTCTTCACTACAGCTGAAGATTGAATTAGTCGCCAGCTGGCGACTAAATTCTTTTGTTTGTCCACCAATTCATTCACACCCAGGTGCCATGCTATAATAATTTTCCGGAAATTTCCGTTTCCCCTTTAAGATGTATTTTATTATTATTATTATTATTATTATTACCATATTTGGTAATAATAGTAGAGATGCATTTAGATGCTGCATGTGCATTTGTGGAATGGACACAAGTCAGGATCTCAGACTTTAACCGAATTGCTTATGAAGTTTGTTATCTCCAAACTTAACCTGCTTCAATGTTCTTAGGGATGTTTTGACCATTTTGTTAACAGTTTCTCCATCAAATGCTCTTAAAGAATGTGTCTTTTCTGCATTAAAGAATACTTTAGGAGAGAAATCCCTATCAATGGAACTAAAAATTATTGAAAATGGGCTTTACATAGTGTTGAGGTCTTACATTACAAACTTTTGAAACTGTAAAAAGTATAAAATTGTGATGGGATGGCACCATTCTACGAACAGAACCAAATTTGATGGAGAAAATGGCACATTCTTCTGGAATTTAGTTAATAAATGCTATGAATAATATTTTGTCTGTTTTCAGTTTTAGTGTTTGAGATAAATGTATATGCTATTGCTATATAAATGATGCCAAAAGCTTAAACTTCTCAACCATTTATATTTCTTAGTTATCATCAACTTGCACCTTGTATTAGTCACTTAAAAATAGATTTTCTTTTTAAAATGCATTTAATTATCTTTGTTATCTATTAGTACCGCTCACTTCGTCTCTATATATACAGTATATATGCTCTTAAGCTTCAGTACAAGCAAATAAAATAGATATCAACTATGCGCATACTTATAGACTATGTGTTAAAGATTGCGGTAAGTACTGGTTCCTAGATGAAAATTATTTAGAAGCCAGTGGTCACTAGGTAAAAATGGGAATCTTCAGCATTACTCTTCACCAAATTTCAGCTTTTTTATTATTTTACTTAACGGATGTTATTTACATGTTGATGTATAATTCACTGCTATACAGTCGAATGCAGATGATTGTCGGCAGCTGATGTATAATCCACTGCAATAAGGCTGACTATTTTTTTTTCATTTGTATGCAACATGAGAAACACATGTACAGAGTATCAATTTTTTTATTGTAATTATTTTTTAAAAATTATTTTACATGTTTGGGCGGCTGCACCCAATGCAAATGCGTCAGCTGACGTTCACTTCTGTTATATGTATAACTAAATGAACTATATGACGAGATTTCAGATTTTTTATTATTAGTCATGAAAATTCCAGCTGGCTCCCGGACTATTAGGTTACTATTCGTAGGCGTAGCCAAGTCAGAAGGTGGAGGGGGGGGGTGCCCAGGAGACAAAGTACTGTACAAACCATATAATACAAATTATTACTAAAAATGTGTACTATCAAATGTGTGTCATTTGATCTGAGTGGGGGTTGTGCCTGGACACCCTCCCTGGCCATTTGCCGGGTGTCGCTAAACATTTTGGGTGTCATCATAAAAGCTGATGTTGAAATAGCAAATGGCTAAAATGTGCTTTAGCCCAATGTGTGGTGACATTTTTTAAAGATCGGTGATAAATGCATCAAGTATTGTAAATTCGATATTTTAAAACTGTGAAAAGTCCGAAAGATCTTGCATATTTGTGTATCCATTATTGTTATTTTGTAATCTAGCTACTGTGTGGCATACTTAACCAGTAACAAATATGCTTGCTTCTCTTGATGTCATTGAACTGTTAATAACTGGATTTTTGTACACGTGTTGTTATTACGGTAATATATCAATCTAGTTGTTGCCATTCCCAGCATAGAAATATCGTCGGTTTTGGTACCGCATACGTTAGTGTATTATATAAGTAGATTATTTTAAAGCATTGCAGCATTACAAACTTATTGTTTTATATTTGAAAGCACTACAAATAATGAAAATTGTGGACTGGACAGTGAAGAAAACAACAATCTTTTTTACATAAGCAGGAGAATGATAACTTTTTCTGTCCATGAGAATTGAAATGTCATTTCTTTACCATATTTTAAACCTGTTAATTATATTACATATTCTCAGGCTTCTCAAGAGTTAGTCAGAAATTTTTTTCCCCAAGTTTTCTTCCCCAAAAACACAGCATGGATCAATTGCCATTGCTATCAAATAGATCAAATCAACAGAACATTTAATTTTAAAATAATTTTTTGGGTGTGAAAAAAATTAATTTCTTTCAATAGACTTAATTTATTAAAAATTATTTTTTTCATAAATTAAAGAATTTATTTTTGTAGTTTTATAAACTACTTGTGTGTGCACTTGATATTAATAGGTTATCTCATGTAGTTTGATTAATGTTCTAAAATTGCTAGTTTGTTTGTAGGGAGGGGGGCACTAAGTTATGTCCGATTGCTGATTGTAGTTTTTGCAATTTCACTGAAATTGGAATACATTTGACTCAAACCTTTTATGATTTTAAGATTGTACTACAATCTGAATTTACTCAACTTCTTATTTTTGTATGTTTATCTTTAACATTTCTGAAATGCTAATGTTTTATGAATTCTGAATATTGTACATTAAATGTTTTTTGTTTTTCTCCCCCAGTTTCTGGTTATCAACTTTCTACCTGGGAATCAACAGTAGGTATTAGATGGAAACTGTTAGAAAGAGGGAGAAAAAATATATTTATTTATTTCATGAAATGCAGATTTATTTTGTATGTAATAAAGAATGTTAATAAAGTTTTTATTCTTAATTATTTTACTCTGAATATCATTAAAATCTCTCATTATTCTTTTTAATTGTTTTATTGAAAAAAACTATTGATAGTGTTTTAAAGCATGTTTTGTTATCGATCTAGGCCAGGGGTGAGATTGCCCTCTGTGGGGGACTTTCTAAGGCGTCCTATCCTGTATTTACACGAAGTTTCGGAGGAAACTACAGAAACTTCCGAACGGCTAGGTCGGCACACGCGACCTGGTTGAAAAGTTTGTAACTAAGAAGTAATGGTGGTGATGGATTTTTCCTAGGTTTAAAAGCAGTCATTCGACAAAAATGAAAAGCTACTGCATGAGAAGCTGTTCTCATAAAGGTACCAAGAAAAAAAGTACATTATGACATAACTGATCAGCTGTTTTCTTCCTGACATAAAATCTATTCACAAGGTTAAATTGTAAATTGCAGCATAAAATATCAAATTGAGCAGCAATGTTTTGCAAATTTTGTATAAGTTACCCTGAAAGGATGTACGCAATAATTTTGGTTTAGAGTATAAAGATAGTGCTTAATGCATGCGAAAAAGAAACCTCTATTTTGAGAATATTTGTTTATTTAAATCTTTTTTTCATACATTACTGGCTCCACCTTGTCTAATTTAAGTCACATACAGAAAATGGAACCACAATATACAATATTTTATTCTTTGGAGTACATCAGCATAAAATTAGGTGTGAGTGTAAGCAGAGTTTAATGTAAGAGCTATTTATTTATTTTTCTTTTTGCTACCATGTAACAAGTGGCGGATCCAGAAATTCTGTTTTGGGAGGGGCTAAATGTTGAAAAAAAGGTTATTTCACCCAAACAAAATGTACAATAAAGCAAAATTTTAGTCTAAACCAATGTAAAAACTTTTCAGGGGCAGGGGGGGGGGCTAAGGGCAAGGGGGGGGGGCAATAGGGGAGCAGGGGGGGGGGCTAAGTGATTAAAAAAGATCACTTTACATATTCAAACTACATACCGAAGCAGAATGTTACCCTTTAGCAATCTCATTTTTGGGGGGCTGAGGCCCCCTAGCTCCTCTCCTGAATCCGCTACTGCATGTAACAATATGTAGGAGGGGGAGGGCAATATGTATCAATGATACAATTTTCTTTACATTTTACAGCATATATACTAATTAAGTTATTTACGATATGTGTACTATGAATTTCATTTACAGTATATGTACTGATTAAAAGTTAACTACAGCACAAATACCATAAATTATTTTTACAGCCTATGTACTGATTAAAAATTATTTACGGTATATGTACTATAAATTTCGTTTACAGCTTACATACCATTTAAAAAATTAATTATGGTGCTTTTACCGTAAATTTTAAATACGGTATATGTACAGGTAGTGTAATTTTTTACGGTACATGTACCATATAGGAAATTTATGGCATGTGTACTTTTTTAACAGTATATGTATATACTGTAAAATATTTTATGGTACTTATGGCATTTGTGAAATTTACGGTATATGTACTCGTCCCAAAGCTGCCCGGACATGTACCGTTATTTGGGTCTGAAATCTTTTCCAGTGTATAACAGTGGTGGATTATTGCAAGTTTGTCGGGGGGGGGGTTAGTTAGAAGATTGACGTATACATCCATTTTATGGAAGTAAAATAGGATCTTTTACATTAATTTCTTTTTTCTTGGGGGGGCGGTCGCCCCTCTGCCCCCCTCTTAATCCGCCCTTGGTGGGATTATGCAAGTTTGTCAGGGGGGCAGTTAGTTAGAAAATTGACATATATATCCATTTTATGGAAGTAAAATAGGATCTTTTACATTAATTTCTTTTTCTCGGGGGGGGGGGTCGCCCTCTCCGCCCCCCCTTTAATCCGCCCTCTGTGTATATATAAAACACTAAAGAAAGTTTTCTTATCTTGGTTTTCTTATCTTATGCCATACATTTGGTTAGAGAAAAAACCTCGATGTTCAATCACTTACCGTATATTTGGTTAGATATAAAACCCTAATCTTGGTTCAAGCTTAAACCATATAGTAGGTTAGAGAAAAATTATATATATTGGTTCAAGCTTTAACCATATAATTGGTTAGAGAAAAATCCTATATATTGGTTCAAGCTTTAACCATATAGTCGGTTAGAGAAAAATCCTATATATTGGTTCAAGCTTTAACCATATAGTCGGTTAGAGAAAAATCCTAGATCCTGGTTCAACGTTTCACCGCAAAAATGGTGCTTGAGGAAGCACCACTAAAATGGTGAATCCTAGCACCACATTTTTCAAAATATCGGTTGCAGCTAAATTCGCACCGGAATTTCGGTGAAACGTTGAACTATTTTTCTAACAGTGCAGCATATGTGTATTACCATCACAAGAAAGCTGAAATTTCTTACAAATATGGTCAGTATGTATAAATATGTGTATAAATTTTGTCCATTGTTTATTGCAACTATATTTAATTATTTCGATGTACATTTGTGTAATATTTATGTATAACCTATTAGAAATTTGTTATGTTTATAAAATCCTTTTGAAATCATTTGGGATTTCAAAGGCGGGCGGAATGTTGACGCCTAGCAACGATCATTTGTGACGTTGTAATTGTTAATTAATAATGCCAGTGTAGCAACACTTGTTTTACGAGCTCTAAAAATGTAATTTCGACACAATTCGATGTAATTAATGGACGTCTCATTTCGGAGCGTATTATTGATAATTATTTCGTTAATAAATTTCGTTCATACTTTAATAGTTTTTGTAATTTAAATACAGTCCACAAATCGGCCAAAACACCAGGCTATTGTGTAATACTAATGCAGGGAAGCAAACATTACAGGCCAGGATAGTAAAATCGCCTAGATATCAAAAATATAGCCAAGCTTGGCAAATTTTTGGCGAAAGATCACAAAATTTGGCGGCAAAAATAAGTTCACAAAAGTGAAGTCAGTTAAGCGATAGTACCAATCTTCTCGAGAATTCTGGGAAAACCCTATGTTATCCATTATTCCCATCCGGAGACACACTGCTTTAAGAGCTGCCGTGACTAAAACCGCTTGACCGGAACGGATGCTGAAGGATGCCGGACTTCTGGAGGTTGGCCCGCTGGCAGAGTTCTATATTCTGTTTCTCTGATTCGGCAGTAAGTCACTGCTCAGTCATACTGTTTTTTTAACTTTCTGCTTCGATTCGTCCCTTCCTGACTTCAATTACCATCATCAGGCGTCGCAATCGGTTCTATTATTTTAAAATTCTTACATCTATAAATAATAGAGTAAAATGTGCTGCCGCTTCAACAGTTGTTAAATGTTCTTTTAGATGTTAGGGTTTCATCATTTATCAAACCATTAAAATACTGGGCTATATAAATAAAACTTTGATGAAGGTAGGAACTTTAAAAAAATAGGACCGACTGCGACGCCTGCATCATGCTGTTTTAATTCACACTGTTCACGGCGTCGTCGTTGGACTTGGCCCTGAACTGAGCGGAGCGGAGGCCTCATTCTATCAAGACATGTCACCACATCGGCTGATGGTCGGTTTGTGGTTGTCAGTTGACCTACGGGGTGGCAGGATTTCGGAAGCTGTTGGAGATTCCTGATAAAGAAGAGCTACATACTGATGGCTTGCGCCGTAGCTGGGGACTTCAGTGGAAGATGATGGACTGTTATTTTGCGAATGTGACTCCCTCTAGGGGCGACGTAGGGCTCCTTCCTCAACTGTTTGCTGTAGCATCGTCTTAACTGAAACACGCTTCTCTCCAGTGACTCCTGTTTTTGATCTGGACCTTTTTTCCATTTTTTTTTCGGCAGAGAATTTCCTTCCCATTTTCGCTTTTTCTTTTCATCTCCGTTTTATGAGGGTCACACTGTTTTTGACAGGTGCATTTCACCAGCCGGCACACCAAGGAGTTGGGAAATTTCGCATATGCCATTCTTTAGTACTTCGTTAGTACCGGTTAGTACCGAGAGATTTTCGTTAGTACCGCATCCGTTACGGATACACGGACAATACAAGTTTCCTGTCACACTAGCTAACTAGCCCGTACAAATTGCAGAATGGCGATTTCGCATATGCCGTTTGTTAGTACTTTGTTGGTACTGTTAAGTACCGAGAGATTTTCGTTAATACCGCATTCGTTACGGATATACGGACAATGCAAGTTTCTTGTCACACTAGCTAGCTAGCCCGTACAAATTGCAGAATGGGGATCTCGCATATGCCGTTCGTTAGTACTTCGTTAGTGCTGATGATTACCGAGAGATTTTCGTTAGTACCACATCCGTTACGGGCACATAGAAGGTACAACATTCCTCTCACAGTAGCTACGTAGCCCGTACAAATTGCAGAATGGGGATTTTGCATATGCCATGCGAAATACTTTGTTAGTGGAGTTTAGTACCGAAAGATTTTCGTTAGTACCGCATCCGTTAGGGATATACGGGCAGAACGAATTTCCGGTCACACTAGTTGCCTAGGCCGCACAAATTGCAGAAGGGGAATTTCGTATATGCCATTCGTTAGAACTTTATTAGTACTGGTTATTGCCGAGAGATTTTCGTTAGTACCACATCCGTTACGGTTTTAGGGACAGTTCAAATTTTCGGGCTGGTGAAATGGTCAGCCCGCACACAATGCAGATTGCGATGTGATACGGAGAGGGAAAAGATGTGGTAGTGAGAGGAAAAAGAAAAAAATGGGAAGGGACAAAAATTTTTGTAGCCGAAAAAGGAATATCTATACCTTTAGAACAAAAATGACATTAGAGTAGTAATAATAATAATAAAGTATTCTCAATGGTAATTTAAGGAGACAGAAAGAAAATAGTCCGTAATATAAGTTGAAAAAGAAATTTACCGCATTTTCCTGCCTATAATTCGGGGATTATCTGCAAAAAAAGTTAAAATTTTTAAGATGCGCCGCCGCGAATCATCTGCTTTCTCTTCCTTTTTTTTACCCTGAAAATTTTTTAGTACTGAATTCACAACAAAATTCAATAACAGATGGCTCCAGCAAAATGCATATTCTAATTAAATTTAAAATATAGAGTTTTTACTGAACTGTAAATACTTTTAAACCTTCTGTTTATAAAAAAAAGTATCTATTTTAATTATCTTTTGTTAGAGTGAAAAAAAATATCGTGTAACATACGCAATATTAATTGACTTCATTAATCTGAAAATGTGTAACGCATTTTCACATTAATTCAGTCTCAGTTTCAAAACATGTTGATTTAATTTCCGAGCTAAAACTCTATTATTTGTAATTTCGGCATAGTTTGAAACTTGAAACGCTTCTTCCCTGCACTTTTTTCACAATCCATCCATAAATAAGCTTGTGCCAGCTGAAAAGAATTAATAAATAGCAAGCATCTCATTGTGTGTATATTTCTGAAATAAAATGTTTGTTTTAACACTCAAAGATGGCTCATCAACAAAATCATCTGGGTAGGGGAGAATCAGCCAGACATCCCAAGTGAGACAGCTGTTTTTGTTTCAATGCTTCACAGTGGATGAGAAAAAAACTGTATAATGGACAGAGGCGCCGGAAGAGATTTTTTCTGAGAAAGGGGCAAGCTGATTTTTTGCGGGTGGAGGGGGCAAGCTGATATACTGTTTGATAAGTTTATAAAGAGTCCTGTCCTTCAACGGTTAGTTATTGTTCTGACCTCTGAGCGTTGACCAGACTCCGCAGTCACCCCGTACCCTTTAACACACGATTGAAATATTGTTGCATTCAGGCACGTATCCAGAAAAACAGTTTGGAGAGGGTTCAAACGGTAAACAAGGTAGAATTTTCCCCCAAAAAACTGTGTCATTATCATTTTAGTAAAAAAAAATCAAAATTCCGGTGTGAGTGTGTGTGTGTGTGTGGGGGGGGATACACTTAAATACGTCCTTCGTTGCAATCCCAAAAATGGGATAGATCAGGTTTGATCTTCCTGATTTTCAAATTACTATCATCGCAATCCTTATGTTGGAGCAAATGGAGACTCAAGTGTTACAAGATTTATGAGCACCTTCTATCCTTAAACGATTATCATTACCATTCCAATTTCCCAATACTGCTGTAGATTACGGTAGAGGGTGCCCATATATTCTGGAGACACTTCCTTCAATATTCACTATTATCATTGGGATACCTATGTTCTAACAAATAAGGTTTAAACCGCTGCCCAAACCTTTCAACACACTATTATCGTATTTACAATATCGTATTCTATGCTATATTGTTGCGAAGGGCAGGGAGGGCTTATAGATTCTGGGGATAATTGAAGTGGTCCACCTACCCACTTTATAGGTTGGCTATTCTGTGGTTTTGTCCGTATTTATGAATTTCCCTGTTCTTCAAGAAACACAGTTTACACGATATATAACATAAAAATTGGTTGATTGTGTATCAAAACGTGTTTCGATAAATTCTGGGTTTCGAAAGTGGGGGGGGGGCAAAAAGTATACTTTGATCCCTCACAACAAAATATGGTGGGGTCACGTGCCCCCTCTGCTTCCGGCTCCAATGATAACGGATCATACTGTTAAAAAAAATAAAAATAATGTTACTTCACAAAGAGAATGATACTCGTTACTGTTGTTTATTCTGTTTTTTCTTTTATCACGTTTGCCTCTAAAATATTTACGATGTACAGAAGGCCAGCTCAAGGCCCGGGCAAATGGCGGGACGGCACTGGGCCCCGCGCTTCGCTAAGCTCCGAGCCTGAGTTTTTTTTTTGTTTGTTTTGAGGGGGCGTCGGGGGGGTTTATAAAATAAGGTATTTAACTTAAAATTAATATTTTTATTCCTACTAGAAGAATGGACAGTTCGGCAATCTTCTCCTTCGCTGTTTTGTTTATGCGAAAATACATCAAAAGTATAAATGTTTTTGAAAAACATGGATAGAAATAATTGAAGTTATCTCCGGAAATATACGTATAATGTGCATGCACCGTGGGCCGCGCGGAACCTAGCGCCGGCCCACTAAATTATTTTAAAATAGGCTTGCTATCTGTCGTTTTTAAGTGTAATAGGTTTTTAAAAACAATTATGAGATTCCTCTTTATTTTAAGATGTAAGATTTTTGTCGGGTTTGAAGAGATTAAACGTTTGTGGAATGTAATTCAAGGTAAAGCATATTAAATATTCGTAAAATGAGCTTAGGAAGTGATGTTCAATAGACATTATCAATTTAAATACCTATTGATTGCTTTTAAAAAAATAATAATTTTACTTCTCACAAAAGTAAAACATCGATATTAAATTTTAGCAGCTAATGACTTCTGAAAGTATACAATGTATGCATGACTCAAAATGGGGAATTTTATTAGAATAGCTAGGAAACATCATGAATATTCATCCTGAGTTATAAAAAAATACTTCACCCATAGGCCAACATTAGTACATCTATAAAAAGTAGATTCAAAACACGAATATAGCTAGTTCATTTTATCCCCCTGTCAAAAGAGTCGAAATTTCACTCCCCTAACCCTACAGCTTGAAGAACAATTCTTCAGCGCCATAATTCTCTCTTACGCATGCCTTTCTTTTTAAATAAGTAAAATAAAATAAAATAAAACATAAATTGTAAAACCCTACTTAAACCTCTGGAGATCCGGCCGATTTAACGAATTCAGTTCTGTTTGCACCCCCACCCCCATTGCTAATCCGCTGCAAAAGAAATAAAATACCAAACATTCCTGAATGAGGTAGTAAAATTTAAGTAATGATTTCTATAAAAAGTTTTCAGCGGTGGACTAATGAATATACATATTTTCATGAAATCCATCTCTCAAAACATTTGTTGGGGATCTGGCAACGCTGCCGGTAGTGGCGGATGAGCTGTGCTGAACTCATTCCGGGTTCCCTCTCTCTCACGAGGTGCCGACTAGCGAGAAAGAGCGCTGCTCTGTACTCTGCGCTTAAAGTTTGTGTGTGAAACATGCATAATTCGTATTAACATGTAATGTAAAACATGCATAAATTGTAGTAATGCTTAATTAAAGTAATTAAATGTATCTACCTTCTGATTATTTGCTAATCTATTAACGCAACAGTATGAGTTAAGATGAGTCAACCGCTAAAGTGATGACCCGGACAGTTGCACGTGGTTAATATCTACGATTCTACGACGGAATGAAATGTTGATGCACCAGTGGCTGCTCGTGGGATACAGCAAGTACAGCCGGGCTGCACTTGAAATCATCAGCACATACTTTAAAATAATTTATTCTACTAATTTTCCTAAATTCAGATTAGAATTATGGAATTCCTATGGTAAATTTAAAAAATCTCCAAAAAAAAAAAAAAAAAAAAAAACCAAACAAAAAAACCGTATTGTGGCCAGATCGCTCATTTAGAAAAAAAGCACTTTAAACTTCCCGCAATTCAATTGGGAAAATCTTTGGTTCAGCCCAGAGCGCTGATAAGAAAATTGGCAGCACCGTTGCCATGACAACGGTTACGTAAGCATTTCCTCCGGCATAGGCTATAATGGGGTACGCAGCTAAGACTCAGCTCATTCAAGATTTTGAAAGGTCGGCAGCACCTTGTGAATTCGACTCTCTGATTGGCTCGAGAAGTGAGGGAGGGAGTAAGGAGAATATTTGTTCGGCAAACTCTCGACTTTATATTGCTGAATTTATCAAGAAGGTAAGCCTGAATACACGCTTATGAATGGACAATTACCCATCAAAGCAGTATTGTTTTTAAGTAAGCAAGAACTGGCATTTAGAGAACATGGCGAGCGAAAAAATTCTTTACACATAGGAAATTTTAAAGAGCTTTTAAAATTATTGATATCTGAATTAATACAACGCCTTTTTATGAGGGCATCACTGACCGATTCGCAAGTTTAAAAGAAAGGAGGATTGATTTGACTTATAAAAAATAAGTACGTTTTCTTTCTTTTTTTTCTTTTCTTCTCAAGTTATCGTTACAAAAGAAAATTCTAAGGAAACTTCGAATCAGACACGGATTAATGCAATTTTGAGGATAAGAGCGGCTGGTTGAAATTTATGTCCATTTTATGGAAAAGTAAAATAGGATCTCTTACATTTTTTATGTAATTTTTTTTTTTCCTCGGTGAGGGCTTAATCCGCCAGTTTTCGAATTCAATAACAAAGATTTCCCATTCCTGTCCGGAGGAGGGGGGGGGAGGCTCATATGCTTCCGGCTGCAGTAACAGTTTTGACCACGGGACGCCACTGTGATGCACCCAACTGGTTATGAAGAAAAGACTTGTTTTATGACTGTCGTTGTGCGTCTGGAAGATGATAATAGCTTTCGATATATTTTTTTCTCCGAGTGAATAATGTATACTTTCTCGTAACACACGTGGTGACTATATTCATAAGTGATTGGAGATGCGAAGTTATTTTTCCGTTCAATAATTAATTGGTGTCATCATTACAGTGTATTAGTGTTGTGTTTCTGTATTCCCTCTTTGATGAATTAGCGCCAGACGCGAAGACTGCCCGGTAAGTGTTTTTTACACTTCTCCACGTGTTCTGATTGCATTATTTGTATTTTGATCCCTGTGTGTGTCAGCCGTTCTGTAAGCAAATTGTAAATAATATATTTTCGGGATTATTTTTATGGTTATTGCTACTATTAGTGTTCACATTGTATTATTTTTGTTAGCATGAGTGTCACTATGAATAACGGACCTGCAGAACCGCAGAACAATGCGGAAGCGAATAATGCCAACACAATTCAACGTGTGGGTATAAAATATGCCCCTTTTTGGCGTGCTAACCCCAGAATATGGTTCTACCAGCAAGAATCGCAATTTACATTAGCTGGTATTACAAATTCGGTGACGCAGTACCATCATTTAGTTTCATCCTTGCAACCTGACGAATTAGCAATTGTAGGGGACATAATTACCTCTCCTCCCCCGGACAACCCCTACGGCGCGATAAAAACTCGATTAATTAACCAGTATGCTGTAAGCGAAGACACACGCCTGCGTGAGCTGGTGTCGGGAATGCAACTGGGAAATGAAAAGCCCTCTCGATTGTTACTTGAAATGCGCAGTAAGGCAGGAGCGCAAGTAGGCGATGATTTGCTTAAGACTCTTTTTGTTCAGCGATTGCCAGCGCATGTACAACAAATTTTGGCGATATCAAATGACGATCTGGATAAGTTAGCCGAAATGGCGGATGGTATTATGGCCGCGACAGGGCCACCACCAAGTGTGCAAAGTGTCAGCAACAATGATGATATCAAGGAACTTATATTAAACATCTCATCACGATTAAAAAAATTGGAAACTAGGCAATCGGAGTCTGAGAATAGAGGGCGTTCTCGAGCAGAATCTCGCAATCGATTTTTCAGAGTTCGTAGTCAATCAAGAAATAGACACAACTCTAATAGTAGCAATGATTCTTTATGTTGGTATCATTTCACGTTTAAAAACAAAGCTAAAAAATGTAAGGAACCATGTACATGGTCGGGAAACCAATAAGGCCGTCGCTCGAACAAGAGAGTGACGGCGAACCTTTGATCAACGGATTGTATTTGAATGATAGGTCATCCAACATGAGATTTTTGATAGATACAGGTGCAGATGTATCGGTTTTACCTTATACGGATGTTAAAAAATGTAATCCAGATAAGTTTCAGCTTTTTGCTGCTAATGGGACTGTCATTCATACTTACGGACAGAAATTGTTAAAGTTAGATCTAGGTTTACGAAGGGAATTTCATTGGCCTTTCGTGCTCGCAGATGTATCTCAACCTATTATAGGAGATGATTTTTTGAGGCGTTTTGGCCTCCTGATCGACGTCCGGCTAGGAAAGTTACGGGATCCGGTTACTAACCTGGAAGCGAAAGGGAATGTAAGAGTCAATGCCAATGCGGACATCAGGGCACTATCTGACAGCACACCTTTTCACGTTCTTCTGTGTGCATATCCTTGTCTTACGGATGTTTCATCAACGCTGGCTGTTCCTAAGCATGACATAGTGCATGTAATTGACACAAAACGGCCGCCAGTGTTTGCTAAGCCAAGGCGGTTGCCACCAGATAAGCTTAAAATCGCAAAAGAGGAGTTCCAATTTATGGTCAGCGCGGGTATCTGTCGACCCTCAAGTAGTAGTTGGGCCAGTCCTTTACATATGGTACCCAAACCTAATGGGGACTGGCGTCCATGCGGTGACTACCGTGCCTTAAATTCTGTTACGGTGCCCGATCGTTATCCTGTACCGCACATACAGGATTGTATGCAGGTGTTGCATGGGAAGTCAGTCTTTTCAACAATACACTTGGCAAGGGCATACCACCAGATCCCGGTACGCCCTGAAGGCGTGCAAAAAACTGCGGTTACCACTCCGTTCGGTCTATTTGAATTTTTATTTATGCCGTTCGGATTGGCAAATGCAGCGTCAACGTTTCAGAGATTTATTCATAAGGTGACGCAGGGCTTTGATTTTTTCATTCCATATTTTGACGATGTTTTAGTCGCCTCTACTAGCGAAGAGGAGCATTTGTGCCATTTAAAAGCTATGTTTGAACGGTTTGCTGAATTTGGCATTAGAATCAATCCCTCTAAATGTGTTTTCGGGAAAGCTAGTGTTAAGTTTTTAGGGCATAACATTTCTGCCGAAGGCATTCGCCCACTTAAAGAGAAAGTCCAAGTGATTATCGATTTCCCGCTTCCCCAAACAATCAAAGAACTGCGTCGATACCTAGCGATGACGAATTTTTATCGTCGGTTTATACCAAAGGCTGCACACACACAGGGTATCTTAAACAAATACTTGCAGGGGGCGAAGAAGAACGACAACCGCCAAATAGAATGGTCCAAAGAGGCCAAGAGTGCATTCCTATAAAGTAAAGAAGAACTTGCACAGGCTACTGCCTTAGCATATTTCGTACCGGATGCTCCACTGTCCGTTGTCGTTGATGCATCTGACCAAGCCATGGGAGCGGCACTCCAACAGCTAAAAGACAGTGCATGGCAGCCGCTAGGTTTTTTTTCAAAGTCACTGTCGCCAGCCCAACAAAAATACAGTGCATATGATCGCGAACTATTAGCAATATATTCGGCTGTACAGTATTTTCGTCACATGCTGGAAGGTCGGCCATTTACAATCTTCACCGACCACAAACCCTTAATATTTGCTTTCCGACAGAAAGCAGACAAGTGCTCGCTGAGACAAACTCGTCACTTAGACTTTATAAGTCAATTCTCTACGGACATTAAACATATTAGTGGCATGGAAAACGCTGTAGCTGACGCGCTATCACGCGTGAACATCTCTGTGTGTAAAGAGTCTGCTATTGACTTTGTGCAAATGGCCTCTTTGCAAGAAACAGATCCAGAGCTGCAAGAAATTCTAAAGAACCCTGCAAATACTCTCGAATTGAAGCGAATGGTGGTAGGGGACCCAAGTGGCACGGTTTTGCAGTGCAATATTTCTACAGGTCGCATTAGACCATTCGTGCCGGAATCGATGCGCAAACAAATATTTCATCACTTACATAATTTATCACACCCTGGTGCCAAAGCAACAAAACGAATGATATCTGAACGTTATGTCTGGCCTTCAATGAAAAAAGATATCATCGCATGGCTCCGAACTTGCATCCCATGCCAGAAATGTAAAGTTCCAAGTAGACATACCAAAGTAGACATACCAAGAGCCCAACTGGCGCGTTTGAAAAACCAACAGCAAGGTTCCAGCATATACACATAGACTCAATCGGTCCACTACCACCATCCAACGGCTACCGATATTGCCTCACTTGTGTAGATCGATTCACTAAGTGGCCTGAGGCATTTCCACTGGTGGATATTTCAGCTGAAAGCGTAGCTGAAGCATTCTACGCGGGATGGATTGCTCGATTTGGGACACCATTCCGAGTGACATCGGATCAAGGAACCCAGTTTGAGTCGTCTCTATTTTCAGCTCTAGCAAAGCTCTTAAGAGTTCGTCGCATACACACGTCTCCGTATCATCCAGCTGCAAATGGCCAGGTAGAGCGCCTGCACAGACAACTTAAGGCTGCTATTATGGCCCACAATACTATTGAGTGGACTAGAGTTCTCCCTACAGTGTTGCTAGGCATCAGAGCTGCCTGGAAGGAAGACCTCAAGATGACAGCTGCAGAAATGGTGTATGGTATAACAATAGCTCTTCCTGGTGAATTTCTAACACCAGCGGAAGAGATTCCGGACATCGCAACTTTCATAGGAAAGCTGCGTCAGACGATGCGTCAGCTTTGTCCGCCTCCGGCACGATCAAATGGCAAGCAAGCAATTTTCGTGCAAAAAGAGCTGAAAGACTGCTCGCATGTATTCTTGCGTAGAGATGGCGTGAAAAAGAGTCTGCAACCACCGTACGACGGCCCATATGAAGTGATGGCTCGAACTGACAAGAACTTATGCCTCAAAGTCGACGAGAAAAGAATAACTGTGAATATTGACAGATTTAAGCCAGCTTTCCTTAGTGTGGAGGATTCACCTACTCCTCAGCCTACGGCAAAAGTGGGACCGCCGGAAACAAAACCTACACTGCCTGAAACAAAACTTACGAAGTGCGAGACAAAGGAAAAGGTCACATGCTCCGGCAGACGAGTCAGGTTTAACCCCAAGTACCTCTAATAGTAAAAATTTTTTCGCTATCGCTCAGGGGGGGCTACTGTTGGGGATCTGGCAACGCTGCCGGTAGTGGCGGATGAGCTGTGCTGAACTCATTCCGGGTTCCCTCTCTCTCACGAGGTGCCGACTAGCGAGAAAGCGCGCTGCTCTGTACTCTGCGCTAAAAGCTTGTGTGTGAAACATTCGTATTAACATGTAATGTAAACATGCATAAATTGTAGTAATGTTTAATTAAAGTAATTTAATGTATCTACCTTCTGATTATTTGCTAATCTACTAACGCAAAAGTATGAGTTAAGATGAGTCAACCGCTAAACATTCGTGTACCCGGAAATTTGAACTGTTCGTAAAATCTGTACCTACTCTGCAATCTAACCACTACTAATATAGTACTAACGATTGGCACATGTGAAACTTCCAAACTCTATGGTGTACGGACTGACCATTTCACCAGCCCGCAAATTTGAGCTGTCCGTAAATCCGTAATGGATGTAGTATGAGGTGAATACGGAAACTTTTCACCTCAAGTTAAATTTAACTTTTATAATGTCCTTGCTGCTCAGTAGATGGCAGCAGAGTCGCGCTCGTGAGGAATGAAGATCTCGGTTGATTCTGAAGGAGGCAGACCAGTTCTAGTCTAAGATCCGATATCAGAAATATATACCCTCATCTGTTATTTAATGATGGTAAAGAGCATATGCTAGATAATATATTCATTGATACATCGCACATAGGTTGCCTTTCTGAATCCCGTACCGACAGGACCGGCCTTCTGTGTGAAGTGGCCCGGTTGCAAACATTTTTTTGGGGGCCCCAAACATTATAGGTGCTAAAAATTCATTAATTAATAGACCCATTTATAAATCATAACACTTTAATGGTCGTGGTAATTAGGGTTGAAGCCCGGCTCTAAGAGCTGGATTCTCCGCTCGTCTCTAATTTTTCGCAGTCGTTAACTCTGCCCCGCCTTGAGGTGGAGTTTTAGGGAGGAGCGTCAAGGGGTTCATGTGATTGGCTAAAAGACCTCCCGATGGCCTCCGGAATCGTTAGCGCAGTCGGTAACCAAACAACTGGCTCTGCCCAGTCGGCAGCTAACCACCGACGATTTCGGAAACCACCGGCAGAGAATTCTACCCTAAGGTAGCTGGCGCCCTTTTTAAATAAATCTAACTCGTTTATGACGACTCCTTATTTAAGAAGAACTCAGATTGAATGAGGAAATCGGAAATACTTGGCTGGTACAATGTTAAGTTTATGGGAGTATAACTCGCTTTTAACGAGTAAAACCTGGTTATATGGAGGAATATATTTTTGTGATTTATAACATTTCTACTGACTTCCACCTCACCAGCTCAGATAATCCTTTCTTAGAAAAAATCTTTTAACATTCCAAAGTCAATAAAGACGACGACGATAACGAAGAATAGGAAGAAACTACAAAGAGAGCTTACCTGACCATGGGCAAGTGGGACAGTCTGACGTTGGATAAACCTTCAAAAGAAAAAAAAATCCGTTCTCTCTCCTAAGATTATGTTTTCTTGGCGCCCCTAAACATATAGCGCCCCGGGCAGCTGCCCGAGTTGCCGGTACCTTGAGCCGGCACTGGTTGGAGGTGTAAACCGCATTGAATATGTATGCTAAACCTGTGGGGCCGTTTATACCCCATTTCATTTAACCTGCGTTACTAATACTGAAAGATGTGAGAAAATATGAATCTATTCACTCTGGAGATCCACCGACCACCGAGAATGACATCAATTGTTTCAGAGTAGTTTAGTTAGTAATGAAGAATGTAAAATAAATATTTTGTTGACCAACTACCTATTTAAAATTTGAAAAAGAAACCTACAATGGAAGTGGGGAGGGGAAAAAAGGGGGAATTTAAGGGATTTGTCGCTAAATTCAGCAACTTTTCACTGTATTTAGTGATTAAATTTTTTTGAAAGTGACATTTTTGATGATCTTGCTCTCTAATTTAGAGATTCAGATGAATTTGGAGTATTGTTTCAAACTTTCTAAGATTTTAAAATCTAATCAGTACTACTTGAGAAAAGAAATGATGCGATGAAATGTTTAAGAATGGCTCGTGGATGAACAGACATATCAGGGACGTAGCCAGAGAATAGGCGATGGAGGCCCGGCCCCTTCCGAAATTCATGTTTTTCTTAATTAAATTTCAATAATCAACCTTTTTCGTAGAAATGCTACCTTAATTAGAAATGCCTCCTTTTGGGCCCGTCCCGATTTATCTTTTTCTTTCTGGTTATGTGCCCGAGACATACTACATTTCAATCATCCAATTTTATGTGTACTTTTATCCGCTATTATACTGTAAATATTCAAATATAGTATGAGTGCTATTTTAAGTATGAGGGTTCTATTAGAAAATAGAGCAACATCCATTCAAAATCTATTATTAATTTCAGTTGGTATTTTTTTGGAATTATGGTAGGATATTTTTTTCGATTATTACTATTTTTTTTTCATAGTTACCAACCCTTAACGAGCACATCTAACCTCTTTTTGGAAACAGTAAATTTTTAATATCTTTTCAAAATGTTAACGAACCCACACGTATTTTTGGAAACTAAATATGGTATTCAGTTGCCCACTATCTTTTTCTATATTCTAACATAAAAATCACTGTACATATAAAGTGGTTAATTATATTTCCTAAATGTTATCAACTGTACGTCGCATGGCACGCGCCGCCGACTGTGCGGGCACAAAAACGCCGAAAGTGTGAAATGCGACGTCGAAGAAGAAGGGGTTGAGATCGATTAATGTGTTTGAAATATTTTATATTCCCAATTTTCAATAAACACAGTTTTAAAAGTACTAATTTTTTCTACTTCAGAATAGCTGTTTCATCTGACTGCAGAACTTCGCTTACTCTAGATACTCATTTATTGCTTAGGGATTAGATCACGTAAATATAAGTTACGGAAACAATCAAAATGCATTTAAAACTTTTATAAATGTGAAACTTAACACAATTTAAAACTTTTTGACGAAAATTATGTAATTATTTGCAATCTCGGCTATTATAAACAAAATAACGACTTACCTTTTTTCAAATGTAAAAAACGCGCTGGTAAAATTGGTAAAGCTTAATCCATAATTTAGGCCCGTGAAAGTCATAAAATTCAAGAAAAATCTTTCAAAATATATATAACATATACACAAAAGTTAATAGACTCGTTAATACAAGCAAACACTTCCAATGGCTTCCAATGGCTTTGGTTAGTAACTTTGAAAGAAAGAGTAACTGCAAAATAGGATTTGACCAACACATTTGCACAATTCTAAACGGGAAAAAAAAATGTTCCCATGCTTGCAAAGGTAACCAAATGCAGGTCATTTTTTATTCTTTGTGTACTCTCATCTTCAAATTAATACCAGACGCGTGAAACGTACTTCGTATCAACAAAGTTAGTTTAGAGGGGGCCCCCACAGGTATTAATCAATCAGTCCTTGGTTTTGACAACAAAAAGGCCTCTTCCGCTGTTCTTTGGGTTTCGGTTCTTTTAAAAGAATTCGTTAATGAGCGGTCGTTTTGACCAATGGTCCAGATCTGATAATTGTATTTTTCTCTAACTGATGTTTTTCTCTAACTGATGCCGCTCTTTCCACGGTGAAAGGTGCGAAGGTAAGTGACATTTGATCAGATCTGGGGTGTACTGTCAAAGAATACTGTTCGTAGAAAGACACTTTCATAAATGATGTTTAGCTCTGAAAGATGCAGAGCAGTCACACAACACTATCAGTCTACTTTAATTTAAAGAAATCTTTTATATTTTTCACGATAAGTGAGAGAGACATAATAAAAAATATAGAACGGATTTGGGGACCCCTCTGAAACCGTGGCCCAGGTGCCTTGCATCCGCAGCACCCCCACCCCCCCCCCTGTGGCCGGCCCTGCGTACCGATGATGTTAAATAATTAAATTTTTAATTAATTTTTTTCGAAAAAATTCACTCATCTGTTATTTATGAAAATCGAGCATTAGTTGAGAGAATATGCCCCAACGAATTGAAAAAATATGGGTTGCCTACTTTCCCCTTTGTCCAACTATGGAGTTGCCAGTCATAAACAGGTGAGTAAACGTTGTTAATATACCCTCATCTGTTATTTAATCGAATTATATATGAAATGAAAGTTTATTTTATTACCAATCCAACGGTATTAGGTTGCCTCATCAGTTGGCTGAATCCATGGTTGCCTAGATTTTAGATGCAATATTTCCAACGCTGCGATTACAGTACAGAGAAGCGTCCCGCGCAACTCCATGCGACAGACAAATGCAGCGAGTTCTTCTTAAAAAAGATTTTTCCGCTAGTGTAAGCACGTTTCATTGATCAAATACTGTATTCAAGTGCGATTAAATACTAATAGCTACATAAAATTTTGTGCCCTATTTATGTAAATTCAGTGTCGCTGCACGCAGTTGATGCATGCTGCGTCAAACTAAATCCTGAAGATTGTGGTTGGTTTTTGGATGGCTATTTGAAGCCTACATGGTTCGAGGGGACCCAACCGCCTTACAAGTTGAGTATATATTAAGAGAATCAAAACAAAGAAAATAATGATGAATTAGAATTCCAATTTGACATAGGCACTTTTGACGAGTCAGAATCAGAATAAGTTTTTTAAATAAAAATTTTTTACTGAGATATTTTGCTATTGTTAATTTTATGTATGAAATAATAAAAAGGAAGGAAATCTGAAACACCTTCAGATTTTAAATACGGTCTAAAGTTCTATATATTAAAAGCGTATCATAATTTATGCGTCGTCCCTATTTTTCTTCCTTATTCCATTAAGTTGGAAAGTGCATCATTATTCATGAGTGTGCCGTATTTTTCTGCCTTGTTTCATAAAACCCATCTTTGGAATCGAAATCTATATTAAAATAGCCTACTAAACTATTTTACAGTCTTCAAGCATATTCTAAATATACTTCACCTTTATAAGTACTGTTTGGAATGTGCATCATAATCCATGAGTGCGCTGCGTTTGTCTTTCTTGTTCCATCAATCACATTGCAGAATTGAAATATCTATTAAAATTGCCTACCAAAATTGTTTAACAATCTTCGCCAAGTATATTCCAACTATACTTCATCATTTTAAATATTGCTTTCAATGTGCAGCAATTTCCATGAGTGTGCCATGTTTGTCTTTCTTGGGTTGATTCCTACTTTAACGCCCCGACTCTCGCCTAGGTGGCGCTAATTAACCATATGCATTTGCTATGACGAATTTTTTTGTATTTATGTGGCAACCGTAATTTTGAATTAAAATGGCGATTTGGAGCAACGTGTAAGTACAGCATTCCGTTACATTTCTATTTATTTTTGGTTGCCAATTAATTTAGTTTTAATAATTAAGTGTCTTCGAATTCCTTAACTGGTGCGTTTATTGCTAATTTGTTCACTTTTAGTTTTCATTTTGATCTTTTGGGAGCGTTGAAACGTGTGCAAAACTCCTAGAGACCCATGACTGCAAAGCTCGCCAAAGTGCGGGGATCTTTGTAGGTTGGCGAGAGTGGAGGCATTAACATAGGAATCAAGTCTTTCTAGTACCATAAAACTCATCTTTGGAATAAAAATCTATCTAAAATCGCCTACTAAAACTATTTTTAAATATTCGCCAGGCGTTTTCTAACTATACTCGAAATATCTATACTATTAAAATCTGTGCGCGTCTGTCTGTCTGTCATCTCTTCTCGTTACTGGGAGGCTAGAGACCTCTTGAACATTTTATCTCACTGACTGTTTTTAATGCTGTTTTATATTCTAATTTGTTTGTTTTATGTTCTTATGTTTTTATATGCTCTGTATTCGATCTCGTATTCGTCTCTGTAAAGCGTAGGCTAATGTCCAAAACGCTGCTGCACAGTGCCGTAACTTGGGTTTACGAGGCCCAGGGGCGAGAGTGAATATGGGGGCCCTTTTAATCTTACATTTGATAAAAACGAAAATAGGTTAGACATGATATAAGTAGATATGGCATAATGTAAGTATTTATACCCCCCCCCCCCAAAAAAAAATCGGACCTCTATTTTAAATAAATAAATTTTCTATTTTTGAAAAATTCACTTTAAGAACACAATTTACAACAGGCAGCATACAGCACTAAAGAGAAATCAGTGGCGTATATCTGAGATATAACAAGATAGGCGTGTGTCATGTGTGACACTTGAAAAGGGGTGCAGATTTCTATTGCTAGATTGAGGCAATAACCCTTCTGCACCCCTCGTTGCTTTCCGTATAGGTATTTGAATGCTTATAATGTAGCGCAACGCAAACGCTTGCTCGAAACAAGGGCATTGTAACAACCAGGCCTGGAAGCAACGATGAGAACAGAAGAGAGAATCGCTACCATCACCTCCTTGTAACGATGGGGAGCGAACAGGTTAAAATCAAGAAGGCACTACTTATTGTGACCTAACTTTGTGAGGGCTTTTTCATTTGCTTAATCAACTACCGCAACACAAACCATGAAACAAAGAATGGTCATATACAGACGAAGAGATCGGTGTCGTTCTTACAAAGAAAAGAAAGTGCAATTTTGGTACCTGCCATGGGCGCTACTTTACCTGGGTATGACATTGGGAGAAATAAGAATTATAATGGTGCAGTACATTTGCTAAAATTTACCGAAGAAACAAACAGAAAACACTAGTAATATTCTATTAGTCTGAAAATTATTCTTTTAATATAATTTAAACTACTAAAAATTACAGCAGCAACACGAAACGCTTATCTATTCGTCCTAAATTTCCATAAAAATACCTTTAAGAATATTGACCCAGCAAACACACACAGGTTCTCTGAACGTCTATTAACGTTCAGAAGACGTTTTCTGAACGTTAATAGACGTTCAGAGAACCTGTGTGTGTTTCCTGGGGATTATATTTTAGAAGTAATGTATTATACTACATTTGAGTGTAGATACACACACAAAAAAAAGTTATAAAAGAATCGTCATGCCTATTGGAGTTACGTTTCGTAATTATATTTTAAAGCTATTTCTATATAATATGTTGGACTCTTCAGAGTCAAGTGGAAAGAATTACTAAAAAGTAAATGGCTCAGAAATCTTGCACTAGTTTCTAAAGTGTAAATATCACTTATCAATTTTTCAACTTATGTACATATGTACATAAGTTGAAAAATTGAAAATTGATAAGTTGAAAATTTGAAAATTTGAAGTACCAAAGAAAAAGAGTAATTTATTATTTCATTTAAAAAGAAAAAAAAAGTAGAAATAAATAGGTAAATAAGTAAGAAATTAAATATAGTCTGCTTAATTTGACCACAATGTATATTTGTTTAATCAAAACTGTAAAATTCAATAAATTATAACAGTAAATAAACACATTGCTATTACTTAAAAGTATGAGTTAGAAAGATTCAGAAATAGTTTGTAAATAATTTTAAACGAATATCAATTTGATAAATAGATATCTCAAGGCTATAGGCTTGGATAAATTTTTTAATAAATAAGCTTTGTGTTCAAATATGAAAATTTTAATACTCTTTATATTTGTTTATTCGAAACTAATAATTCGAAAAATAAAGTACGAGATAGAAAAATGTAGAAATATTGAAAAATTAAGACATGATTTATTGATACAATTAATTATACATTTTCTTTTGTACATACAATGCCATGCTATATGAAATGATATGATTAAAAGTAATAAAATATGAATTAACCTTTTAAGAATTCCATATTTTGTTACAAAGTGTTTTCATCTTCTGATGTATTTCCAGTATGATGAATTTTCTGTATTATGCACCGAGCCAAGCATTCAGCTAAATTAATATTGTCGCTGGATTTTACTTCCGAATCATTTACAACATTTTAATCTGAAGTCGCAAGACAGTTTATTTACATTGTCGAAAAGCATTCATTTTAAAAAGCCACAAAAGCCTTGGGTGGGGGACAACCGGATTTCAATGTTAAACAACAAAAGATAATTGCTGTCCACTAATGATTTGTGGAAGTGGAAGGGGGAATCGGGAGTCGCTCCCGTTTCACCAATGTTAAATGTCGGTAGATATTTGTGCTTTCAAGATTATTTATGGTTGTGTGAGGATTCGTTGTAAATTGAAATAATATTCTTTTGACTTGACACTTTTTTTTAACTGCCGAAAGAATATGGAGGTTTTGTAATGTTTTAATGAGGAATGAGTATTTTACTGAGTAATGGGTGTTTTTACGAATCTTTAATGCATTTTAATTAGAAATTGTGTTTTACATATTTGAGTTATTTTAACCTTGAATTTTAACTGAAGAAAATTTTATTATATTTAATAGTGTTTGCTATTTTAACTAAATTTTTATATTCAAATCACCATGGCGACAGGTGACGAAGAAGGAAATGTTCATATTGATGGAGTGGCATGTAGGATTCCACCTATGTGGAAAAATAGTATTCAGGTTTGGTTTGTCCAAGTGGAGGCAAATTTTGCGACTTCTCAGATAACAAATGATTTGACTAAATATAATATAGTCATAGGATCAATAGATCCTGATTCATCGGTGATGGTTTCTGATTTAATACTAACCCCCTCCCCCCCCCCCCACACCGATAATCGCTATGAAGCTTTAAAGCAGAGATTGATTTCTGAATTTTCGGATTCCCAGTCACAACAGTTACGTAAATTATCAAAATTAACACTTGGGGATAAAAAACCATAAACCTTGCTCCGACAGATGAAGGAACTGGCAGGAAAAGCTGTTACGCAGGATTTTCAAAAAACTATTTGGATGGAGAGACTGCCTACGAATTCCCAAGCGATTTTGTCTGCTTCTACGGCAAATCTGTCTGAATTAGCAAAGCTTGCAGATAAGATAGCGGAAATCAGGGAAACCCCTAGTGTTAATGCCATTGGGGAGGGGGAGTCCACTAGAAACCAAATTGAAGAATTACGTAGAGAGGTTGCAGAGATGAAAGTTCAAATTTCTATTTTAGTTCAAAAGTAAATAGACAATCAAGGTCGAGAAGTCGCGAGTTCAATCGCCCATATTATCGTAGTAGAAGTCGGAATGTGAACAGTAAGGAATTTTTTGATAACAGTGGCACGAAGGTATGTTTTTTCATGCGAAATTCGGGGAAAGGGCCAGAAGGTGTCAGGAACCATGTGAATACGTTTCTAAAGAAGAAAAAAACTAGATAATGCTGCTGCATCTGAGTCAAAATTTAATTTTGGTGTGGCAGCTGAAATAAAAAATGCAGACTTTTTGTTTATGATAAAACTACGAACTGTAATTTTCTTATTGATTCCGGCAGCGATATTTCATGTATCCCAGCACCTTTAAATTGTAAATATAGTGCTCCTGAAGATTTTCTGTATGCTGCCAATGGCTCTAAAATACCTACATATGGCACTGAAGTGTTGGAAGTTGATTTGGGACTACGTCGAAGGTTCCAGTGGTCTTTTATTATAGCACAAGTTAATACCCCTATTATTGGTGCGGATTTCTTAAGGAATAATGGAATCCTTATCGACCTAAGAAACAAAACTTTAATTGACTCCACTACTACATTACAAATTAGGGGAAAGCTGACAGAAATGAAGAGTCCTTCCATTCGGGGAGTTAATTTCGGGGAACTCCCGTTATCATAAGCTTTTAGAGTCATTTCCACATTTGGCAAATCCAATTTGAAATTTCAACGGTTCAGCATTGCATAATACAAAGCACTATATAGAAACAAAGGGTGCTCCAGTATTTTCTAGACCTAGACGACTGCATCCAAAGTTATTAGAAATAGTAAAAAAGGAATTTAGATATTTAATGGAGCAAGGAATTTGTCGAACCTCCAAATCGCCTTGGGCCTCACCAATACATGCTGTTCCAAAATCAAACTGCACATACAGAATATGCGGAGATTACCGGAGATTAAATTCTATCACTGTCCCTGACAGATACCCCATTTCACATATTCATTCGATTTTTCAAAAATTGATATCGTCAGAGCTTATTATCATATTCCAGTAAATGAAGATGACATCCCGAAAACATGTGTTACAACACCTATCGGGAACTCTGAGTTCTTGGCCATGCCATTAGGTCTGAAATGTGCCCCAATGAGATATCAAAGGTTTATGAATGAGGTCCTTGCGGATTTAAATTTTGCTGTTGTATATCTGGATGATATTTTAATATTTTCAGAGAGTGAATCAGATCATCTTGAACATGTTAAACTAGAGTTTGAAAGATTAAATAAATACGGTTTAAATGTGAACCGTTTACGGTCAACGTACGATTGAATTTTTGGGTCATGAAATTTCAGAGACAGGCATAAAACCCCTCGATGGTAAAGTTAAAGCAATTTTAGATTATCCTAGGCCTGAAGATTTATGCGAATTAAGAAAATATTTGGGACTGATTAACTTTTATCGCAAATTTATAAAACACGCTGCTGACAATTTGGCTAAATTGACAGACTTGTTGAAAGGAAAAAAGAAAAAGAATGATCGAAAGAAAATCACATGGTCTCAAGACTTAATTTACTTTTTCGAGAAATCAAAACAGGCATTTTCGGATGCTACTTTATTGTCATTCCCCAGTGCAGATGGTAAACTTGTTTTGCAAAGTGATGCAAGTGATATTGCTATCGGTGCCACACTTAGTGAACTGGATGGTTCTGACTGCAAACCATTAGCATTCTTTTCTCGACGGTTATCCCCCTCGCAGGCCAAGTATTCAAGTTTTGACCGTAAACTTTTGACAATGTATGAATCTGTAAAATTTTTTAGACATATGTTGGAAGCACGAAATTCTCAAATAATCACAGATCACAAACCTATTGTTGAAGCTTTTCGTAAGGTGCGGGACACGCATACAAATAAACAAGCAAGATGGATTTCATTTATATCAGAGTTTACTACTGACATTAAGCATATTAAAGGAGAATTAAACGAAGCTGCAGATGCTTTGTCACGTATAAATGGAATTTCTCTTCTCGGCAACTTGGATTTTGAACACCTTGCTAAGGATCAAACATCAGATGAGGAACTAAAGAACTTAATTTTGAACCCTGATCATGGACTTCATTTAAAATTAATAACATTGCCAAATACAACTTTTACAATATTAGGTGAAATTCAACCTTTAGGAATTCACTGACAGAAGCCTGGAGCTTTCCACAAAGCCAGATGGATGTTAACAGCAATTTAATGGGCAAAAATGTGCACATTTAATGAGCTATTGGGTTATGATCCAGAAATGTTGAAAAACTGCTTAGAATCTGCCTTTTTCATTCTCTTATTTATATTAAATGCTGGTTGAATACTCCAAAAGCTGCAGATGTCCCTGTGAATGACATTATGCTTTCGCATAGTTTGAACAGCTACAACTCAAATCTCTGACAGCCTTAAATCCACACTTGTGGTATTTGGCAGAGGAGACAACACCATTTTTTCTCTTTTCAAAAAAAGATATCTGTAACCAAGAAAAAAAATCGCCGCTTCATTGATAAAATTCAAGAATGAATTGATAACGTTGCCAAAGGGCGTTCCTGTATTCCCAAATTTAAATTTACAAACAAAATTATTTCAACTAGTAGGTCCCAGCTAATGACTACTTTGTGAAATATTTAAGCAGAATGGATCCTGGCTGAAAAAATGCCCATTGACATGGGAAGAGAATGCTGACTAAATAATGTAATAAAATTATTTGTAAAACCTCAAAAGTCGTGAACAATATAGCAGAACGTGGAGTCAAGTTGGTGCAGGATTTTTCTCAGAAAATTACGAAGAATGAAGAATGGAGAAGGATGAAGAAATAATAGGAAATCAAACTAAGTGCACTTAGCTTGTCAATGGGAATTTCACTTTACTTTTCAATAGAGTACTTGAAATTTTACTCAGTTTAAAATTTGGCCGTATTCCTAAAATGTATATTTTTTGCTGTTTTTTTCAGCTAATATTTTGTTACTGTACCAAAATATATAGCAATGTTTTAAGACTTCCAGTCTTATATTTTTATATCTATATACATTTATAATCAGTACGAGAATAAACGTTCAATAATATGAAGGCAGTTGATTTTTCCATTTTCATTCTTGAATAAGTAATTTCTTCTGTGATTACAATTTATATAAATCTTAATTATATGCGAATTCATACTTTTTTAAGACTTAAGAACTAATAAAAACTTAATGCATGAAAAATGTTGAAAAAGAAATCAATAAACACGAAAATGGCGCATTCTCACAAAAAATAGTAGTATCGCTTGTTTTTATTGAATTTCCGCATAAATTAATTATTTCTTGTTGTGATTGCACTTGATATGTACTATTTTTATAGATAGATATTTTTTAAAAATTATAACGAGTAAAAAACTATTTCCTTAAGTTGAAGGAACATGTTTATAAAACTTTTTAAATTATTACAAAATTTACGTTTTTCGCATTTTTTAAAACAACTTTAAGGCCTTACACGCAAACTCTAACGTTGACCTAGAGATTTCAAATTTCACACATTGTAATTTCAAACCAAAACGAACCAGAAAAACCCCAGGGAGCAAACATTTTCAGACATTCGTATTTTCCGAGACACCCTAATGGAAGAATCTGAGAAACTTGGAATAGCCCAAAGTGTGCTCTTTAGACATTGACAACTATTCCCAGATGATAGGAATGTCAGTAGGCGTTACAGTATAGGTCGCCTCCGAGTTGAAACCCGAATATGGATCAGTAATTGGCAGTAACTGCCAAAAGAAGAGACGGAGCACATGCATCAGACCTGTCTCGTGCGCTCGCTTCAGTGACGGGTACAATAGTTTCAAGTCAGATCGTGTACAGAAGTTCGGGACATATTGGTCCATATGATCGGAGGCAGATGTTTCGCACTCACAGCAACTTACTGCCACCATCAGTTAGCCTGGAGTGGAGAGCATGCATTGTGGACAGCACAATAGTGGGTTTGTGTAATGTTTCGCGACGAGTCCAGGTTTAGCTTGCAGTCTGATTCGCGTCGGATTTTTATATGACGAGTGCCAGGTACCCGTTACCACCAAGATACCATCATTGCACGACACCGTTACGGTGGTGCAGGATTGCTCGTTTGTGGGGAAAGGGGAATGATACTGGACTCCAGAACAGATTTGCATGTTTAAATCGGAATTATGACAGGCCAAATTTATTAGGACATCATTCTGGAATATGTACGTTTGTTTCGTGGAACCATGGCTGCAGAATTTGTGTTTATGGATGACAATGCCATTCCTTACAGAGCAAACATTGTAATCTAATGCCTTCAATCGGAGTATATCACCCACACGGAATGCCGGTAGTCTCACCTGACTTGAATTCGATTCAGCATGTATTGGATATGCTTGGCCGACGAGTTGCAGTCCGACAACCACCTCCTAGATGTGTATCGTAATATCGGAGAGTATTGATTGCTGAGCGGATAATCTTCCTCAAGACGGATAATTTGATACTGAGCACACTAGGCGATGTGGTTCATCGTCTGGTAGGCATACATTGTATTAACCATCATACAACCATGTAATGTCAACCATCATACCAACCGCGTAAGCTTTTGTAAACAGGATATTTTTTGTAATTGCTCCAGGGAGCAAAAGTCATAGTTTTTATGAATGAGGGTATCATGCACACACCATCTTTTTTATTCTTTATCTTTTGTTTAATAAATGAGCTTTATGAATAAGTCACAGTTGTTTTGTTTTTAACTCATTATTTGCTGGAGCTGGCATTATTCTTAATTTATGGACATGACAGTAGATTGAGAATATAGGTTATAGGTGCCCATCTTTCAAAAACTGAAGAGGACGAACTCTATCATAGATAAACAAAAATTAAAAACTGCAAGAAGAAATCCAGTCTTGCATGTTTCTTCTTCCTGGGAAATCGCCCCCTTTTTCTAATTAATGAAAATTCATTTCGAAATTTAGCTTATCTAGACTCTCTAAAAATGTTTAAATGCCAATAATATTTCAAAGCTTTGAGTTTCAACTTTCTGATGACGAATGCAGGCCGCTTCAACATCAAATTTTACTACGTGAACAGAAAATATGCTGACGAACCAAGATTCAAAAGATAATGCAGGAATGTTTTTATTAGTAAGCTCTAATTTGTTAGGTTAACTTCCGTTTCAAAGGAGGCACAAACAATATGAGTTTATAAAAATGATCTAAACTGACCCTAGTTAAAGAAAAACAAAGTCACCTTCAAGTACAGATTTTTCCATAAGTGCAGAAATTCACCTAGAAATGATATTTTTAAAAATGCATAGTTTAAAATTTGAGTAATGGAAAATATTAGCTGAACGTGCTTTGAATTTGTACAGACATATTAAAAGGCTTTTAAAAAATTGAGAGAGGAAATTCTACTAAAAAAATGAATCGATTATAAAAAATATCACAATGCTGAAGAAATTGTGATCACACTTACTCTTTGACAAGAATCCAAAAACTCTTCAATTGTAACAACTCCATCTTTGTTTAGATCTAATTTCTGGAAAAAACGATTTTCATAAATTAATAGATATAAATTAAACGTAAAAAATGCATTTTAATTGTTTGTGTACAAACTGCTTAAAGTACAAAAACGAATGAATAAAATACGAAAAACTGCATATCTGAAGAAATATTATTTTATTTTTTGGTAAGCCTTAACAGCTTTTATCTTGTACTCTGTAGTTTCCCAAATGAATGGCAAAGTATCTTGAAAATTTATTTTAATATGTATTTACCATGCATTCTGTATTTTCATAATACTGAAAATATATTTATTATGTTCATTTGCTGACGTTAAATTAATCGTTAAACCACATGTTGCTGGGATTGGGATGCTCGAAATTAAATGATAAAATTGCTGACATAAACTTCTCCCTTCTTACATAAACTTATATGATTAACTATTATTTTGAAGATGCACTATGGCTATTCAAGTTGTACATGTGGTAACTAAAGAGATCTCTTGTGACGCTTAAGTTCAAGTGAACAGGAAGGGGGAAAAAAGCTTGATGCTCCTATTTAGAACTATATAATGCTGCTGGTCTAGGGATTTTTCTGGGCTGCTGGTAACACATTAACACATGTAAATGATCCAAAAAGAGGGAGGAGCATGTTTGAGTAGCACTTATTGGATTTCTCTGGGGGAATTTATGAACAATTTAAACTTTGTACTAAGTTAGAGAAAAATAAGACAGTCAGCAGTTGCAGGGATGAATCAAGCCTCCAGTCTAAATGCATGTTAGAAATCTCTCTAAAATCACATTATCAACCTTGCCATATACTGTAATTAATTCTAAAAATAGAATTTTGTTTGTCTTATAAATTTATAGTTATTAAAATAGTCATAATTAACATTAAAGTGGATTTAAGAAAATGAATTTGGAAATTTTTAGTTTTAAATTAGTTATAAGAAATATTTGCTAAACTGCTGAACCTTATTTATCCACGAATTTTGGAGAGCTAAGAAAACAGAAATTTTATTTTTCTATTTTATGTGCTAAGAGAAATGGAGATGTTTGATTTTATTATTTATTGCAATGATTCCGCAATTTCAACCAAGATGTTAGCCATATGTTGCTTTTTAATTCCGAATGCTTTTGTTTAAAAACCTTACTTAATTCGAGAAATTTCAAACTTCTTTTAATCTTCTACATTTTCTTTTGATTTACCCGTAATTTCTGTAAGGTATAACTTCCTATGTTATTAAATGGGGAAAAAAGTAACTGAGATTCTATTGAATCAATGTTTAAAAGTAAAAAAGTTTTTTCATATACATCATTGTTTAAGAAAAATACAGTGTATTGAAAAATATGTAACAGCCATTAACAAATTCACATGCAAAATTTTCCGATTATTTTCTATGTATCATTAAAATTAAAATTGCTTGGAAATATCTACAATTTTATGTTTCATCTTTTATTCAACTTCATTGTTTCTGATATTCAAGTTCGTCGGAAAACACAAATTTTCTTCGAGCCTGTTTTTTTTATCAGATAAAATCACCAAGGTAGGACCAATACAGCAGTTACACCCAAAAAACAAAATAAAACAAAAATAAATTAATAAAATAAATCATGAAAAAGGTAACATTGTATACTTTTCCTGAAATCTGCAACATTTGCAAGATATCAAAATTTATGCCTTGGTTTGTCTAATAGATTACTATACACAACTTTATACTTATATTTCTTTATTAAAATTCCCAGTAATTGCTAATGATGACATTAAGAACATTTTGTTTGTTTTTATTGTTTGTTTGCTTTTCTTAATTAAGTTCTGTGACTTTTGAAAATTAAATTTTATAGAAACTATTTTAAGACAAACAAATGTGCATTAATCACGTGTGAAATAGTACTATTTTAATTACATTTTGAGTACATTTATAATTTCAAAGGTCTTATAAAAGGTCTTTTCTTGTTTACATTGAAGAATGTGGAAAACGCATACAAAGACCATTAGAACATCCAGGTACAAAGTTTGAGCAGAAAACAGCAGTGAGCTAATTGTCACTGCTTCTAGTTGGAAAGTAATGTTTTTCTTTTTTTATTAAACAAACAGATAAATTTGCAATTAGCTTTTAATTACAAACAAGCTGTACCTAAACACACCTCTACATACATAAAAATACGTGCCTCTACATATAACCAGTAAGATTAAAACCAGTTTTGAATAACTCAAACTGCGAGAAGGGAAAAAAATTTTAAATTCATAAATACACAATTTTGCTGGCCAAGTCACGGATTGATATTGATGGAATTTCTTACTCCGGGATGCAAAATTTTCTTCTTCTGTTCTATGTGGAAATGTGGAAGGGGTGGGAGGAATCAGGAGGATGGGTGGTGTATTCAAAACTTCTTTAGGAAAATGTCATCAGTGAAGTCAGAAGCACATATATGTTCCATTTGCAGACAATTCCAATAATTAGTCTCAGGATAATTTTCGGAAAGGGTTTATAAGACCATGTATTTTAATTATTTAGCAAAAATTAAGTATGGTGTAACTCTCAAAAAATAAATAGATAAGTAAAAAAATAATAAACCCTGTAAAAATCAAGTCTCGATTATGCATTTACTAATATTTATCTCAATAATAAAGCACATAGTCTAGTTTTTTTTAATAATAATCTAGTTTATTTAGTTTATATTTTTTATTTAAAATTGCGATGGTTATTCAAATTATGTATAAAGCCTTAAAAAGTATATTATCAGATGTAAGTTTTAAGTCTACTTTATAAAAACGATGGCTCAAGTATTTCAATCGTAAAAATTTTTCATGATTTTGTTCCAAATTTATCATTCAAAATTAGAATTTTATTACAGCAATATGGTTATTAAATGTACAGAAATTATAATTATTTTCGTAGTTTTATTTTCCTTTATGCATTGCAAATCAATACTTGGTCGATTTCCAAACATTAATTTTTAGTTCGATTATGCCCATTTAACTCGGACGTTATTTATTTATTTATTTATTTATATTTATTTCATGTGATTTCTTTTATTTTTTTCTTGAATATAAAATAATTCTTCATGTACATTGTGTTATTTTATAACTTTCGATGCATTGTTATTAGGGATCGACCGATAGTATCGACGCCAATACCACTTTTTTTATTTATCGTTATCGGTACATTCAAATTTTAAAACTATATTCAATGTATGTGTTTCCTATACATACGTCCGTTTTTACTGATTCTTAACTCTTCTAGAAAAAATATTCTCATGGGAACTCATCCACAACAATGATTTTGTTACAAATAATGCTTTAAATCTGAGTGTTTTTTTTTTTTTTTCTAATGGCCGGCCTCTGCCGTGAAGGCTTTGGTAAAACAGGCCGGAATTGTTCGTCTCTTATTATTGGGGGCACCTAATAGGTGGACCAACGTCACCCCCTATGAAGGGACGAACATGACAACCACGCTCAGTCGGGGATAGAACCCGTTCCGAGGGGAGTTGAACCCGAAGTACGGCGCTTTACTCACCATACAACTCGGCCGGCTTAAATGTGAGTGTTTTAGGTGCTGTTTTCTGTTTTAGTAATAGTGCTTACAGCCTCACAAAGGGTATAAAATATTTAGGAACTGACCCAGGCCATAATTTGAAATATTCCTTGAGAAAAGTTGAAGAAGCTCCAGTTCGAGAAGCATCGATCAGTTTCCAAAAACTTTTAAAACCAGAGATGAAAACAAAATGAGAAAACATAATAAATAGGGTAATTGCACCAGTAATTGACACTTTAAGAGCAATAAAAGCATTCAAATCGCAATTGCTAAGTACTAAAACTATCCTGAAACAAACTTTTTGTTTTGAAAACTTAATTGAACCTTTAAAATTCATGTAGGGTATAATTTATTACAGGTTATTGGCTATTTCTATTTTTTCTATACTTTATATGTTGTCATGGTGGCGACACCAGTAATTAACACCCAAAAAAATTTTGTCTCCAGT
This sequence comes from Cheiracanthium punctorium, assembly GCA_038373885.1. Lineage (NCBI taxonomy): Eukaryota > Metazoa > Arthropoda > Arachnida > Araneae > Cheiracanthiidae > Cheiracanthium > Cheiracanthium punctorium. The sequence continues at coordinate 84,630 of JAWZYV010012821.1, read as the reverse complement.
GATTGTCACTTCATGCTCCAATAATTGACGCCTAGGAAATGAGTAGAAAAACATGCTCATTTTTTTTAATGCAATGACGTAAAAACTTCTAAAACAAATGAAATGAAATTGGGTGACATGATAGGCGTTTCCTCAACTTAGTTTTTTAAATTCAGTTTTTTTTTAAATTTTTATTAGATTTTGTGAAAATCGTTTCAAGCTACGTAAATATTTGTTCACGCTTTATGTAATAATGACTAAAGTGAATGAAATGAAATTTGGCGTCCTGATAGGACGTCACTCAATTTAAATTACAATCGTCGAATTTTTTAAAACTTTTAATTAGATTTTGAGATTTTGAAAAAACTGCTTCAAATTGGGTTATTGAATCCCATAATAACGACTGAAGTGGAGATGGGTATGAAAGTGGAGAAAACATTTGTTCCATTCCTCACAAATTGTAATGGAATAAAATAAAATTATGTTATGTGGTAAGTTAATGTGTAAACTACACGTATAAAAATTGTTTTAAATATTTCATATATTTGAAAATTGTGTAAATCGGCTTTAGAGAGTAGAACGAAATTTAATAACATGATCAGTTACGACTAAATCAATAAATGTCGGATTGTTTTTAAAATTTGAATAAATTTTAAAACTTTGCGAAAATTACATTTTTTAAAAAATGGAATATCTTTAGGCTTCTGTATCAGATACCTATTTAATTTTTTAAAATTTCGCTGATTTATAAAAAAAAATGTTAATTTGCTTTTTAATTTTTTTTTAAATTTGTGCAAAGTTTTCTGGAGGCACAATATTAAAATATATGTAGTGAATCAAACAAATTTTAGTTACAAGTGAGGAATGACCTCTTGACGTTAACGAGCTCTTTGCACTAAAATAAAATGTTAAATTTGAAACTAAAATGTTTTCTCCATTGACAATTTCACTCAACACTTAGTTATTCTCTAATTTGTAATCTTTTAACAATACACAGAAGTTATTACTTTGTATACTTTGCAATAAGCTAATCCTATTCTTTGTACTCCAACAATGCTGACAAAAATTTAGCCATTTTGGTAATCTGCATCACATGCTGATCTGGAAACGACGGGTACTTCAGCTAATTATCTGATACATATGCAATTTAAATTAATTTCTAAAAAGAAATATGCTTTAAATAGAAAGAGGCTGATAATGAACTTCTTTTAATTTCAGCATTAGGCCAGAAAATCATTATATTCTGACCACTGAGTTTAAAATCTCAATTTTTGTTACTTAGAGCCCCCGGAGATTTAACAAAAAAAAAAAAATCTTTGCAAAAAATTGAAGATAAATATCTAAATTAGTAATATACAGCACCATTTGATAAAAGTTCTGAAATAAAAGTTTATTGTAATAAAATATCTCGTACAGTGCCAGTTACTGACCTAACCTAGTCTATTTTCTTACACATATTGAATATTTTGTCAGGTTACATTTGCTCAATTTATCTAAAGGTCTATCTACCTTCTGAATAGATATTTATTAAATTTCCTAAAACGTTTAGGCAATTATTATTGTTACGAATTTTCGGGCAACCCGCTGTTCTGGGGTTTAAAATAGTTTAAAATTCGTATTCTAAGCGTCAAATAGTTAAATTTTGCTTTTTGTTGCATCAATATCAGTCATCTAAAACGCGAAATACGGAGTTTAGGGTTTCCCCTTTGATTTATATAGCAATTTCTAGAAATCTCGACAAATATTGGTCCTAGGCATGCGGTAACGTCACTTTTGGGGACTTATTTTTCGCGCCAAATTTGGCAATATTTCACCAAAAGTCGCCAAGGTTGGTGATATTTTGGTCATTTGGCGCAATTTTCCCATTGGGGCTTGTAAAGTTTGTTTTTCTGCATTTAAATGACATAATAACCTAATGATTCAGCTGTATTCCTATGACGTAATCAAAATTCGCGTGTAAAGGGAACCATCGGGAAATTTCTAGTTGCTCCTGGGTCATCTATAAAAGGGAAGCTGGTTGCCCAGTTCAGTCAGTGTTCATCGAGCTATCTTTGAGTGAGTTTGCTGTGTTATGCTTTGTATTGACGCTATAGAAGCGGTATTTCCGCTTGCTTTTCGAAGCTGGTTTTTTAAGTGCTGTGTGTAAATCTTTCATTGCTGAGTTTTGAGGGACTGTTAGTGTTATCCTTCGTATATATCCACTGAATTTGATATATACGAAGGATAACACTAACTATTAATATTGATTATTAAAATGACATATTGATTGCATATTGATTGGCATATTGATTATTCAAATGCCCGGGTCTCATAGTTTTCATACAATTTGAGTTTTTTCAAAAACTCAAATTGTATGAAAACTGTCACCTTCTATTCCTACAGGTGGTACAGAAAGGACAGCAGAAATGTTAATTTTTGAATTTGATTTAAGTAAATTTAACATAAAATGAGAAACTATAGGCTAACCTCTAATAAATATTATTATGTTTTCATCTTAAGCTATAACAGTTTAATTATATAAATTTGTTTTTTTCCATTAAATTTTATATATATGTCTCACTAATGTTTATTATAAATGAACATAAAACATAGATGATGGAATTTGAATGTTAACTCATATTATTTGAGTGTTTGTGAAGTATTATTTAGTGCCCGGTATTTTGGGTACAGTAAAACATTGGCAGACATTTATCTTTTGTAATTTTTTAAATATGAAAAAGCTATTTATAAACTCATAAAAATGCATACAGATAGGGAAAAGAATAGTTTAAAAGTGTCCATTAATTTTATTTCTGGGCATGCGAATTTGTGAACAGGAAAAAAATAATAATAAATTTTGTTTCATTGTACCCCAACTTCCCCTACTGCATCTACCCATTCCTGATCCGTGGCACGAACATAACGAATTGGACATGCACGTGCACGAGTGCTGATTTTGATTCGGGAGGAGGGGGCCTTTAACATGGAATTCTGTTGTTATAGGCTAGTAAAGCTTGTGTTCAGAGGAAAACATTATTCACAGAGACTAAATTAGAAATGTGGCAGACGTATTAGCTGCTACAGGGCTATAGAGCCCCAGGAAGAGCCCCAGCCATGTAATCATACAATCATACATGTCTATTGTACAAAGGTGTTAATTGTTTGTAAAAACTATCTTGCTTATCTTGAACAATTCTGTAAAAAGTTCTTGTCGGACATCGATTTTGAGTATCCTTGGAGTATCAGTAGAGTAGTCAAGAAGGGGGGATAGCGGAGTCAGACCCCCCCCTCCCATGAGCAATTTTTTGCCTTACAAAATGTATATTCTTCCCTCTCTTATCACACACACGTATACATATAGGTGAGTCGCAGTAGTCGTAACCCCCCCCCCCCCAATGAAAAATTTCTGGTTACGCCACTGCTTGGAATAATTTCACCATGGAATGGAAAGAATCGTGAAAACGTTTGTAGGTTATCCACATTTTGATTAAAAAGAAATTTCTATACCGGGGGTGGGGGAGCGACTAAGACATTCGGAAGGCCCAGGCTTAAGACTTTTCGGGGACCTCTATACAATCATACATTGATGACACATATATGTAGTCACCAATTTTTTAAGACTAGACCTTTAACTATCTTAATAATTCTGGGATCCCTGATAGCTGGGGATCCTAGCAGAAGCCCAGTTGGCCTATGAGGTAATCAGGATCTGTTTACATACTGTATGTTTTATGTAGACAGAATACATAAAAATACATTGGTATGAAAGGGGCCTCATGAAAAATGTCTGCTAAATGTTCTCATGTTGATACACCCGGGCTTTGCATATTAAACACAATATTTTAAAATTTTTATTGATCATTATCGCTTGAAATAGCTGTAATAGGCAAAAGGAATTACATTCTTACTGCTTGATCGGAATTTTTTTAGATCTGTCTCCCCATTTTTAGATCTATTAATACCATAATTTAAAATTCATATTAATATTTTACTTTAAAACTGAAATACAATAAAATAAAACTTGATTTTGTTAGTACTATTTGTGTAGAGAAACATTGGCGTCATATTAAGACTATAGAAAAAATATATGTATTAAAGTATGGAAAAATCTTTGACATTGCGGGACGGAAACTTTGAAAGCTAACAATACATTATTTCTGATTTATTAAATGTACTGAAAAATATTTTCATACACATAAATATATTCAGAAAATTAGTATCCGAAGTTAAGATAAATTTTTCTAATATGAAGTGGAAATTAAATGTTGCCACTGAGAAAAAATTGGCACGGTTTCAAAATTCTTTTATATATATATATATAAAAGAGGTCTTTCATTTTTGTTTACTAAGTAATATATATATATATATATATATATATATATATATATATGAAAAATATTGGGCACTGGACAGGGCAGACAGTCGGTGGACATTTGACTAATGCGCTGCGCATTGACAAATGACCGGCCGCCCGCGTTAGAGTAATAGTCGTGCCGACGAAACGGTAGACCGAGGTGCGCTGGGGCAGCTCCTATCTTCTTGGCTGTGGCTGTCAAAGTAAATTAGTAAGTAAACGCTCCTGGTTTAAAACATACTTTTATTAAGAGCTTTTCACGCAGAGTTATATGACAACAGAGGTCACGAAAAAGCTGCTATCTGAACGGTGTTTGAATTTTTATTAGCACGGGTCACGTGGTTTATAAAATAATCATATGTCCAGAAAAAGATGCATTTATTGATTATTAAAATGCCCGGGTCTCATAGTCCCTGTAAATTCTTGAGAGCTGCAGAGACCAGAAGACGTGGAAAAAAATGTGAGAGAAAAGCGCGAATTGCTTTTTTAATAAATTTAGAGCCAGAGACAAATCCTTTGTTTGAAAACGACAGTTTCTGCGCCCCCATACACACGCGTACACACACACACACACTTATACGTGTGTGTACATCCCTCAATAATGTAAACTTTAACTTACGCAAGTATTATGCAGATCAAATTGAATTATACCTTGATGGTAATCGAGCCGCATAAACACTATCCGTGGGCTTTTTACCCCCAACCCTACGAAAGTCATCACCTATATGTCGGTAGAAAAATTAGGGGATGCGAATATTTCGCTGCTGTCGCAGGTAGGACTTAAGTAGATCTTGCAGCGAACGTATAGCTTCATTACCTTATTTTACTTTCACAAGAAATTATTTTATTCATTTTTTTCCAGTAAAGCCATCATCACTTGTTTGCATAATCTTCCAATCTTTTAAAGCATTGATCCTGCAACATTTTCATGAGTTATAATGAAATGAAACTGAGATTTATTTATTTATTGTATTATTTTTCTTTATTTGCCGGTTGGGGACTCTGTCCTATTATTTTATTTCCCACTACTACAAATACTTGTTTCTTGAAACGTCTTATTCGCTTGTGAAATCCTGTGATACATACTATTAAGTATATTCAGAATATTACTCTGCTTTTGTAACGAGTTTATGGAACTTATTGATCTCCTTAATTTAATCTGTTAATTTGTAATGCACTTACCTGAAAGACCCTGTCTACGTGATCCCTTGTAGTATGATCTTCGATCATTGGTTCCACGGCTTTTCCCATCAGCTCATAAATTGATTGCACAATTCTAGTCACCTCGTCTTTAGTAATATATCCATCGCCATTAATGTCATATAAACTGAAAGCCCATCGTAGTTTTTCTTGTAATGATCCTCGCGCTAACACAGAAAGGCCAATTACAAAGTCCTAAAACAATAAAAATAATTTTATCATTAAGTTAAAATGTATACAGAAAATACTTAATCTGAAAAAGGTGGTACCCATATGTCACCTAAATTTATTGTTCATTTACGAAATCCTGAAATACCGCGTAAAAAAGCATGGGGTATAGTGTAAAATAAGTTGAACTACATACACAGTAGCCCCTCGTTATATCGCGCAGAAAAATGCGCGATATATCGGATGGCGCGATATATTCGGGGGTGGAAGGATACGGTAAAAAGTTTATTTTTATTAACATTATACACATAAAACAAGAAAGTTAACAAAAGTTCATGTTAAATACCAGAAATTTGAACAAAAAGTAACAAACTTATAAAGACAGAGAAATTTCATCTCATATTAGTTTTATTACACACGTGTATTCGTATTTTTTATTTTCTGCTTAAAAATATTGGGAGACATACAAAAAGCGCGATACATCCGAATGCCCGCTATACCGAGGAGGGATATAACGAGGGGTTACGTACGTTAATAACCCCTAAATAAACATACAAATCCTTCAAAAAACTGTGTACAATGCGGGAAAGCATACTATTACAGGGTTTCCATAGTTAAATGAACCCATTTTAAAGTAAGGTCAAGCTATGTTTAGAAAGGTTTGAAATTTTGTGCAAAATTGTGTTAAACATTTGTGTAAAATGTGAGAGCGAATATAAAATCCCAGAAAACTTTGGCACCAGAGGGCTTATTTTAATGAATTACATATTTATGACTGGTTCTTCATTTATAGTTTTCCGCTTTTTATCGGTAGCTCACTTTAAGACTATTAGATCCGTATTTCTAAAACAAATATAAATAGATATAAAATACACTAGAAATCCAGTAAGATGCTGAATTAACCGGGAAACAATATGGGTCGTTGTTGTAGATTCAAATTGATCTAGATCTACAAGCAGGTCATTGCCTTTCATACACGATTTTTATGTAATACAGCCTATGAACATTAGCCGTTGTATCAAGGACGTCCCCCAAAAAACATTTCACCGAAGAATGTGTCATCAGCCGCCACTCTTGTGATTTGCGGCTTCACCATTCCCATACTTCATTCCATCTGGAAAATCATTTGAAAATCTAGTAAGTCGTAATAATGCAAGAACTTTACCCCATGGGCACCCATAATCTGTAGAGAGGGCATTTTCTATGCTCTGGCTGTGACAAAAATAAGCGGGAGTAAGAGGTGGGGCTAAGAACTGCATGACTATTCCGAAGATGGGAATTGAAGAATTCCCATCTTCGGAACCCCTAATCCTTTTATCCCATCACCCCTATTCCTTTGAGCTAATCTTCGACAGCTTCCCCATTCTCCGAAGTGAAAAGGAACTGAAAAATAAAAGAGGAAGAAAGAAACAAACAGGCAAGCAAACGAAAAGCTTAAAATTCCTTTTTTTTTTAATAGAGATTTAGACAGTCTATGCTTTTATAGTCGAGAAAGATAATGGATATAGTTTTAATTTATACGAAAGATTACGCAAAGAAATACGATTTAGTGGGCAGAACAATTGGCAGTTTTGAATGCAGTTCAATGGACGGAAGCAAATAATTATAATAAAGTAATAATTTATATAGATAACCCCAATGTCAGAATTTTGTTGTGCTTTCTGCCACACGCTGCAGAAATACAAAAAATATTCTGCAGCACAATATATATTTATGCATACATGTATACACAAAGATGTGAGGTGCATTTTAACATCTTTAGTTAAAAATTACAATTACATGAAAAAGGTCTTCAGCGCATTTTACAACTCTGTAGAAGACAATTTGTCCGCACAGGATCGTTCTGTTTTTGCGACAGTGTCGCTGTGTTGTCCTGTTTCTGGCAGACTACCATCGAAGCCTATCATTCTCCATTGCTCTCGACTTCTATAACGTATGACAGCCTTTAGCTCACAATTGCCAATAGTCATATAGAATTTGTAATAGACTGGGTTAGGACTCATGTCGGGGGCAAGGGAAATAAAAGAGCAGACCGCTTGCTAAAGAGCCTTTGCTTTATAATTATAGCAATGTAAATGTAAATATTCCATGCCCTACTTCATGCATGGATTTACTCAGTAATCAGGAAATTATATATACTTGGCAATATGAATGGATTAACTTAAAAACTTGCCGTTATACGTATAATTTTATTAAAACTGTAAAATTTTTCCAAAAAATAATTCATCGTGTAATTATTCCTTTTCTAACTGAAACGGTTCCCAGCAAGCGCACACACGTTTAAATTACGTATTCCCGATGTCGAAATGTCGAAAATAGGTCGATGAAAAATTACAGCAAAAAATAGCGTTTAAAAGAGATCAAACATACAATTGTGTTGTCGACGTCATAAAGAGCCGTTCGATTTTGGTCAGGGAGGCGGCTATCTTCGACTGTTAATGTTGGTCGCCCTCAGGAGGTCTATGATCCGTCAATACATCGCCGATTTTCCGCTCATGGCTTGGGCGGTCTGAGAGACCCCCCCCCCCCAACCAGCCAAGAAGGAACACGATGGAGCATCGAGAAATTTTTTCAGCTTACTTAATAGTCAGTTGAACGTCGAATAAACAGTGCAGGGGAGACAGAATTTACGGGGTCCTTTCTCACGACCTTTGACATGTCCACCCCAACCGTTTTCTCAGAAAACAGATGCTTTTTTTTGTGTGTGTGTATATTCGTTCATGGTTCGCGTGGCTCGTACTTCGCAGTTTTTTATGCAAGGGCAGAACTCGCTCCAGCGTGTAGTCAATGGCTGAGCTCAGCTGCGCTACACAGAAAAGTAAAATTTCCATAGTTTTAACTATAACAGTGGATATTTTTCAAGTATCTCTTGGAATATTTTTCGAGTTCAGTGCTAACACGATTTATCGTTAGCTTGGCATATTAATAAGTTTGTCTGGCTCTCTTTAAATTGTGTTGGCCGGCGATGTTATTAAAGTTTATCGGGGTAACTACAAATTTTAATTCCAGCCATCAAAATTTTAGAGGTGAGTTAAATAATTATTTAACTAATAATTATGTGCTTTGTTTCTTTTATTCATTTTCTTTTAAATTGCTAATTATAAGTCTTCTTATTTGTATTATAGAGTGAAATATAAAGGTACGATTTGCATAAAATCAACTGTTTACCTTAAGCATATGAAATATTTTTTCTCATTATAAGCACGAATTTACTTAATGTAAACTTACTATAACAAAAGTCAACTTATTATTGCATTATGGCATAACTTACAATGAAACAGATTAAAGCACTTTATGCAAAGTTTTTTTCTTTCTTTTTAAATTGTATACTAATATGTGTGCATTTAGTATGTAATTTAAACCTATTTGGAGTAGTAAAATTGAACAAATCAAAGAATTAAGAGAGATAAATAAAAAACTGTTTGTGTAATGAAATAGACAGAATTTTTCTCGTGGGAGGGTGAGAGGGGGGGGGATTTGTAGATAGAAAACTTGTTCATATTTTATTACAGGAAAACTATAATAAACTATGGAGATAAAAAAGCAGGCTTATTCGTCTAATAGAAGTGGTTCCTTGACGATTTCGTCGAATCCTGACAGTTTATAAACGTAGTAATTATGCCGGAATTCCAGACATTTAGAGAATATGTCAGTCACACACCATTTACATACGTCGCTTCTTGTCGGGTGCACATGCCGTTTAAAAGGAAACACTTTATATTTCTAAATATAATACACTATACTACTAGTTGTTAGCTAATGAAAAGCAATTTTGAATTAAATGATTAGAAATAACAAGTTTTAAATTAACTTCTAATCGTTTAGATAACGTTATAAAATTTATATTCATAAAAGTTTGAACATATACAAAAATATATTAAAGTTAAAATATAATCTTGATTTTTAATTTAACAGATAAGTAACTCGCACGAACAACTTATGTCACTAATTTACATTTTGAAGGGTTTCCATTTTTTCACCCGGTGTTATTATTAATCGTTTTGGCTGTATTAGGTATTTTTAATAAAAGTGTGCAAAAAATTATTTAATCTACTCTTATAAACTATCTAAATATTTTCATATATTGATTAAAAAGTAACCTTTTTTATATAAAATAAGTAAATTATATTTACTGTTAGAAAAATTGCATTTTAAACTGTATTCCTTACTTAACTAAATTTACTAATATTTTATTTAATTTTTAAGTTACTTTTTCACCAATATATGAAGATATTTGGATTATTTATAACATTGAATTAAACAGCGTACCCCCCCCCCTTTTATTGAATATACCTACAGTAAAAAAAATTCCTAAAATGTACCGTGGGGAAAAAGTAAACCCTTTAAAATGTAAAATAGAGACATAAGCTATTTATGCAAGTTACTGATCAATTAAATTTAAAAAAATCAAGATTATATTTTTCTTTAATGTATTTTCTCTCTGTTCAAATTTTTATGAATGTATATTTTACAACTTCATCTAAACGACTAGAAGTTAATTTAAAACTTGTAATTTCTGCACATTTAATTAAAAATTACTTTTTATTAGCTAACAATCTAATATTAAAATGTATTATATAGAAATATAAAATGTTTCCTTTTTAAACGGCAAAACTTCACAAGATCAGAACAGTTTGAATTTCCATTCCTTCACGACGTATGCAAATGGTAGTTGTCTATTCTCTGAATGTCTGGAATTGCGGCATAATTACTACGTTTATAAATGGTCAGAATTCGACAAGTTCTGCGAAGTCTTTAAAGAACGACTTCTATTAGACGAATATAAGCCGGTTTTCTCTGTCCTGTTGGAGCGATTCGACAACGTATAACATAAAATCAACCGCTATGAGCTGAATTTTATAAACGGATTCCGAGAATCTGTCTCCCTTTGCCGTTATAGCAACGAGTGTTCGACCAATATCGGGGATTTTCTCTTCCTGGCGGTCACCCTTTTCCATTCTTACGCCGTAGTTAAGCGAGATTGTTATCTCTCACGGTCACCCCTCGCGGGTAATACACCGTCGAGAAGTTCAGCGCTCGACGGGCAAACAGGTAGACATATCCAAGGATTTTTAACGTCGATGATTACGTCGAAACTAAGTCGACGGCGACGTTAATTTTATGTATCGTGGCTGGCTGGGTTATTCTCTGACATATACGTAAAATATTAAAAAACAATCATCTATGTATAGGCGGTCGTCAGGGGGTTGTTACACTACATTTTTGAAAATTGTCCTATGGTGACGTATCACTTCAGGTCTTAGAGTAACATCGATTTATATCAAAAATTTTCATTTTTAACGAAATACAAAAACCACTTAGGGCAGATATGAGTGATTTAAGCTGAATTTTAGAAGTTATATTTGCAATACCTGAGATGAGAAATTTACGATAACATAGTACTAGCGTAATGTGTAATATGTGGATGTATTTACGTCTTTTTATGGGGATGTTCCTGTTTTTAATAATGTCTAATTATCATTATTTAAATTAGGCTTACAATCAGGGTGTCAATGATTTAAATCGGTGATTTTCATCATGATTTAAATCAATTGATTCTATAAAAAATCATTGATTTAAATCAAGGATGCACAACCTCTGGCCCACGGGCCATTACTGGCTCAAGACACACCGGTTCCATTCACTCGCCAACATGATTGCGCGTTGAAAAACACGAATCGAAACCCATGAATTCGATTTATAAGAAAAGGAATTAATTATGAAAGTTTAATTGTTTTAGATTTTTCTTCAATTAACATGACATCATAAAATATTCAGTGGTAATAATTGACTTTTATGAATATGTGTCATCATATTTTTATGAACTTTTATTGGACAATTGAGTGATTCTACAGTATTGTGATCGTTTGTGTCATGTCTGCAATAAGTTCAGTTGGTCATAACAGCACAAAAAATTGAATTAGGTAAAAATTTCCTTTTTTAATAAACAATGTAACTTACTATTTACAAGAAAAAAGAACAAAGATATTCACTTTCCTTTTTAATTATAATCGATCAAACTTGTCCGTCAATGAAAAAAAAAAAAAAAAAAAAAACGTGCCTCTGATATCTAGGAAATAACAGGTGTGGAGCTAGTATTTCTGAGTGTCCTAGAAATTTGAATCCAAAATACATTTTCTAGTTCAGGAAACTAAAAAATTCTAGGTGACTCGTTTGGAATATTCTAAGTCTACTGCCTAAAAGTTCTGGTTAAGTATTCCGAACGAGTTACCCAGAATTTTCTCGTTTCCTGAATTGGAAAAAATGTATTTTGGATTAGACTTTCTTGGTTTTGAAAATAATTCTATATCTCACCACTAGAAAGTCTTGTTTTAAAAACTAAAATTTATAGAAATTTTAAGCAGAATATTTAGTTTCCTGAAACATAACTCTTTTGTTTCAACGAATAATTTCTGAATTCTTAAATTTCTGGTTTCATGAACTAGAACTTCCAGTTCTCCTCCACTGAAAGACAGATCTGAGGATTACAATTTATAAGATACCTTGATTGGAATATTTAGCTTCCTAAAACAAAACACTGGTTTTTGACTAATAACACTACTCAACAGTCATTTTGCTTCTGGGATGTAATACATCAATTAGTATGTATTTTAGTGTGTAGAATCCGAATCTACCTTTCAAAATGCTATAGCGTCTAGCACGTAAGATTTTTGAGTTTTTAAGGATTTTTATTTATTTTTTTCTTAATTTCACTACTTTCAGTTCTTTTATTTTAATGTTTAATTTTTATTTTTTTTCTCTAAAGTTTGGTACAAGAGTGCTATAAGATCAACAAATTGTAACTTGATGTCAGATGTTACACAGGCTAGGGTTGTTCATTAGATGGACAGATAATCCAGTAGTGCGAAATAAACTTTATGACCTAGTGAATGTTGAAACACGCATCGTGCAATTACTACCGTATTTATCTCAGCCTAAGAATATATTGAGAGTTTTTTTTAATAAGTGAGTGTTTCAATTGAGAGGTATTTTTATTTTAAAATTGCCTTATGCATATATTTAAAACTTACATTTACTAAAAATAACAACTAGTAAGCATAGTTGCTGTCTTAACCACCCCGACAACTTTTGTTATGTCTGTGGGAAATTCACCCCAAAAGCCCCCAAAAAAACAATTACTGATTTGATTAAGAAGACCTATAAATTATATTTTGATAGTCCTCTTGGTAATCAAGATAAAACTTTTGCGCCTCATATTCGTGCATAACATGTACTACTATTTTAAGCAAGTGACTGAAAGGAAAACGCCGAGCTATGCAATTCTCAATTCCTATGGTGTGGAATTAGCCTAAGGATCATTTTTCAGCCTATAACTTCTCACTCATGAATATTGCAAGTCATTCTCTATCAAAACTAGACATAAAATAAAGTATAAAATGTATCTTCAGTGCATTTGCCGGTGACATAATGAAAGGTTGCCTGTTCCTGCCTGTAATATGCAAGACATAGAATCAGAAATAATGTCAAGTGAATCTGAAGACGCTGATCAAGAACCTGTAGAAAATAGTCCCCTCATTCTCAAGATTTTTCGCCTCAGCTCTTTAATCAAAAGGATTTGAACAATTTGGTTCGTGATCTAAAACTTTCAAAACAGCAAGCTGAACTTTTGGTGTCGAGACTGCAACAACGAAACCTTCTAGCTCCAGGTAAAAAATTTCCTGTTTGAGATCAAAAGGTACTTCATTCGCTCAATATTTTGACATGCAGAATTCAGTGTGTGTATGTAGAGATGTCAATGGTCTGCTGATGCAACTAGGTGTACAACAGTGCCGGATTAACAATATAGCAGAAGTAGCAAATGCTACGGGCCCCGCGCCTTTACCTTAAAAGTTTTCGTTCTCCCCCCCCCCCATGATCTAGCTTTTTAAACACTTTCCAACTAGGTAGAAAAGTGTTTAAGATTTCGGTTTGTCTGTCTGTCCGTCCTTGATCTAACGAAAATATGCATTGATTTCTACGAAATTTACATGTTATTCTTATCTACAGTACCATGTACCCTATTGTACACTGAAAAAAAAACATGCCTCTGACATCTAGAAAATAATTGGGGACTAGAAATTCTAGGACTATGTGATCCCTATAAATTCTAGATCAAAGAACGAGACAGTTCTAGTTAAATATTCCGAACGAGGTGTCCAGAATATTCTAGTTCCCTGAACTAGAAAAATTGTATTTGGGATTTGAATTTCTAGGTTTTGAAAATAATTCTGGATCTCAGACTGGAAATTCTGGTTTTAAGAACTAGAATTTATAGATACTTTGAATAGAATATTTAGTTTCCTGAAACAGAACTCTTTTGCTTCATGAACTAGAATTTCCAGTTCCCCTCCACTGAGAGACAGATCTGAGGATTAGAAGTTACAGATACCTTGATTGGAATATTTAGGCTCCTAAAACAGAACATCGGGCTTTGACTAATAATTTACGGACACCTCTTTCAAAACTTCTAGTTTCATGGACTATAATTTCCATTTCCCCTCCACTGAGAGACATCCCTGAGAATTATAATTTATTCATTTATTTCATTAAAATATTTAATTTCATAACTAGAAATTGCCAGTTCTTTATCACTGAAAGATCTCAGAACCAGGTCGAAGGTAATACACATGAATCAAAGCATGGAATAACCTACCTTCACAAATTAGAGAAATCCAAGTACCTTTGCAATTTAAACAAAAAAGTAAAATGTACTTTGCCTTTTACCTTTATATTCTTGAATAAGATATAATATTTAAGGTCTTTTAATTTAAACCAGATACTTTTTAGTATCTTTTGGGCTAACTCTGCTTGTTCTTAATTTCTTTCAGTTAGTACAACTGAATATTACATAGCAACGTAAAAAACACTCAAAATACTGGTGTTAAACGATAAATTAAATAAAAACTTTGTGGGAAAAAAAACACTTATTTCACAGTTTTTCTTTTTTTTTTAAATATTACATAGTTTTTCAGGAAACTTGCTTGCAATCACACTAAATACTTCATTTTGTGGATTTCAAATGCTAATTAAATACTCTGCAGAAAAAGGCATTTAAAAAAAATCTCAATAACGAATGTTTTCCAATAATACTTTTTTGTTTAATATAGTTTTGTGACAGTGGCGTATACAAGGGGGCCAATTTGGGGATTCAACCCCCCCCCCCTTGTGAAAAATTTTTAAATAAAATGTCCATAAATTTTGAAATTTTAGCATAAATATTACACATTTTAACACAAAGTATGTCTATACCCCCCCCTGAAGGAAGTCTGCGTACGCCACTGTTTTGTGATATAATTTACTTAATATATTTTTCCACAATATCAAGTAAAGTTGCAACATCACCAACAATTTTCCAGAACATACAATTTTCAACATTAGTTTAAAAATATCTGGAGTGACCCTACCCGACTTCTTCAACACTTCATCTCTACAAAGTGTTAAAATTTGATTTAACTCAATTGGATGTAGTGTTAAGACACTAGTACACTTCAAATAATTTGAGTCTGTTGGTAAGTAATACTTTTTTTACAGCCCTGCAAAAGGCTGTAAGCCTACACACAGCAAAATCTATACAGTATGTAAGATAGTGACCTATAATCTAAATACCCAATTTGAATACACCATTTAGACCAGGGATGGGGAAACTACGGCCCGCAGGCCAAACCCGGACCGCCGGAAGGTTTTATCCGGCCCGCGATTGGAATTTTAATTTGCCGGTAAGACGGAAATTGAAAGAATATATATATTTATATATTATAAATCCATATTAAGAATTATGAAGATGGCTTGAAAAAAGTGCACTTTTAGTTCGAACGCAGATTTCAAGATTTCAGTGCCATTCAAACAGATTTGGATATTTTTACCATGCCTTTCAACGTAAATTGTAAAGCAGTGAGGTCAGATTTGCAGCTTGAATTAATTGAATTGCAATCTAACAATCATCTCAAGCAGTTGTTTCTAAATATGCCAGAGTTTTACTTTCGATAAAGATTTGTAAGTTTCCCAAATTTAATATCTCATGCCCAGAAAATCAGTGCTATGTTTGCTTCATCTTATATATGTGAACAAGTGTTTTCAACTATGAACTTTAGAGAGAATTCTTTCAGAAGTAGACTGACAGATGAGCATTTAGCCTCGTTCCTTACAATCAGTGCATCTCACTTCGAACCTCAATATAAGGAACTTTTAAAAATGAAATCACTAATTCGTTCATCTCATTAACATATTTAAATTGTAATAGTACTTGTATATTGTTTTTAAAATTTTAGAAAAATTTATCTTGGCCCGCGAACGAAAAAGTTTGCCCATCCCTGATTTAGACAGTAGCAGACTAATAACGGTTTTATAAAAATTATTTATATTACTTACTCACCAGGCTTATCTTCATTTAGATTGTAAATATAACCCATAAAACAATAAAAAATGAAGTTTTATTATCATTTGTTCCTTAAATCATGTCAATGTACTCCTTTTTCTCAGAAAACTATTTATTCTTAAAAGTAATAAAATACCTACCTTTTAAGTTATTTTTAATGTTTAAAATAGTCAATATGATAGCCAAATAATGTGCTTGTGTAATATTTAGTTTAAAAAGGAAATGTTGTTTATAAGATAATAAAAGTTTTATCTTTTTAGTAATTAATGACTAGGATCTTATACTTTTTAAAGTACCTTTTCTCTCTTAATTTAATTGCACACATATATGCAGTTAGATGACGAATATTGAGATGACAATTTTTAATTTGTAAATTCATCTCAATATTACTAATACTTAATGTTCCAGGGAACCTATATATCTTACAGATATAAGAGATGCTTTATACAGTTAATTTTCAATAATTTACAACAATAAAAATGACTACATATTACAAGTGTAGGCAAAGTTTTTATTGATGAACACATATTTATAGATTGTTTACCATTTTTTTTCAGTAAAATACTCAATATTTGGATGCAAATAACTACATGGTTTACACACAGAATACACTGAAATATTAAATATACTAAGAAAGATATTTCATTAAACCTTGAAAATGTTTTTGAAAACTAAATGAATAGTTTTAAGACACTATTAATGAATCGGGAATTGAAATTTTATCAACAGCACATACAGTTCTTCTAAATTTACCAAATATAATGACATTTAAAATAAAACATTTTAACAAATGATTTTTTACTTTTCTCAAATCATGCAAAATGAAAACAGAACATCCACAAATGAACCATACTTAACTGCATTGTCAAATTAACAAAGTAACCTTTTCTATTTCTCATCTGGAGAATATATTTTAGCAGAAAAACTAGCGTCAAACAATTTGATTATTTAGTAAAAAATTTTCATGATGAAACTGAGTAACATTTTAAGATATATGCAAGATAAACAATATACTATACAATATATATTTTGAAAGCAACCATAAATATTTTTAAAGAGACATGACAATGTTTTCTTTTTCCGCTGTCCAGTTTTGTTTGAATACAGAAACTGAAAATGTATGAAAAGAGTAACATATACAAATGTTGAAAATTTTTAAAGGGCTGGCGATATTTATGGAATAAGTAAATTATGATAATTACTAATTACTCATAATTATTATTTATATGTAGTATTAATTATTCATTCATCTCCATTTCTCATTGGGGATTTATTATTATACAACCATTTAATTTTTAAAATATTCAAAAAAAATATGTAATACATTTTTTAAAAAAGCAACACTTTTAGTAGGCAAAGCTTCTTTTTATGAGTTGATAGTGCTTATAATTGAATTAATGACTTATAATGCAACTGCACATTTAAAAGATTTCAAAAAAGCTACCTCTTAAAATTCATGTACACTGTATAAAAAAAAAGTTAAACTTACCAATTATTGTTGAGTATATGTAGACTTAAGCTTTGACAGATTTTTTTCGCAATTCATCATTTAAATTTTCTTGTATAATTATTTATAAATATATTTGATATGATTTTTATACACTTATGAACTAAAGAGAATGGTTGAGATTTGCCACTTTCACATACAAATTGATAAAAAATTGTAACTCATCTAATTTTACTTTAGGTAATTCACATAACAAATATTGCTGAAGTTTTAAATAATGTTCCTCATATTTACTATCAATAGAGATGTTAAAAAATTTATAAATCCAGATGTGCACAGAAAAGTCAGTAGGCCAGCAAAGTACACCACTATGTAAAGACATCAAGTAATTTTTTGCTTTTCATACAAGATCCTGCTGCAGTATGAGCAAAATATCCAGCAATATAAATTAAAACTTTCAAATTAGATTTGCTCACTTTCATTGTATCGCATAAAAGCAAAACATCTAAAAATATGTCAGGTAGCTTCCGAGAATATTTATCATATTATCAAACAAATATTCGCAGATTAAAATTAATATTTCAGTAGTGTGTTGCAATGAAAAAAATGTTTCTTTTGCCGATTTCGAATTTTCCACATCCACTCCAGGCTTTGCAAATGCAGGAGCAGGTAGATTTTCCAATTTGTCAAGCCACTTACAAAAACTGTAAATTATGGCATTCATGATGAGTCAGGGATCATAAAATAAATCACGTTTATGTTTCCCCTTGTGCGGTGTCTTTACACTGGCAATTTTCCACCATTTTGGAATGACATCAATGAAATGTAAAGCTCCGGTGACATCTTTATCAATGCTCTTTTTTTGCTGCTGATCCAGTAGATAATGAGACCATAAAAGGACTAAAGAAGGTTTGATTAGACTCCTGCTGATTAATCCCGCTATTCTGTTTCATCTGAAAAAAAAAAGTAATAAAAATCAAGATATATGATAACTAAGCCTAGGATTGCAATTGCAAATATCATGCTTATATAACAGATTTTTGTAAAAACATAAATTCAAAATAAGCTGTCCCAAAAATATGTATGGACAATGAAACGGTTTACGTTTATGGGTCATTTTCAAACTTCAGTGACATTTGCTGTCCGTGTGTTAGTTTTTTTTTTTTTTTTTTTAACAATGTATAAGAATTTTTTTTTTAATCACGGTTTTATTCAAATAGTTTCTAGTAGTGAAACAACACATTAAAAAGAATAGTAAAAGTATTAGCTCGAATATAATGTGACCTTGAAATTTTTCATCAAGATAAGAAAAATCTTATATTTAGACCTCGAATTTAGCAAGGTTAGGTTTTTAACAGAAAATGATCAGTCAAAAAAATCCTCTTATATTCAGGCTAATACGGTATTTAATAATACATTTTTTAAAAGAAATGAGTAGAGATGAAACCAAAATATAGCTGTCCAAATCATAGAACAAGAAACGTATTATGCAGAATTACTGCCATAAAACTAAAATTTCTTCCGACATACTTTAACATTGTAAAATAGAGTTTAAATTACATTATGAAAAGGTTTTTATAAGGTTTTAAGAAAAATACAAGATTTTTTTTTATAACTAAACATAGCTTTCGATAATTAAATATTTTGTGTGTTAAAGTTAAATACAGCTGTCCAGGCATTGATTTCATGTACATTATTTTAAACCTTTTAAACAACAAAATTGAAATTTGAGAATTCTAACATCTGTTTACCATTAGAGCATGGTTGAATTTACATCTAAGCAGACATCTTGAGATTTTGGAATTCGACTAAAAAAGCAAAAGCCTGTTTACGATAAGTATTTTTATTGCATGTTATATCTATTACCTTAATTCGTTGTACACAATATATTTGTTTATTTGTTAATTCAACTGATTAATTTAGATCATTAGATTCTTAGTCCAAATTACAGTCTCTTTTCATGTTCTTGTTGAACTATTTAAAGTAGTGGTTCCCAACTCAAACTGCGGCCCACTTTTCCACTTCCAATTTACCTACAAACCACTTACAAGAATTCTATCGGGGGGGGGGGCGGATAAAAATCTAACACAAACAAATCTTTTCGAACAAATTGTAATGATAAAATGAAAAATTACAAAGAACGCATAGAATGTTATTTCCACTCACTCAATAATGCTGATAATAGTTAATCAACCCTGTTTTACTTATAGACTAAGCTAAAAGCTTGGCTATATGATGCTACAATATTTCATTGAATTGTATTTAATATTGTGCCTGCCTGTATTTTCCCCTTTTTTCAAGTATTATTAATTTTTTGTTCTCTCTAAAAAGAAATATGCTTTTTGTCTTTTCACCTCATGAAATTATGAAAACACAAATACTTTTAAACATTCACTCGCTTTGCAGACCACTTAGAACTTGTTCGTGGTCCACCAGTTGGGAACCTCTCATTTAGACTCATGAATTTTTCTTTTTTGAAATGTCATGTCTGTTATGTAATAAGTAACAGACATGGAAAACATGGTTACAGACATAACATGTTTAAAAGGTTTGAAATTGGGTATTCAAGTGTTTTGTGTAATGGCAAAACTGCACAAGAGACATCTACCTATGGGGTGTGCGCCTTGGTGAAGGCCCGAAAAAAATAGTGTCAATTAAAATCTCAAAAAAATATATGCATATACAGCAATCTATCCCCCCCCCCTCTTGCACACAGCGTAAATATTTAAAATTTCTCAAACGACAAATGATTATCACAATTACTATACAACGTTTGCCATTTTTTTACCTAATTATGGTAATATTAAGAAGTTTATTGCTAATCACAAAGCCACATTTAATTACTTAAAATTATGTTCTTTATAGCTGCTTGTTCATAATTTTTGAATGATTTATTTATTTTAATATCTATATCAAGATATATTAAAAAGAAAAGAACATGTACACATTGCATTTCGTAAATCAAGAAAACAAAACAGAAAAATTTCGACTGCAATGCAAGATTACAATCACGCAAATAAAAAATGATTTCCTTCTATGCGGAAAATTTCACCAATCGCTACCGATTAGCGAAATTTCTCCGTACAGTCCTGCAGATCACCATGCGAGGGCCCGAAGACAGTGCCAAATAAGGCGTTTGGAAGCCAAGTTAATGCCGTGTCAATATGGCTTTTGTGCTCTAAGTCAAATATGTAAAGCTGGTAAACGGAGAAAAAATGCCAAATTCAGGGCAAACCAACCCATGACTCATGCATGGTTTAGATAGGGAAAATTCATAACTATCGATTTTTTTAATAGATAGCATTAAAATAGACTAATGCGTACATTTTTTCAAAGGTAAATTATTAAAAGAGCTGTTACATACTTGGAAGATACTTTGATTTAGGTGGTGATTACTCGATGGGGCCAGTTATTACTTTACTAAATGCTGATAAAATCAACAAATTTAATAAAATGTCAATTCATGATTACTAACAGGCCCCCCAGAAGTTTATGGAACTGGTATTAAATCACCCACTATACATAACATAAAAATAATTCTTTTACACAAGTTTATTAACTATAGGTAGTAGCTTAACTTTTTTCAGTTTTGATAAATTTTTACTTTGCCTGCTTAGTACATATTGCTTAACAACAAAAATCTGTCATTTTATTATGGTCATTACAGGATCTAAATTCTAGCACAAAACTACAGCTTGGGTATAAGTCAGGGCCGTAATCAGAGGGGGGGGCTAAGTCCTACCTAGCAGGCTTTCATCAGCCCCCCCCCGTAAGATTTTCAAAAAATTTTGTAAATTTACAGATAAATACGAAAGTTTAGAACCGAAAGATTTTTAACAATCGTTAAATTTCACGAATTTCACATCTTAAAAATATTTCTCGTTTGGGGGGAATTTCTCATCACAATGGCTAGATTTCTATAAATACGGTTAATTATTTTGCTACTCTTGGTTGCATGTAGTACCAAATTTTGGATTTTGCCGAGAACACAAAATTGCCACTCTTCCTTTAAGTCCGTTTCACAAGGCAGGGATTTTGAGGGGCAGTAAAAACTTAAAACTTTCGACGTGTTCATGTTTGCATTCAAAAGGGTGGCAAACATTTTAAACATTTGTTGTAAGGAATGATAATGTGAAAATTTTGAATCGAATTGTTTTTCAAAAATAAAATTATTGCAGGATTAAGTAGCATGGTATTTCTTAATTTTAGTTTTACCAGACACAAAGTTCTAACAGTCCAACAGTGTTGGAAAGGGTATTTAACTTCAGAGCCGGCCTGAGGGGCGTGCGGGGCCCCAGGCGAAGCGCAAGAGCAGGGCCTCTTCTCTATCATGTCTTATGAGGTAGCAAAAACATCGCCAAGGAGCGGGGCCTTAGGCGATCGCCCACATTCGTACCCCCTTGGGCTGGTCCTGTTAACTTAAACGCCACACTTAAACAAGTTTCAAGCAATTATACTTTCATGTTAGAATAGTTGACACATCCTTCCGATTAAAGGGTAATAACAAAAACCAGCGGGTACTCTTTTATACTTATCACCGTGTATAATATTTATATTTTGCTTCATTTAGATATTTAAAATGAGAAATAATTGCATTTTTCATAAATTTTCATTCAAAAGTTTGATAGTTAAATTTATTTTACTGATCCTTTTTAATTGGTACTAGTATTTAATGGACTACAAAAGGTACAATTAACTAGTAACTATGTCTTATAAATTATTGTTGCACAAAAATTACTCAAACCAATATCCAGTACTGCATTCGCTCAAAATATCATTTGAATATTTTTCATGGAATCTCAATGAAGAAGTTATTAGCATAATGAATGTTAAATATTTTTAAAATTTGGCATTTTGTGAAGCAAATATTCTAGAATAAATATACAAACTGAAAATCAGTCTCTTTCCGTGCCCCTCTGGGCTAAGTCCAAAGATCTGTTAAAATATATTATGAAAGTCTAATGAAAATCATGTAGCCTTTTACTAAGGGGTGTATTGCGGGAACTACTCCCTGTCCTTTTTAATCATCGCTCATATAGATTTTATCAGTAAAATGATTAATTACATTAATTGGCATAAATGATTATATTAATTAATTATAAAATGATTTTGCGCATTCTATCCCCCTGTTTCAGGTACAAAATTGCCCCCACCTTGAGTAATTTCTGGATCCGCTCCTGACCTTTGTGGATCAACGTGCCTTTTTTTTCATAAGAAATGTTTAATGAGACCATAGACGCACTGTCAAGTAATTTTGACTTAGTGGCCGTTCGATCGTGATACTTCATGGTGAAATTTATTATTTTTAATTAAAATGCAAACTGTTTTAATCAGTGGCGTGCCCAATATATTGTGTTGCATGCCGTTTATGGCTCGCATGCCATTTGTTCCCACCCCTGTTCCAAGCCAAGGGCGAATTAAAGGGGGGGACAGAGGGGGCAACTGCCCTCCCACCCGAGAAAAAGAAATTAATGTAAAAGATCCTATTTTACTTCCATAAAATGGATGTATATGTCAATCTTCTAACTAACCGCCCCCCCCCGACAAACTTGCATTAATCTGCCACCGTTCTAAGCTTTACCTAACATTTCATCCTGGTTAAAACCTGGTGCAAGTCCCTCTAAACGACACATTTAATGAGGTGAGCTTTTCTCTCTTGGCAAGCTTAACTTTTTCCGAAACCAGGAGTATAAATGATTTTGCAATTCAGGCCATGAGTTTTCTTAAAAAAACAATAGTACACAAGAAACAGTAAGAGATTTAAAAACAAATTAACCAAAATTTGTTTTCTACTGTACACACAGAAATAAAAAATGAACTAAGTATGCATAATATAGTCAGTAATGTATGAATCTGTTTGCTTATAACAAAAACTAGGTTATAAAAAGCAAATATTGCAGTCACTTCATGCTTATTATAAGAGAATTCAACTATAATAAAGTTTTACATTTTCAATGACATAAAAAAACTCTTTTCAGAAGTTCATGGTGAATGTTGACATTAGCTTGTGTAAGTGATAAATAATATTACTAACAAATATTTCAAATATACACCTAGTCACTCTGTTCGGTAGTTTTTGATCTTTCAGTTAAAATATACATAAATATTTGGTTGTTCAAATGAAAAGTATGAAACGTAGTAACATTTTAACCATTAATATAATTGCCTATGCCATTATGGGAGTGCATAGTCGGGAGGTGGAAAAATTAATCTCTGGGAGGCGCAGAACATTTGCAGGGGGCATGAGAAAAACAAGTGAACAGTAAGTAGTAATGCATGTTTAAAAGATCTTATTTTTACTCCAAAGCATCTATTTACACTTAAAATGTTTATTGAAACTTTACCGATAGCAATATTTTGTAGAAAAGGCAACTGAAAATACAACAATAAAACGAATGTAAACAAATGCCTGAAAGATTAATTTGCCGATTGATGTATTGCTCATTAATTTTAAAAACTGAAGTCTGTTTACATTTGTTTTTAACTAGATGGTAAGTAATATATGAGGATACGTCTGAATTTAAAATTCCTAAGTTAATAACAAAGTAAAATACTTGCAACGAGACTTACCTTTTACAGGGGGTTGACGACATCGACATAACTTCAAATATGCTTCAAATATGGTGAAAATATGCTTTAGCCCACTGCTTGGCTGCTGTCAACAAAAACTAACGAGTTGATTCTGGTGAACATCTCCAGAATTACAATATATAATTTTAAGTAGTGGAAAGAATAATAAAATGAAAATAAACACGAAACGAATCGCTGTCAGCCATTGCTAGCGTACAGCGAACGAAACTTGAACTTGACGAAACACTGTGACGTCACGTCACATCACCTTGCGAAAGGAGATACGTTTATACGTTTTCAGAGCTTCTAGTTAAGGCGCCTAGATAATTTCTATATCTCTTAGCTATAGTATGCCGATGAAAATATTTGTAAATCGATCCGTACACGAGAATATAGTTGCATAACCGAGAATCCAGATCATGAGTGTACTCCAGAAATCGAACGATAATTTCTCGTACACAAACTAGACATTCTGGTGTGATTAGCTACCATGCTACGGACTAGAAATTCTAGACTATTTCGTCTATACCAGTTGAGTGTATCACCTACACGCATCATTATACTATCTATTCTTCTAGTTTTGGGACACAGAAAACAGCCACCTATTCGTTCTAGATGAGAGGGGTATATTTTTTTTCTCCGTGTAAATGATCTATGTAGCATTTATAGTTTTCCTACATGAGCAGTCAAAATATTCCCAATACATTGCGCTCTATGGGAAGTTATTCTTTAAAGCGTATCATCCTACTATATACTTGCGCTGAACCCTAACTTCAAGACAAAACTTTTTTCGCCATTACTGCAAAAAGATTACAAAGTCTAGGACAAAAAGCCTAATAACTTCTACACCGTTTGTAGAAGTTATTAGGCTTTTTGCCCTTTTGTTAAAAGTCTTTTCCCCCTCTCCTCTCTTTTGTTTTCATTGGTTCTTTATGATGCTCTTCTTTGCAAATGTTTTACGCCATACGTGTCTCATCCCAACGCCATTTAAGGTTTTTCCATGCTCCGATCAATTTGCGCACCAAAAAAGTGGGTGTTGCTTTCGAAAATTTCACAATTTTGTCACTGTAACCGTAACTGTGAGAGCTTTATTGTTTTAAATCATCACAATCTGGACCCCATACATTGTTTTATTAAATAACAATAGTTTTATTAAATAACTATATCTAAACTTTCATTTCGATTGGTTGAACGGTTCGGCCACTAGGGACTCTTATATAGGGGAAGTTTCTTTTAGACCACCATGTATATATTAAATGCGGCTGTTGCATGCCTGCATTATTTAGTCAACTCATTAAGTAGGCGAAACTGAATGAGTATTCTAAAGTCAGCAATAAAGACACACACAAAAGTATACTCAACAATACTGTGGAACAAAAACACAGTACTCAGAAAAAAATTTAAGGGAGCATCCAAAAGGTGGGAAAAGCAGAATTTTAAATAAAAGAAAAACAGAAAGAAAGGCTGTATCATTATCTTTTTGTTGACTAAAAGCGAAACTCGGACAAACGGAGGAGGGGGTATCCATATCCTTGCATCACCCACCTATGGCCTTTAGAAAATGTATTCCTTACCAATAATGTTACATATTTGTCTTTATTTGAAGAATGAATCCAGAAATAAACAAAATATTGAAAGAAAACTAAGTGTCAAAACAAAAGTACAGACTCAGGGTGTGATCAAGGACAATTAAAAGGAGGGGGTCGGAGGAGGTGACCGCCCCTCCCGAGAAAAATGAAATTAATGTAAACAATCCCAACTTACTTCCATAAAATGGATAATATGAGAATTTTTCATCCAAGCCTCCACCCACAAAATTGTATTAATCCGTCAGTGGACCGGATTATTCATTAGGCTGTAGCCTATCTGTCCCGATTATTTCAGGGACTTTTCAGTAACCGAATGAATTTTTTAATGAAGTTGTAATCAAACTTTTCAAAATGACTCAATAGAACGGAAATATTTTTGGCTATTTCTGAAGATGTCCTGTGAAAAGCGAGTTGACCTTTTGCATTTCCCGAGAGCTGAGATCCATAGGATTAGGATTGTAGGAAAAACGCGCCCCATAATAAAGATATTCCCCCACGAAACAATAATTTTTATTTAAATATTGGACATGAACTTATTTTGTTTTGCAGTAAATATGAGGATGCTACACTGCTGGCCATCGTAAATGCAACACCCTGAAGGAAGCATGCAAATAATATGAAATTTACAACATGCATTAGCTGAGGTGAGATATGCAAATGATTAGAATTTCAGCGCAGACGCACATCAAGCGCGCCTGTGGCGCCACCTCAAAGCGCTATTTAAGGCTTGGAGATTTCGACGGTTTCAAGTACAGCAATTGTGTTTTTCTTGCTTTTTTTTCAAAAAAACGATAAATTATGCCTCGTAGGAAACAACGATCATCTTTTGATCAAGTATCCGAGTTTGACAGAGGAAGGATAGTGGCATACCGAGATTGTGGGTTATCTTTCAGGGAAATCGGTCGTCGTATTGGACGAAACCAAACAACTGTGATGCGGATATGTGATCGTTGGGTGCAGGAGGGTACGACGGACAGACGTGATCGACCGCATCGACCTCAGTGCACCACGTCACGTGATGACAGGCAGATTGTACGCATGGCAGTGACGGACCGCTCAGTCACATCACGAACCATATCACAGCAGATTCAGTCTGTAACGCATCATCCAGTGTCTGCGCGTACCATTCGACGTCGTTTACAGCAGAATGGTCTGTCCGCAAGACGTCCGTTGCTTTGTCTACCTCTGACGCGGAACCACAGACGTCTCCGCCGCCAATGGTGCGATGAAAGAAGGATGTGGACGACAGAATGGAATGAAATTCTCTTTACTGACGAGTCACGCTTCTGTATGCAACACCACGACGGTCGGATTCGAGTCTGGAGACACCGTGGAGAGAGGATGCTGAACAGCTGCATTATGCACCGTCACACTGGTCCTGCACCGGGTATTATGGTATGGGGCGGTATCGGATATCTCTCTCGCACTCCTCTAGTACGCATTGCCGGTACTTTAACCAGCCAGCGCTACATCTCCGAGGTGTTGGAGCCAGTTGTCCTTTCTTACCTTCAGGGCTTGCCAACAGCCATATTTCAGCAGGATAATGCACGGCCACACGTGGCACGCATTGTCCAAGGGTTCTTCGTCAATCACCAGATTGAATTGCTTCCCTGGCCGGCGCGCTCTCCGGATCTTTCGCCGATAGAAAACATGTGGTCCATGGTTGCTCAACGACTGACCCAGAGTTCATCCCCAGCTGTCACACCAGATCAACTTTGGCAACGTGTGGAAGCTGCTTGGTCTGCTGTACCCCAAGAACACATTCAAAGTCTCTTTGAATCAATGCCGAGGCGTGTGGCAGCTGTGATCTCCAACAACGGCGGCTACTCTGGGTACTGATTTTGGCAGGAACCACGCTTCATAGAATGCTGTAAATTTAATCATTTGTTACTTGGTCAACATGTTATCTACACAATAAATTTTGTTGTGATATCTCTTGTTTTTCTTGGTGTTGCAATTTGGGTGACCAGCAGTGTATTTTAATCGGATGTTGGGCTGCCCCAAAGTTCTTTTGTTTTAGAGTAAAAGCGAGTGGCTTTGGCGAAATTCGAAGGTGTACAGAGTAGGGTGTAAGCCATCTTAGAAGGCTTTTGGTAGTTGGCTTCCTTTGTTTTTATTTAATTATTTATTTTACATTTTACAATATTTAAACAAAGGCGAATTTTTTTAAACAATAATAATGTATAGAATGTAAGACATTTTTTTTATATAATTGGGGAATCTACAATTACGGTAAATTATTTTATTAATCCGGAAGTTAACCACGTTAAATATAAAAGAATTGATTTTGGCCAGTCGAAACCACAGGTCAAGGGCACGAATGCCAGTAAGTTCGTTCAAATAAAATAATCAGAACTGAGAGGATCTTCGCACAAAGACAAGACGGCCAGGGTATCCGAGAAGCCATAACCCCAGACAAACTGAAAACAAAGAGAATTTTCGGATACTCTTGATCCACAAAGAAACTCACAAATTACTTGATCACATTTAAGATTATTATATCTTGCAAAAACATTTGAGTGTAATACGATAATGAATGTTTTATCCGATTTTTACATTATTAATTATATAGATTATTCTATTTAGAAAAGATACAATCCTCTTATTAAGATTTTTTTAAACAAAATATTTTATATTATTTTAACGAGGATAAGTTGAAAAGTAATGCACATATGCTTGTAGAACACGAAACAAATGACCTTCAGAAGTGTTCCAAGCGGTATGTGGCAGTAACAGTCCCCCTCCACACGCATGTGCAGTTCAAATGCCTTCCGTTCATGCAGTGTATTTTGAGTAGCGGAGGTATTATTGTGCTAGATCTTGTTGGGTATTTTTCGGACGTTGAATTGCAAGAAACGAGAAACTACCCGAAACTACCAAGAACCAACCACGGAGCAGAAATTCCCGGAGTGAACGACTGCTACGTATAAAAGATGGATGTTGGACTCAAGGGGAGCAACGAACAAGAAGCGAGGTATCGCTGGTGGATGAGTGTCGTGCTGTATGTAGCAAGTAGCTACCTATATAATTTAATGTTAATTTACAAAATAAATTGCTTTTAATTTTACTTAAGCCTGTTTTGTTCTGCCCAAACATTCGATTAGAAATATCTATCCTGAGTTCGATTTCTTATGAATTAACCCATTAAATAAATTAACAAAAGTTAAAAATATGTAACCTATCTATATAAATAAAGCAATGTGTAAACTGTCCGTTAGTTTGTCTGTCTGTCTGTGTCTCGGGTAGCTTCAAAACGGGTGATCGTAGACCTCCCAAATTTTGTACGGAAATTCTCCAAGACGGGTCTCGACACACCTCAAAGCGATTTTTTCGAAATTCGAATTAGAAAATGTTTTATTTTATGTTTTCTCCGATTTTTAGCGATTTTTCTTGCGTAATACATAATAACGCCGGTAATTGCACTCGCATTAAAACGATATTTACATCATCGTATTGAAGAGAAATTTTTCTTTTAAAAACTGTTTGTTCGGACTGTGTAACATAATTTGCAGATTTTTGGAAATTTTTCAAGTAAAATTAAATTTGACGCTGACTTGAAAATATTTTTAAAACTCCTGCATCTTGAATTCTATCTGTCATAACTTTTTTATATTTTGGCAAAAGACGGAGCACACAATTCGCCCACTTTTAAAAGAAGAACGGAGGAAAAATATAAATTAGGAGAATTTTTACGAATTTTTAAGTAAAGGAGGATTTTCATTTCAATAGCAGCTGCTTACAAATTTCGGTTTGATATCTTGCGGTTTGGTTGTCCTGGATACAGTGAAAATGATTAAAATTTCCAGTTGAAAAAAATAAATAAAATTACTTTAAAATAACTGGGTTTTTGCATGTGAAATGTGCGTCATTTTGGTGTCACGAGTTTAAAACCCCTTTCGAAACTCAACCAGAAAACGGATTCACAAGCAAAACATACGCAACGCATGAAATAATTCCATATTTTATTTTACGTTGCCAGAAAAAGAATTGAATGCTATTATTTCACCAGTGAATTATCCAGCATTATTTTCAATTGAGATTTTAAACGGGACACGTTTTCGAATCGCAAGAAATATTTTGCGGTGCTAAACAGGGCCTGATTATGACAAAGAGGAACACCGGGCATTGATGAATTTGGGGGCCTCCATCTATGAAATTTGTTTTATTTTTCATAAAATTTTGTTTTAAAAAAGAATATTTCAGATTAACATTTCAAATTGGGGGCCATTTCGAGCCTGGGGCACTGGGCAAAGTCGCGATTTGCCCGTGAGATAATAGGGCCCTGGCGCTAAATACGCCAATCTGACAAGAATTATGCATACAAATGTATGGAGAGCTGTTTTAGTGCCAACCATAAAGTGAAATGATTATCGTTTATACTAATGCGTAAATTATAAAAGTCACCAAAGAATAAAAGACTACATTCGTGGCAAATATCTAAGCCGTTTCTTTAAATTAAACATTAACGATTGAAAAACGAAAATATATTGTATTGGCATCAGTAAAAGATAGTATAAGTAATAGTTAGTAGATATGCTAGGGCAATATTTCATCAAAGCACAATATACCGCTTTAATAAATATTTCGTGAAACTAAGTGTTCTATTCCTTTATCAACAATCATCTTACATCACAGCTAACTACACATTAAGTAATTCTACGTCGCGTTAATATATCCCGCGGTAGTTTCAACAGAAAAGACTGTAACAGAACTTTATTTTCTTGGAGATTCTGTTTTGTCACAAGTAGTTATGATCACATTTTGGGAAAATGTTCTCTTCTTCCCTTGCGAAGAGCGGGTACACAACTATTTAACTATAAAATAATACGGTTCTCCACATCATGTAGTATCTAAGGTGGTATAACTTAAATCTAAAAACGAGTATCATGTAGAAATGAGATAGATATTTTGCAAGTTATCAATTTTCGCTGCAAACCGTCACGCTTTTCTTTTTCTGATCGCGAATGACACCGACATAGTTTCTGTGTCATAATATTAACAATGGTCTCAGGTCAGTACTTATACTAACTTTACGAATAACTAAAGAGTAACTTTACGCCAAGAGTCAAATCATTTTGCTTCTTTTTAGATTCCAAATCACTGGAATCTATTCGAATTATAGATGTAAGAAAAAGTTTCGTTCCCTACCGTGCAGAGAACGGGTACGCAGCTAGTTATTAATAAAGACCGTCAAGATAATGGAATAATTTTGCAAGCATATATTTTTACAAGGGAAAAATTGTGTTTAAAGGCACAGTTTAAAATACATATTGTTTTGGAAGGTTCTAAAAATTTTACAGAAACAGTTATTATTTTATGAGTGTAAACTTCTCTAGTTATATGTTTGCATATGGGAAAGGTGGGAAGTGTTAGCAATTCCAAATTTACTCTATCCATGAACATTAACATTCATTTAAAAAAACTGAGTTCATGGGCGCTGGCAGAATATTTCCCAGGGGGGACAAAGACTACTCAAGGGGGGGGCAAAGACTACTTTAACGTATGTTTACCATGTTGGAAAGAGCAAACAAGCAAGGGAAAACACTGTATACAAAAATCCAGGGGGGGAGGATTGCACCCCCTTTCCCTATGTTGCCGGCGCCCATGCCTGAGTTGTAGGTATAAATAACTTTAAGCATCCTCAGTCTCAATATCTATTTAGCCCCCCTTAAAAAAATCTTTCTTTTGACGGGCATTTTTTCCGCGCAACAATTTACTTGGAGAAATTGATTTGTCTAGTATTATCTCGAATTTGCTCATTTTGAATGAAAAAAATTCGTAAAAGTTGTGTTTTATTTTATTATCGCGCAAAACCTAGAGATTAGCTCACCCAAGGTGGAGGAAAGATTGGGATAAACCTCTTCCGAATACAACACGTGGGACCTTTTAGTTTTGTTTACATCTAAGTAGCATTAGTAATCCCATTAACTAATTAATTAGCACTAAGCATAAATTATAATATAATTAGCACAATTTATTTTGTCATTTAATTTATCTACACTATTTTAATGTGAGTGTGAACTCCTCCAAAAAAAATAAAATAAAATAAAAACAATAAATAAAATCAAAATAAAATATGGGAGCGTCACTGAACAGGGGGCCCTTGGTAACATTTGCTACGGGCCCCGCGCTGTCTTAATCCGGCACTGGTGTACAACATAACCCTCAGGAATAGTCACTCTTCATTGACTCTAGGAAAACCAGATTGAAAGCAGTACTACTGCATAATGGCAATACTTTTCCATCTGTGCCTTTGGCTCATGCAGTAGACGTGAAAGAAACTTATGAAACTTTGACCACTATACAGTAAAGTGGCTTATAAGGAAATCACATGTAACTGTAAAGGAAAATGTGAAAAATACTCCACTGGTTAGCCCAATAAAATCATTTTGTCTCCGATTCACGTCAAGTTGGGTTTTATGAAGAACTTTGTTAAAGCTCTGGATAAATGAGGTCAGGTCTTCAATCAATTGAAACAAAAGTTTCTCAAAGTGAGTGAAGCAAAGTTAAAAGAAAGTATATTTATTGGACCACAAATAGAAAAATTTTTCAGCGATCCATCGTTTGATATCAGACTAACAAATATCGAGTTAGCGTCTTTGTCCTCATTCAAACCAAGTGGGAAGGGCATTTTGGACAGGAAAAAAGATAACATCTATGTTGGCAAGTGTATACATATAAAATAATATCGATTTATGAAGTTCTTAATATGAATTTCAAGTCAGTTTCAATTCTATCAAATTTTGCTGGTATTACTTGTGATTTTAATGTGCCGACCGGGTGGTGTAGTGGCTAAAGAACCATTCTATACCTCTCTTGGGTCCTGGATCGAATCCCGGCTTGAGCGTTAATTTGTCCGTCCCTTCATTGGGGGGTAACTCTGGCAGCCCATTGGGTGTTCCCATAATAAAATGGCCAGTTGTTCAGACCTTAGTCGTGGCGAATGTTTGATGAGCAAGTGCCCGCACATTGAAAAAAAAATGTTCTGGAAACCAGGTTTAAGCTCGCAATCACACTTATTTCTCCATTTTGTGGATTTCAAATACTAATTAAATACTGAGCTGAAAAACACATTTTAAAAGCAATCTCAATAACTAATGTTTTACAACTGTTTTTTTTGTTTTTGTTCTATATAGTTTCGTTATACACTGTTAAAAAGATAGTTCAACGTTTCACCGAAATTCCGGTGCCAATTTAGCTGCAACCAGTATTTTGAAAAATGTGGTGCTAATATTCACCATTTTATTGGTGCTTCCCCTAGCAGCATTTTGCAGGTGAAACGTCGAACCAGGATTTACGTTTTTTATGTAGACTATTATATGGTTATAGTTTGAACCAAAATCAAGGTTTTTTCTGGAACCAAATATATGGTAAAAGATTAAGCCATGATCGAGGTTTTTTTTCTCTAACGAAATGTATGGTATAAGAGTTAACCAAGATCGAGGTTCGAGTGCATCATTTCTGATTTTTCTTTTTTTTTATGTCCAATACACGGCTGCCCAATTTTAAAACACAGTTAGGGACAAAGTTAAAATTTTCCAAGAAAATCAATAAAACCTATTTTCTTTTAGCCGCACGAAATGGTATTTTTGCAGAACAAATTAACCGTTGATTATTGGCACAGATTAGGATGACAACATGTAGAAAAAAAAATATATCATTTTTATTTGTGTTGTGATATTTATTGCACTTACTAGGTTAAAAATTTGTTGGATCGTGCAAAAAATTTATATTTGACCAATTCAAAAACACAGTAAGTGCACTTACTTGGTTATTAATTAGAGATTTGTGCAATAGATCAGTAGAATAAACTTTGTAGATTAAAAAAAACAATATTAGGGGCAGTTTTTAATTTTATTTATTGAAAGCATCTGGTTATTAATAATTAATAACAATTAAACAATGAACAGAAAATAAAAAAGCAAATTAATTCAAAGCTAGTGTGTTTTTCTAATTTAATTTTTTGCAACAATATGCGTCTCACACTGTATTATGTCTTAATATATTACATTAAATATTTATGTAATAACGGCTATTAACATTAAATAATAAATACAATTAATAAATACTTTGGTTTTTTTTTCACAAATCTATAAGCGAAATCTATAAGGGCAAAGTAAATTAAATCACGACTTTCTGATAACATGACCAGATAAAATTATTTTGTCATTTTACGCATTTTTAAAATATATTTTAACTTAACAAATGATATGAAAAATTATAAACAATTATGAAAACTTACAATATTCTTACCAATGAATCTATTCTTCAAAACTTTCTATTGATTCGTTACTATGAATTAAGTCTTTATCATTCACTTTCAGGGATTCCCAAAAGTTTTTAAAATTGTTGAAAGTGTTACTTTGTTTTAAATTTGTCAAATTGAAAAAAAAAAGCACTTATATTAAATTATTGAAAAGTACCAAGAAAATCATGTTCACACGACTCTCTTAGAACGAAAAATGCTAAAAAATCCATTTTGAAAAATTTGTCCCTTACTGTGTTTTAAAATTGGGCAGCCGTACAATTTAATGACTTTTTCCCATGAAACCTTTGCTAAACGGAAGTGATTATTTTTTATATCTTCAAGCATAAGTTAATTTCAATAATGCATTTAGTGTCAATTTGTTAAAATTTACCTATTTTTTTAAAGTCAAATAACTATTAAATGAATTACTAATATATTGTACAGACAGCTTAAGTGACTAAATACAGAATTAAACATTTATCACTTACTCACAACTTATTATGTACATGCAATTAATGCTTTTACTCACATCATGTATAAATAATAGTTTACAAAATGTATGTCTTTAAAATTATTATTATATTAGGGGCAGTTTTTAATTTTATTTATTGAAAACATCTGGTTATTAATAATTAATAACAATTAAACAATGAACAGAAAATAAAAAAGCAAATTAATTCAAAGCTAGTGTGTTTTTCTAATTTAATTTTTTGCAACAATATGCGTCTCACACTGTATTATGTCTTAATATATTACATTAAATATTTATGTAATAACGGCTATTAACATTAAATAATAAATACAATTAATAAATACTTTGGTTTTTTTTTTCACAAATCTATAAGCGAAATCTATAAGGGCAAAGTAAATTAAATCACGACTTTCTGATAACATGACCAGATAAATTTTACTTTGTCATTTTACGCATTTTTAAAATATATTTTAACTTAACAAATGATATGAAAAATTATAAACAATTATGAAAACTTACAATATTCTTACCAATGAATGTATTCTTCAAAACTTTCTATTGATTCGTTACTATGAATTAAGTCTTTATCATTCACTTTCAGGGATTCCCAAAAGTTTTTAAAATTGTTGAAAGTGTTACTTTGTTTTAAATTTGTCAAATTGAAAAAAAAAAGCACTTACATTAAATTATTGAAAAGTACCAAGAAAATCATGTTCACACGACTCTCTTAGAACGAAAAATGCTAAAAAATCCATTTTGAAAAATTTGTCCCTTACTGTGTTTTAAAATTGGGCAGCCGTACAATTTAATGACTTTTTCCCATGAAACCTTTGCTAAACGGAAGTGATTATTTTTTATATCTTCAAGCATAAGTTAATTTCAATAATGCATTTAGTGTCAATTTGTTAAAATTTACCTATTTTTTTAAAGGCAAATAACTATTAAATGAATTACAAATATATTGTACAGACAGCTTAAGTGACTAAATACAGAATTAAACATTTATCACTTACTCACAACTTATTATGTACATGCAATTAATGCTTTTACTCACATCATGTATAAATAATAGTTTACAAAATGTATGTCGTTAAAATTATTATTGAAAGTAACTTAACTGCAGGGAAAAAATAATCAATTTAGCCAGACCCACCTTCATAAAAATCAGAAATAACTCACTCACCTGGATTTTAATATGCTTGTATTTAATAACAAGCTGTCAAGTAACAAAATACAGGGTGGCCATAATTAAACTGCAAGTGTTCAAGGGGTGCTGGAGAGAAAACTACCGAGAATAGTCCAGTGAAATTTGGTATCTACACGTTTCAGAACATGCGCAAGTCAAATATGCAAAAGAAGTAAGTCGTCATTTTCACCCGATAGATGGCGCTGTATCGCATTTCAAAGGTCACCGGTGGCATATGCAACTTCCAAAACCGATAGACAGAGCATAGTGGCATTCTAAGAGGCATATAAACAATATAAAACATCATTTACAGTTTATCAACATTCCATACAGCTCGCTTCAGTAATTAAATTTTTACAGTAACATGTAATCAAAAATTAACGTAAATTAAGATCACAAATTAAACAATTCATAAAGACACTATGGAAAACAATTAAACCATTATTTATTCTCATTGACACTCATTGGACCTCTTCTTAATCGTTTCATACGCCGTTATTCTTTCGGAGTAGCTGAATAATTGCTAACATTCTGATAGAATATCTTCACTAACATTGCACGTTCCTTCTTATTCAGAGTCATGATTGACCATTACTCAATGTGGTCTTGTTTTTACACTGTTCGATGTGCTTAAAATTTGCATATATGACTTCCATAAGCATTGAAACACGATATAGCGCCATCCATCGGGTGAAAATGGCGATTTTTTTTAATTGCATATTTGACTTGCGCATGTTCTGAAACGTGCAGATACCAAGTTTCACTGGAATATTCCTGGTAGTTTTCTCTCCAGCGCCCCTTGAACACTTGCAGTTTAATTATGGCCACCCTGTACATTAGATGATATTGTAAACAATCGCAATTTAACACAATAATCCCCCCAAACAACACCCAGCTCCAACGTCCAACGTCTAAAATTTAAATCCAAATGGACGCAATGCTGGACACGAACGATAAACCTTCATAACGCCCTCTGCATATGAATAGAGTAACTTTTTATATATAGCCTAAATATTTCTTTTCCTTTTTTTAAGTTTTTATAATAAATGCAAAAATCTTACCGATAAATTTAAATAGATTTAGCTTAATGCATTTACCTGAAAATCGGGTACTTTTTTTTTTCTTGTAAAACTGTTTTCGTCTAGTATCAATATCCCTTTTAAAAATATCAAAAAATCCATAATTATATCAAATTCGCTGAAATGTTATTTTAAATTTTCTTGCAGCGTCGAAAATTATTATTTGTTTTTTAGAAAAATGCGATTCAAGTTCAGATTTTGAATATAAATTCGTTTTTTTTTATATAAATGTAGTTTGTTTTCTTTAATCGATGTATGTACAGAAATATCTATGTCGAGTACATTTTTTTATATTATTTCTGTTCTTTTCATCGAAAAGAAAGACTATCATTTGACTTTCGTAAAAAAAAGAATACATACTTAATGTATTTATAATTTTTTTACAAAAATTAATGTATATTTATATATTTTAATTGAAATGAAATTCGTTTGTTAATGTATTTGTTAGTTCAAAAATGTTTTTAGAAGGTTATAGAAACTTTATTTCAAGAGTAATATGATATTTGAGATTTATTTAGCATAAATAAAAAAATATTATTCAAAAATTGCAGAAAAATACGAAAAAACTCCGCCATTCGGATCCGAGCCCGCGCCCTTCGAGTAAGGTGATATGCCGACATAGCTAAGGACGAAACAGCCAGTGAGAGAAAAATTAAACATATGTAACTGACATCGCTTAATGGCAATTCTTAACGTTTCTCTTGCAAAAATGAAAAATTTAATATTGTGCTTTAACTTTTTACTCATCATTTTATCAAAGTAATAACCAAATGATAATGTTATATTAGGTGCAATTTCGATGAAATACGAGCTATGAGCAGTTACTGCATTCTTTTAGTGAGGGTACATAGCCATTGCTTTCAAATGTAGTTATTCGATGGGTAGCTCCTTTATACAACCTATATTTTTAAACCAAGATTCTTTCTTCTATTTTTGAAAAGCTTTTTTCGATTTTGAAGACTTCATGAAGCAGTTCTTTCTTATTTTTTATAATCTCCGCTAACCTCCTAACGCAAGCGAACGGAGGCCATGTTACTTCACCGGAAAACACAGCTTTTGAGGTTTGAACCAGAATCTGGGTTCATTTAGACTTTCATTAGACATTTTCGGATGAACCATTATCGTATCGAACCGGTTTATCGTATATGACATTTCTTATAACTCTCTAATTTCATCAGTTATTTGATGAAACGTTGAACTTTTATTTATAAAAGTGTATAGTTTACTTAATGTATTTTTCCACAATATCGAGTAAAGTTAGAATATCACCAACAATTTTTCAAAACATACTACAATTTTCAACATTAGTTTAAAAAATATCTGGAGTGACTCGACCTGACTTTCCGAACACTATATCTCTACAAAGTGTTAAAGATTGATTCAACTCAACCGGATGTAAAGACACTAGCGCTTTTGAAATAATTTGAATCTATTGTCTGCAGTGTATAAGAATACTTTTTAGTAGCTTTGTAAAAAACTGTAAGCCTTATACATACTAAAATCTATACAGTATGTAAGACAGTGACATATATTATAAATACTCAATTCGAATACACCATTCAGAGGGTAGCAAACTTCAAACATTTGCGTCCATAGACCATAATGAGTAAGAATTTTTTTTTTTTTTTTTTTTTTTTTTTTTTTTTGCAGCCCTGTGAAGAAACTATCAGCTATACACGCATCAAAATCTATGCAAGGGTGGCAATTGTGCAAAGGTGATCTAAATAAAAATACTAAATTGAAAATCTCAAGAGTCAAACAAAAGAATATCCAAAAAGCACTTGTACTATATTTAACTCGGCAGAAGGTGCGCACCTCACTCTGACGTTGGAGGTCGCGTGGGGTACCTAAGTCATCCCAATCAGCTTTATTAAATAAATACGCTATAAATCATTTCATTTTAAAAGATGATTGAAATAACTCATAAAAAAACCTTCTTCACTTAAAATAACTTATTTTAATATTTAATATACATACTTTTATATTTAAATTAATAAACAATGTTACATACTTTTATCAGTGATCTTCAGTCAACATACAATCCTGGCAAACATATGAAACATAATT
Organism: Cheiracanthium punctorium; assembly: GCA_038373885.1. Classification (NCBI taxonomy): domain Eukaryota; kingdom Metazoa; phylum Arthropoda; class Arachnida; order Araneae; family Cheiracanthiidae; genus Cheiracanthium; species Cheiracanthium punctorium. Next base: position 45,917 of record JAWZYV010012821.1, on the reverse strand, counting down.
TTTACAAGTAATGTAGTTGTTGTGTGTGATTATGGCTACGCTACACTTGGGCGATCTGCCAAGGGGGGGGGGTGCCTTGGTAGTATAACTTTCTAAGGGGTTCTAACACGTATACACGTCACGTTACATCTGGAGAAAACCTACCAAAACTCCAGACTGTCAGATCGACAGCCGAGCGATGGAACTCGAACCCGGGACCTTCACACTTCGGTCATCTACCATTTTCAGTGGCATAACCACTGTGCCATGGTGAGGCATTTTTACAAGTAAAATTATCACATGTTATGCAAGAAATTTTAGTTTTATTGTATTTAGACCTAGGGCATATAACAAATGGGCCTTTTCCGTGTTTTGGTCTTTTTGATGGTGGTAATTCCTCCGATACACTGGAAGTAGCTTCACTGATTCTTTGGCAGAGCTCTTTGGGAAGCATTAGCATATTTTTCCTTATCTCCATTTGTGGCGCAATAAAAGATAATGCTAAATTCTTTAAGAATTTCTTTCTATTTACAAACCGCACGGGTGGGGTTTCTGTTGACATTAGAGCCACTTCGAAAGATGAATTTTCGAATTTGAATGGTCCTTCTGGATGTTAACCTTCGTACATCTCCATATTTTAGCTGTAAAAAGTCTTAGAATCTACTAAGGTGAATATTTTTATTCCATACTTGGCTGGTTGACGAAAAGAACACCGCCAGCGAAACTTCTCTAATTTTTCGTCAACAGTAACATATTCCCCAACTGTATAATTCTTTTGGAAATTTTCATTGAAATCAAAAATCAAAATTTTTCTCACAGCCGCCAATTTGTCCACTTTTTTTCTAGCTTCACCAGTGGCGGATCTAACGCCTGTCGGACCTGGAGGGCGCCAGGGGCACCGACCACCTCCAGATGCCTCGACTGCCACTAGAGGTCCCGACTTTGAAAATTCTTCAAAAGAAAAATTAAATAAACTCAAAATTGAAGCAAAATATTACAAGTAAAAACTTGATAAGAAGGAATTAGTCTTCATATCTTTTGAAGAGGCAGTTCCACACTGTTCCCTGCTGTCCAGATTCTAAGCCAGGGTGTCCCTTTAACAGGTCAATAGTGTCCCTTTAACAGGTTTTTTTTTTTTTTTTTTTTTTTTTGCCCCGCCAAGGCCGTCTGAAAAATCCCCCTTGAATCGAGATTTCTGAAAAAAATAATTACTACCAAGACAGAAAATTTTTAAATTCCTACTCAGAAAAAGTGTTTTTGTAGGATTAAGGATTATTGGCAGAGATTACAGGACGAGATCAGAAAAAGGTTTCAGGACCTAAAGAACTTAAATTCAATTGTCTGTCTCATCACTGCTGATATTGACACAGCACTTGAGGAGTTGCAGCTTGCAATTATTGACATACAATCAGATCATAATAGGAGAGAAATTTTTAATGCTGTACCATTAGTTGAATTTCACAAATCATTGTCTGTTGAAAAACTTTCATGTATGAAGAATTTTACTGGGAAAATATTTTCTAAAATTGGTTCTACATATATTCGTGAGCAAAGTTTTTCTTGCTCGAAATCAACAAGATAAATGTAGATGCCCTTTGGCAGGCATTAACCAGCAAGCTGCAATGAGAATCTCAACAAGTAATTTCATTCCTGTTTTTCAAAAAATGTAGAAAAGTGTGATCGGTGCATTCGTCTCATTAAAGGGAATTTAAAATCAAATTTTCTTAGAGCTAATTTATTGATTTTTATTATGATACATTTTAAATCTCTTCTAAAAACACTTACTAATGAATGCAATAATTTTAACAGGCGCGGCCCTCCGTTAACTTCCGCGTCTACTACGTGGCTCCCAGGATAAAGCAATTGCCCACTCCTTCTCTAGGCCATAGATAGTATGTTCTGTTCAGCAGAAAAGAGGGGCTTCTGATTAGTCTAAAGGCCAGAACTCACTTTCACGTTTTTTGTCGCGGAACAAGTTAACCAATGTATTGGACGCTGGCGGGGAAAAATCTGCCGTTGCTCTCTCGATCATGCGAGGACTGGGTTTGTGGTTTCCACACGTTAGCTTTTGTCAGTGGATCGCCACTGGTCATCAGTAAGTCGTAAATTCGCGATAAGCTTCAAGCTTTGTAATTCGAAGATCGTAATGCAGACGTTCATTGCTTTTCTCGTGATCCTTATGCTTTTAAGTTATTCAGTTACTGCAGTTGAAAGTGCTAATTATCACTCTACCTAGTTTTTTATAGTCCATGTTCTGTTTTTTTTAAAGTTGTGGTGAGTTTTTTAAAACTTGTATTTAGAAGATATGCTGTAGTTCTTAATGTTATTTAACGAGGGGTAGACCTGTCTCTCAGCCTCTTCTTTCTATGCAACTCAGTGTGACTTATTTTAAATGAAAAAATGCGCATTTAAAAATGATTAATGTTATAATTATTTAAAGCACTAAGAAAAGAAATGAAAGTTTCGAAAACGGTTTTACTGTCACAATCATTATCACTTTTTAAACTCAAAACTTTGAGGTTTGTACTTTGAAAATTATAAAAAAAATTGCTATTGGTTATAAAATAAGTAAAAATTAAATAAAATAACAAGAAATTTTTGCTGTTGATATTTTGAAAGTTCACAATCAGAATTTATTATATAGTAATTTTATTTCAGGAAAATTCGATTAAAATGCTTGACGTTGTCAGTTCTATTTTAAGAAATTTTTGTTACTATTTTTTATTATACTTTATGTTATACATTTTTCACAATAAACAAAAGGAATGACAATCAACTAGCTAATAACATATACTATTACTATCTAAATGATTACCTCTATAATTGATTGTTATTGTTAGTCATCGGTAATACATAGAGCTTAACTGCCAAGAAGGAATAAAATATTATTTTAAATGTAATTGAACACTTGTAATAGCCTATTATTTTAACACTCAACAAAATTCCTCCTCCCAGTGGCGTAGGAAATGGCGGCTTAGGGGGCTCAAGTCCTCCCCCTACCCTTGCAGGAATGGAGAAAATTACCACTAATCAGCATAATATGGTGCCTTCTTTTGTTCCAGAATCGATCTAAACATACTGAACTCCCAGCAAACTTAGTGAATTGCTACTCTACTGCTCCTCCAGAAAATAAATTATGTACACTGACAATTTTTTTTCATCATGATATCATAGATAGAAAGTCCATTTTCAAAATTGGCATAGGAATTGATTAAAAAATTTTAGTGACATTGTTTTCAAAAAATTTCAATTTTAAATTATTATGAATTTTTAATTAACAAAAAAGGTATTTAAGTGATATGGTCTTGTTATAGGACCATAAGACCCTAGTCATTAGGTCTTTATGAAAGACTGCAAAAAACTGAACAAAATGATATAAATCTCAACTCTTTAGGTCAAATAGCTAATGAGAGAGAGAGAGAGAGAGAGAGAGAGAGATGCAGACTCGTAAAGATTGCTGTACCATGCTAAAATTTACGCTTTTTTCAAAATTTAAAATTTAAAACTCAAAAATAAATTATTTCAAAAATCCGAAAATTTTCACTTTTCATCTAATGTGGTAGTACCACAAATAAACCCAACATCATCCATATCAACAAACATCATGTCTAGACCGTTGGTAAATTTGGTTATTTTTTTATAAATTATTATTATTGTTAGTAGTACAAGTGGTAATAGTAGTAGCAGTAGTAGTTATTTGGAACATGGCACGGGGAAGAATGAATTCCACCAACACACTTCTGCAATCAGTGGAAAGCAAATTATTGAAAGGCTCTGATCTATAAGGTCACTTGCAAATTTTATTTTAAAATGTAAGTGTGAATTTGAGAAAGTGGAAGAAGAAGCTTCTGAGCTGTCAGGGTTATTGTTTGATAACGACAGTGAACAGGGTTCCAAACTCCAAGAAAAGGGATGCGTTTATCGATGAAAACAAAGGCGCAGGTTATGAATTTGAAAAACGAGAAAATTTTTTAGTAAATTTATTGTAATATTTGATAATATACCAAATCAGAATAATTCAGAAAATGGAAAAAAGTGAAAATAGTTTAGAGCATTTTAATATATTGTTTCTTTGTGAGAAATTATCAAATGAGGAAAAGAAAAAAAATCGATAAAAAAAACTTGAAAAATATTTACAAAAATGACATTGACATTTAAGGTTTTTTTTTTATGAACTGAATAATTTTCTGCTATTTTTGGAAGAGAACAACGAACTTGACAGAAATGCATATGAAATTTCCATGACTGCACAAGAAATATCATCAACTTTTCCAAGTGCAGAAATAACTTCAAAAATATTTTTAACTCTATCCATATTAAATGCTTCAGGTGAAGGGTCTTTCTCGGTTTTAAAACACGTGAAGAACTACTTAAAAACCTTAAAACTACAATGGGGAAGCACGATTACACAATTTGGCTTCTTTATTCATAGAAAAGGAAAGTTTGTCAGACACAAATATTATTGATTTTATCATAAAAATTAATGATGAATTTGTAAAAGATAAATCAAGACGCAAGTTCATACAAAATACTTTCGTATGCAGTCTTTTTGGATTGAGGCTTATAAATTCTTTTATCAAGTTTTTGTTGAGTTTAATTGATTGTTAAATCAATTGTGTGTAATCGTTCAGTGCCACCCCCTTTACGAAAAAAACTAATAGTGCCCTTAGTACACTAAATTATGAAGGGAACTTGGGCTTAGGGGGCCTCAAAAATTTTACTGCCAGGTGCCTCCAACAGGCTTGATCTACCTCTGAGCTTCACGATCCATCACATTGTCTAAACGGAGACATCTCAGAAGAAAAATAAACCGTTTATATGATATTGTTTTCCGAAAGATTTGAATACCTGATCCATCAGTAGCCCACTAATCATCTGCATTTGCATGCGAAGATTTATGCAAACCGCACGGATATAGAAGTCCAAAAAGAGCTCTAATTTCTACCTCATTTGGTTTCTTGGCATCCCTATCTCTAGTATAATTTACCGATATTTTTTCATCGGTATATTATTAAGTTGATTTGGTATATTATTTTTCATAAGTATTTATACAGTCTACTATGCATCGTACGATTTTAGAGGTAAAAAACAGTTTCCATCCCCTCTAAAAGTTCTGTTACATTGCATGTTATTCCTTTCAGACCTGGTAAATGAGTTATTATATTTTGTGAACACGTTTTCACCTTTGGATTTGAATTTTCTTTTAGCCAATTTTTTTTCATTTTTACTTATAAAAGTATGTCCTTCAAATTCAGATTTTTTTGTCATCTTTATTGGACAGTTCAAATTCGCTTTCGCCGTCATGAGACCTGCATAATTCGCCGTCACGTTCATTTTCACTTGCTTAATCAATTTCTTCTTCAGACGATTCAACTTCATCTAAAAGAGTTCTCAAACGTTCCATCTCTTTTTCATACTCCGTTAATTTACGTTTGTAAACCATTATTGATTAAATAATTAAACAAACAAAACAACGGAAACACTGCAAAGCAAGGCTGCTTACATTGAAACCTTTCAACGCAAATACAATACGGTCGCATGGGGCACTGAGTCCCCCCACTATCACATCGATTCCCAGAAACAATTGACACAAACGCGGAAAGAAAAGAATAGTAAAAATAACCATACACATTCCAAGGGGAGGATCAGATGGGAGGATACAGGAAGAATGATTGATTTCTTATGGGTTAATGAATACAATTCACACAATTATTCGCTTTTATTACAATTACTGAAATACACACTTATAAGATTAAAAAAATAATAAACACTTTTTTAATGCTTAGGATATTTTTTAAGGATATCTTACTAAGTTTAGGCAATTTTGTTGCATATGTAAGGCAATAATATGTAAATATTTTTATAAATCTTTGAAATGCAGCAACACTACACGCGGTTCATTCTTGCATCTCTACACTAATATTCCTGATGTTAGTTAATCTTTAGTCTCTGGGAAACCGAAGTAACTGACAGCTTGAAAACTGGGCCATGGCTGCAGTAGATACGGGTTCACATCATAAAGTACTGAAATGAATATAAGGAATAAGCGCAATAAATTCTTACAACATTCACACTTTAGAAATTTAAAAAATAATAGAATAATACAAAATTACCTCCCTAATTTGGTTAAAGTTGTACTTCAAGCAAACATTTGATTAGCAGGGATTCAATTAGCTTGAAATTAGTTAGAACAGTTCATAATTAATTAGCTGCTGACTTCCTACAAGTGCAAAATTATATTAATGTGGTATTTCATCTTTCTTAATTAACATACTAAATGTTTGCTCATGCTTTTGTAGTGCCTTTTAGATTAAAGAATATGCTCACAGAGTCATTTATTCCTCCAGATTTTGTTTGAATATCTACTTCTTTTCACAATATATCGATATACTACTAAAATCTTCATATAATAGATTGATTTTTTTTTGAGTGCTTTTATAGGGAAATTCAAAAGTGATCAATATACATAATGGAAACAGACTGTAAATATTTAGTATCATTGGATAAACAATGGCCATTTCATTTCCAGCCCTCAAGTTATCACATGCATTGACGAATAATGCATTTTCAAAGTGAATTCTACGTATATTATTCGTTTTAAGACCTGTACAATTTATTTTAACAAGAACAATCTTCAATTAGTAAAATGAGATAAGAATAAAATTGTTTGAGAATTTTGCAGGGTGTCAATGCCAATCAGTGATTTTAATCAGGATTTAAATCAATTGATTTAACAAAAATTAGGGATCGATGCGAGACGAAAAATAGGCGTCTCGCAAAATCCCTATATCGTAAAAGGTTTCTCTCGTATCGCATAACAGCTGTCAATCTCATTCTCGTCTCGCATCCATCCCTAAAAAAGGTATTGATTTAAGTCAGGGATGCACAACACCTTGCCTCCGTGTCGTTATTAGTTCATGACACCCTATTCCATTCACCTGCCAAGCCAGTTGCATATTGCAAAAACACAAATCAGAATACATGTATCCAATTTTATAAAAAAAAAGGAATTATTGTGGAAATATAATCCTTTCAGATTTGCTTTCGATGGTCATAAAAATTCCACTAGAAAATGTTCTCATTTACGATTAATTCACTTTCAGAAAATGTACCATCATATTCTCAAGAGCTGTTATTTGATAGTTGGGTGATTTCACAGTGTTCTGAGCATTTATGTCATGCCTGCAATAGGTTCGATTGGTCATATCTACATAAAAAATTGAGTTAGGTGAACAATTTTTCTTTTTTTTGTAAACAATGTAACATACTGTTTACAAAAAAGGAAAACCCTTTCATAACACAATTTTTTGTTTAGATATGATCAACCGAACTTCTTGTGGACATGACATAAACATTCACAGTACTGTAGAATCACCCAGTTGCCTCTCCTATGTGTGCTATCATATTTACAAGAACTTAATTTGCAAAGAAAACTATAGAAATTAAATGAACATTCAATAGTGCTAATGAAGAGTAACATCAACGGAGCAAATAGTTATTTTCAATACAGCAAATGCAACAAAAAATTAAGTAGCGTACTGTAAGCCTCTGCAATGCGGGAGGGAGTAAGTCGTTGAAGAGCGGCCCGCACACAATGGGGTTTTTTAGTGAATTAAATGTTTTCAGATTTCAGTTTTTATGGCACTATTAAAATATGACAGTTGAAAAACATTACATTTTAACACCGTAGAAAGAATAGACCTGTTACACATATATCTGGGTCCATGGGCGTCGCAAGCTTTGGGAGTGCCTTATCCACTCGGACATGGCAGAGACTCTTAGAAGATTGACTTTAAAGTTTTAAAAGAACTTATAAGGTAAAGCTAAAAAAGTTCTGAGATCAGGTAATATATGCGACTTTTTGAAACGCATACACAGTTACTTCAGACAATTATAAACACTCCTCACACTTGTTTTAAAACATTCCCTGACTATATATTAGTATTTCCACATAAAGTACTCAATAAATGAATGTTGACTTTCTTACTGTTGGCAAGAAATCTTATGTTGTGGGCGAGGGGAGTTGCAGTTAGCTCTGAGATACGCATTCGCGAAAGACTTCCTAAAACGTAAAACGGAGATTAAAAAGTATAACAAATTTCACAGGTGGAGCCATCACTTTTATCATTGGCCAGGGCCTAGCTGGTCGTAATAGGGCATTCACTGAAAGAAAGTTAAAATTTAAATCTATCTCTATTAAAATTAATCTGCTCTTCCTTTCAAAACCCTAAAATTTTCCTAAATCAGCAGTTTACTATAAAATTAGTTCTAGGGTGATTTCAACAATATCTGGGATGGATTTTGATTGATAATCACATTTAAACACGTGATCAATTATTTATTTTTAAAAACACGATTCTTTCAATATCATTTTCAGTAAATGTACTTAAGTTGCGCAGGCTATGAGATGATTCATCTTAAAACATTCCATCGTACAAAATAAATGCAATTCATAATCTATTTATTTTAAAAAAATGCACTACTCTAAAATATGGTTATGTCTAACAATACAAATTCAAGGTTATTTCTTTTCGAAGGGAGAAGTACGATGAAAGGAATAAAGGGAAAATCTCGTAAATGCGTGACCAAAAATGGACGCTTTCTTCTTCCAATACCCCGTTTTTCATTACTCCGGAAAAATCAGCTGATTGGGGGTTCAGAGAGGAGGGAATGGAAATTCGACTAGGGTTGATCACCGCTTGGGAGTCACATCCCAAAGCAACTTTTTCTCTCACTTCGAGGTGGATACTTTTTTTTTTAAAGACTGCTGCACAATACAGTATCCGAGTCAGATGCTCAGAACTCAGAACCTCACACGAGGATTTCTTATCTTCCTGTCTGCTCAAGGCATTAGGTTTATTCGTCTTATCTGCGTCATTTCTTTTAAAGACCGCGCATTGATATCGAGAAGAGTGGTTAGTTCAAATTTCGGCCTCCTGCCATGTCCGAACACTCGAAGATGCCTCACAAAAGATTCCGTCCACTAGGAATAAAAACTCAGACTTACAGACATAATAGATCCCGGTATACGAATATTCAGAGCAAGACAGAAGGCGCGGTGGGGTGTTACACGGGTGGGTAACATTTTCTTGGAAATTAGTTGGAAAAAGTACTTTTTTGTTATTGACCGTTATTTACAGGATGTGATATCAGTCGTATGTACGAATCCTTATTTCTCTTCTTTTTTATAAGCTCATCCCAACCTAAGTGTTATGCTCCTATATGATAGTTTTTCAAAACACTTCTACAAATAGTAATTTATGTGTCAGAAAGATTCACAGAAGTTGAGGGAGGGCGCGTGGACCCCCAAACGTTACCCTTGTCTAATGACAATGGTAGGATTTGGATTGGACATTAAGGACGGTGTAAGACGGGTAAAGAATGTTATTTTATTATTTGTCCCTCTCCCCGTTGGCGCGTTTGGGAGAGTAATATTGAGGGGGGGGGGAAGTTTCCTATCGCGGAAAATACAATTTTCAAATAGGTGAAATCTGAATTCATTCATTGAATTTGGGAAGGGGGCAAAGAATTGACCCCTTTTGTTCTTATTAAGTTACGCCTTTAGAAGGCACATATCCAGAAAAAAAACATTTTGTAGATCCAAAATTTTCGGAGGGGGTCCAAGCGACAAAAAAAGGCAAAATTTTTCACTAAAAGACTACATCATTATCATTTTAGTAACAAAAATCAAAGTTTCGGGGGAGGCGTCCCCCTCTTAAATACGTCTTTGGCCTTTGGTCCCCCCCCCAATAATTTACACCCAGACGACAATGTCTGAATGTGTGGGCTGAAAACTTCTGAAAGTATACAGGGTTATCTTTATTTTCCAATTCCTTCCGTTTCCCCATGGAATTCCCTATCACAAATAATTGCTCTAATAAAATAATCTCAAAGAACTTCCCTTTCTCTAATATTCCTTCTTTTGATTAATCATTCACAATGCAACCTTCAATAGAACTATTAGTGTTCATGAAAAGTAGTGGTATTGCAAATAAAAGCGCTTTCAACAACCAAACGAACACTTGATTTGTGTAAAAATACATTTTTACATTTGTATATTTTAAGTACATTTCAGCTTAAAAAAGTAATATTAATTTAAATTTTTTAATTTTCAATCTTTACGGTAATCATTATTTAATTATCCTGTATTCTAGATTCGAGGGGGAATGTATAAAAACTGAAAACTTGACCATTTCATAAAATGTTGGAGGGGAACCCCCCCCTATAAAATATTCTGCCGTGGGTGGGGGTCAGACCTTCAGATCTTTGCTATACGCCACTCCCCACACCCATAGCCATACTATTTTGTTTCTGACTAATCACATGTAAACATATAATTTCACGAATATTCCAAAATATGAAAGTACTACAAAAGTAATTTTCTGTACATCTCATGCTGTAAGCTAATTATGAATCTGTACTAATTGCTGTGGGACGAAGTTTTTTGCAAAATCCGGTCTTGCCGCTTTTAGAAAGATTTTGAAGTACCGGCCATAACCATCTTTGCCTATTTTAACGCGAGACCACGAGACTGGTCTCGCGGTCTCGCGCGATACCTGACCTGTAGTATCTTCTCGTGGTCTGGTCTCGCACTCCGTGGTCTCGTCTTCCACCCCAAAATCCAATCACCAAAAAATTCGAATGAATTAAAGACCCTAGCCGCAGAATTAGGGACCCAATTAACCAAAATTGGTAGATTATCAGATGTTCGTTGGGTTACCAGTAGTTTTCAGTCAGTAAAATCAGTCTGGAATACATATATTGCGTTAGTGAAACATTTCGAAGAAGCCGCCAATGACACCTCTAGGAAAACTACAGATCGCAATAAATACAGAGGTCTTTTTGAAAGAATGGAATGTGTTGAATTTGTAAAAGATTTGCCCTTGATGTACGATGTTTCAGAAGAATTATCTGCTTTGTCTTTACAGCTCCAGGAAAGATTGTGTTCTATAGCCAGAGCAAATACATTACTGAAACGAACCATTCGAGTGATAGGCAGTATGAAAGAAAAATCTGGATCTAAGGAGCAAGAGTGTATTGCTGCAGAATTACTCTGCTCGTTTCTGGGTTCGTCGTTCTAAAGTCCAGTTGGTGTAAAAAGTTCTAGTAAAATGTCACTTGTCAGGATGGAACACAACTTTATTGCTTCTATAACTTGGTAGAAAATTCAGCTGTACAAAAATCACAAGCACAATCAATGAGTATTGTGCTTTTAACAGTCCGCTTAGATCAGAAGCTCTCACAAAGGCTGTAATTCTCACACAAAATAAAACACATCCACAGGTAAAATTCAGTGGAAATATACGAGGGATAACGCTAACAATCCCTCAAGACTCAACAGTGAAGAATTTACACACAGCACTTTAAAAACAGCCTCGAAATCAAGCGTGAAACACCGCTTCTATAACAGAGCGTGTTTACACTGAGAGAGCTCTTCACACACTGGGCGATCAAGTCGCACTGAACTCTCGGAGCAGCGCACTGGTGGAATTTATAGAGGAGACAGAAGCTGCGAGCAGCTTCCAGAAAAGTCTATTTCTCGAAGATTCTACTTAAAGCGAGAATTTTGATTACGTCATAGAAGAGAAATGTCAGGTATTATGTGTTTTTAATGCAGCGAAAGCAGCTTTACAGGCCTCATAGAGAAAATCGCGCCAAATGACCAAAATGTCACCAAGCTTGGCGACTTTTGACGAAATATCGCCAAATTTAGCGCCAAAAATAAGTCCCCAAAAGTGAAGAGATCGAAGCCCTAGGACCAATATTTCTCGAGTTTTCTAGAAACCCCATATGTTTGAATGGGAAACCGAAACCTCCGTATCTCCCGTTCTAATTGACCGATTTTGATGTAACAAAAAGCAAAATTTATCTATTTGATGCGTAGAATACGAATTTTGAACTATTTTAAGCCCCAGAGCAGCGGGTTGCCCCGAAAATTCGTAACAGTATTGAATCTACAGAAAAATTAATTTTAAAGGGATAGAGCTGAGGAGTAATAGAAAAATTGTTTTTATAAATAGAGAACAGTTTATTGCCAGCATCATAAACAATTTGGAATATCGTTATTTTACGTTAACTGCATCTAGGAAGTGAAGAAGTAATGGCGAATTTGAGACGAGGAGAATCAAATATAATATAATGGTAAAAGAATTAGCAATTCTAAATCCTGACACCTGGCCTGCAGATTTAGATAATAACTACCTGGCACGATACGGAGAAGAGGAAACACGGAATATGTACAGCTGCGGAAAAAAAATATGTCCCACTTGTACTTTATTCAGCCGTCGTTCGTCGTACAGCAAAGTTACAGATACCAATCGTTTACGATTGATGTACAATTTTATTTGCTATATATAAAAATTGCATAAGGGGCCGTCTCCATATTAAAATTCGCACCAACTTTTTTTTCCGATAGCAACCCCCAGATTTCGCTTCATATTTCAAAAATTTAGCTCATTTTAACCCCAGATACCAATTTTTAATAAATTTGAACTGAAAATGAGTGAGTTATGAGCACCCAAAATCCCCCTCCCCCTATGTTAAAATATTTTTCCATACATGAATTCATATTCCATATAATATTGATAATAAGAAGCTGACTTTTATTCGTACTATTAGAACTAAACTAACCAAACATAATTTACTATTATAATTTTTAATAAAATATTAATATGAATTGTGAATTATTAAATTAATATTTTAAAAAAATATGAATAGCACCTAGCCAAATTTTGATGGAAATAGATGCAGAAAACAATATTACATGGCTGTGCAAAATTTCAAATTTTTATGTTCAGTAGTTTAATTTATATTAATTAAAATGTGTTATTTTCATGAGTTAAGGGACCATATATAAATTTATTTAGTGACAATTTTTTTAAATTGCGTAAAGTAAACGTAAATTAGATTTCTTTTGTCCAAAGATAGCGAAAAGATAGCGATATTTAAAAAATATCAAATTTTGAAGCAAACAAATTAAGAGTTTTTTACGGTTTTATGGTGATTCTATAAAGCGTCTATTGTTGCGTCCACTATCATATCCCCTAAATAAAATATTTTCCATGTATAGAATTAGATGCAGTAGATGTATGTCTTCCAATATAACATTCTATTTCTGAAAAACTAACATCTTCAACATTCCAAGCACGAATTTGACTTTTTTTAATATCGAAACATCGGGTCTCTGGACTTTCCCATACTTTATCAAACATTCAACAAACATTCAAAATAACGTTTTTCTGTCTAAATTTTCATCTGACTATAAATTAAACTACCGCCAACAGTTTTATAAGAATATTGCACATTGCGACGATAATATTAAATGAAGGAAGCGAAATAACAAACACCATGATAATATTGGATCGGCAAAAAAGTAATTGCGTTTTTACATGCAATTCAAACAAATAAGTTTTCAGTCATGAAACCATTCTTCGAGTTCGATTGCAGATGAGTAACATTCCTGCTGGTAATCAGAAGAGCAGAGAACAGCCTCTCACTCCTGGCAACATTTATCCTGTCTAAGCGAACCTTCAAGAGAAATACTCAATAACAATTTCAAAATTAGAAAGATTTTCAAAATAGTAAGCATTCGTCTTGCATTTTTTCCTTTAAATCATGTGTACGAACCAAGGAAGTAATGGACTCACGGATCATTTGGACCACTGATTAAATATTCTAATTTCTACCCCTGATATTCTCAGCACAAATAACTTTTAAGAATAGAAACAGTGTTTCCCTTAAAAATAATATTTATTTCTTTTAACTCTCGAAAGCGAAATGAATGAAAGGCGTAAAGTTCGGAACCTATAAATAGCGTTTTTCAATTTGCAGAAAGTCCCTTAAAATCGCGCAAAAAAAGAATGTGCAATATCTCCGGAAATTGTCGCAGAAAATTGGTGAAAATTTATATTTAGGGTAATTTGGAGGTTTTCTTTCGTTTAATAAAGTCAAAATACAGTGTTGCCATTGAAAAAAACGAAGTTGATGCAGAATTAAATATGAAGACGGCCCCTTATGCAAATTAAGTTAATAGTAAATTAAAGTATCCGTTATTTGCAAACGAATAGTATATAACTTTACTGTACGACGAATAATGGCAGTAGTATATGGGGCATACTATAGGACACATCAAATCGGCAGTCATTATCGCACCTTACTAATCGTAGTAAACAAAATATGATAATATCATCATTTTTTATAACATTATCATCAAAAAATGATGAAATCTAGTGATTTTCCATTTTGATAGAATTTTCATCAAAAATGATGAAATCTAGTGATTTTGTTTAACACGATTTGTAAGGTGTAATAATTATTGCAGTTTTGATGTTTCCTATAGTATACCCCAACTCTCCCAAAGTTTTTTAAAAATTATAAGACAGAATCACTCATCCGACTGCATACGTTTATCAACAAAATCTTTATATCTATGTACTATTTCTAATCCAGCAACTTTATTTGTACTAGATATTTTTCTATTAAGTATTGTTTCAATTTCATTTAGATATCGTAAAATACCATTCTTGTAATAAACAAACCCAGTATGTTCATATTCCTTGATTAAAACTGTACAAATTTCCGCTTTTTGTTTAATTATTAAATCATTAACAAATAAGAGTTGCAAATCGTAAAGATCCATTTATATAGAACATTCTTTAATACTACAATCATAATATTTATCATCAATGAATCCTTTATATACAAATAAATAATTTCCTTTTTTAATCTGTTTAATAGCTTTATCTGAAATACTTGATTTATGTCTAGGAAGATAAAGATCTTTTTCTTTATTATCTACTTTTAAAGTTACAATACAAGCATCTCCATATTTTATAGTATGAATCTTTTTTATATCTAATAATTCATATTCACCAATATCTAAATCTTTTAATTTATAAGTCGCTGAGTAAGACCTAAGACTATTAAACTCTTCCATTTATTAGAGATTATTTTTTTGAAATATCTTTACTAGTAAACTCAGTTCTGTTTTTCATCATTTTTATTACATTTACGACAAAGTTGTTTTTCTTCTCTTTCAATTTGTTCTTTTATATTTTGAATAATTTTATTGAAACCAATAAAAGGAGAGATTATAAGAGCACCTGCTAACCATATGGTTCCTCCTATAATAGCAAAAGGTAAGCTAACAAGACATTTTATAAATTTACACATTTATTAGGAAATATTTTTTTGAAATATTTTAGATCGCCCGTTTCATAAATGTAACAGGATTATACAAACTTATTTTTAGATCCATCGTTTCAACGGTCCTTGATTAAAACTGCACAAATTAAATATTTAACCATTCTTCATAATCGGTATAGCCCCCTTTCTTTCATCTCTTTGATTAACTTTTCTATATATTCTTCATACGATTCTGATTCTCTATAAATTTTTTGAGCTATTATATTCTTTTTTTCATTATCTGAAATGGTAATGGAAACATCGGAATCAAAACCATTCAATACATTATAATTCTAGTCACTTTTCCTACAAAACAGTTATCAACTCCTTCTTTTAATTCATCTTTTAATACATTGATTAATTCTTCTTTATTTTCATTTTTTAAAATTTTATTCAGTACTATGACTAATATTTCTCTTAATTTTATTGTATGAAATTCTTCATCCAACAAACCATGATATCTCTCAATCTCTTTCGAAATATCAAGTTTTTTAATGCATCCATTTAAATCAAATTCTATTTCAGTACTTAAAAGTCTTATAATGGAATCTCTTAATGATTTTTGAATGTGTGTGTTGTGAACGTTTTGCGAATCATTGTAGACATTTCCTTTATTTTTATCAAGTAAACGCCTTCTTAATGCAGGTGTTAGAATCACTTTATCTTCATCAAAAAATATATAATCTAGTCTAGGACAAAATATTATTTCGTTTATGGTTGTAATATTATTTTCATTGCATATTAACATTTCTAAATTTGTTAAATTTTCTATACCTTTAAGAGAAGTTAATGTATTAGAACTGCAATGTAATTTTACTAAATTTGTTAAATTTTCTATACCATAGAGAGAAGTTAATGTATTAGAACTACACTGTAATATTTTTAAATTTGTTAAATTTTCTATACCTTTGGGAGAAGTTAATTTATTGTGATTACAGATTAATTTTACTAAATTTGTTAAATTTTCTATACCTTTAAGTGAAGTCAATTCATTGTGACAACACTGTAATATTTTTAAATTTGTTAAATTTTCTATACCTTTAAGAGAAGTTAGTTTATTCTCATCGCAATATATTTCTTTTAATTTTGTTAAATTTTCTATACATCTAAGAGAAGTCAATTCATTGTGACAACACTGTAATATTTTTAAATTTGTTAAATTTTCTATACCTTTAAGAGAAGTTAATGTAGTAGAACTACAATATAATTCTACTAAATTTGTTAAATTTTCTATACCTTTAAGAGAAGTTAGTTTATTCTCATCACAATGTAATACTTCTAAATTTGTTAAATTTTCTATACCATTGAGAGAAGTTAATTTATTGTGACTACAGAATAATTTTGTTAAATTTGTTAAATTTTCTATACCTTTGAGAGAAGTTAATTTATTGTGATTACAGATTAATTCTACTAAATTTGTTAAATTTTCTATACCTTTAAGAGAAGTTAGTTTATTCTCATCACAATATATTTCTTTTAATTTTGTTAAATTTTCTATACCTTTAAGAGAAGTCAATTCATTGTGGCAACACTGTAATACTTTTAAATTTGTTAAGTTTTCTATACCTTTAAGAGAAATTAATTTATTAGAATCACTATGTAAATTTTCTACATTTGAGAATTCTTCTAAACCTTCAAGAAAAATTCTATTCTTTAAAAATAATTCATTACCAAAAAACATATAAACATCCATTTATAAGTAATCATTTTTATAAAATATTTTTATACCCCAAAAGGTACAGCATCAAAATTTCAGCTTTTTGTTTAATTATTAACAAACAACATTTATTTTTCTGAAAGGGTATGTTTTAAATCATAAAGGAATTGATTGAACAAACCTTTAAACTCTGCAATTGATTCATTTATTTTAATATATTCATCTACGATATATTTATGACCAATTTTCTTATTGAGTTCACTCAACTGAAATGCATTTATTTTTTTCCAGTGAAGATTTAAAAAATGATCTGGTAATTGATCTCTCTTATAATCAATGAGATTACACATATCTAATTTATGTAGATTATTAGTCAGAAATTCATCACTAAAAGACTGATAGCGTGTTATCGCTCCCCAATCTAATTCACCATCAGGTAAGACATTTATGGTTTCTTCTGAAAATTTCTGAAATCTAGAAACTGCTTCCAAGTCTAATTTTTCGTGGTATTTTTGAATAAATTCATTGCTTAAAGTCTGAGAATGTGAGATAGAAATCCAGTTTATTTTATCCGCATATTTCATTATAAATTGTTCAGATAATCGCTGAAATAAACAAACGCTTTCCCAATCTATATCTTCAATATGTTTTTCCAAAAAAGGCTCAGAAAGCGTTTGAAATTTACAGACAATAAACCAGTCACCAGGTTGTACAAATTCTTCAATGAATGGTTCAGAAAGTTTAGAATACTGGAAAACTAATTTCCAAATTACAAAATCTTTTAAACTTCTTATAACATCTTCAGATAGATTTCTAGTTCTTGAAAG
This sequence comes from Cheiracanthium punctorium, assembly GCA_038373885.1. NCBI lineage: Eukaryota > Metazoa > Arthropoda > Arachnida > Araneae > Cheiracanthiidae > Cheiracanthium > Cheiracanthium punctorium. Next base: position 28,271 of record JAWZYV010012821.1, on the reverse strand, counting down.
TTCAACCCAGTTGGCATTTTTCTCAGATTCATCAGACATGTTTATATATAAAATGTTTTATTCAACAGATTTCCATTTTTAAATAAGGCTTTACATCACAATTCCCTTTTCCTCCATCTTTATCAAATGCTGTTAATTTTAGAAGAAATATATCCTTTTTCTTAACAGCAACAGCATATTTTACAATTTTAGCTAGAGGTTGATTCGTAAATTTATATAAAACACTACCTATTTTAATGTGATAAGACACATGTCCATTAGCAAGAGCTTTTATGAATAATGTTAATTCTATTTCTACATCTCTTGTAAATCTCAATATCTTGTTATCATCATATTGCAATAAGTCGTTTGTATATTGTCTTAAATGAACAATTTTTTATTCTCCATATTTATCATATTTTTCAGTAGTTGCACGGAAAGCATGATGATCCACATAGTTTTTGTTAGCAGCATCAACATTTGAAACAGGATCTTTTACATTAGATAATAATTTATCGTTTACATCATAAACATCGTTCTTAAGTACTAATGATCTTTCCAATTTGTCATCAATATCTTTTTTATAAAATTCGTATACTTGTGTCATAGTTTCATAATCCACATACGGTTTTGAAGCATCATCAAATATTGGATAGTAAGACGCAGTTTATTTAATGAACAATCAACGGCTGTATCGGAACATCGGAAACAGAATGTGCTACAAAGATTTCAATTTTTAAATAAGGTTTTATATCAAAATGCTTTCCATCTTTCATATCATATGATTGTAATTCTATCAAAAATTTATCATTTTTCTTTACTGTAAAAGTATCTTTAAAAACTTTATCTATAGGATCTATATTAAAATCGTAGTACACATCTTCTATTATTATATGACAGTGTACATACCCAGACTTGTATTTAGTTTTTACGTAAAATTATTCTATTTCTACATCTATTGTAAATCTCAAATTATTTTCATCGTCATATTTCAATAAATAATTTGTATATTGAGTGAAATGAACAGGTTTACCTAAAGCTGACTTGTATTTATCATATCCTTCGATAGTTGCACGGAAAACATGTTTATTTAAATGAATCTTAGTAACAGCATCGTTATTTGAAACTGGATCTTTTACATTAGTTAATATTTTATTATTTACATCATAAACATCATTTTTGAGTACTATTGCTTTTCTGTCCAATCTTTTTAGTTGTTTAGAATGCATTTTTATAATCCACTCATGCCAAATAGTTTCATCATCATCGAAAATTGGATAGAACGAAGCCATTTATTTAACGCAGACTTTTAATCATATCAATTTTTTTATCGCTCATATTAAATATACACTTATTCCTCTCTACGATAATAGCATAAAATATATAATCTTTCTGACTGTTTGCTCTTAATCTCCAATTAAATTCAAGAATGAAATTATTTAAATCTGTATAATTTTCATGGGGTGTCAAATCAAAATATATGATTGGATAGAGTGAACCAAAATTCTCTTTATTTATTAAACATCCTGTAGTAGAGTTATTATTATTGCTACTTACATCATATATTGCTTCCAGGAGATTATTGTAATCTTTCTTTGGGAAATCCATTTTATAACCCATAGTTGGAATTTGTACATTATTAACCATCATCCAACACTCTGTCATATCTAAACTATCAAAAATTAAAATATTTTTAGTAAAATTATCTTTCCTTTCAGTATATTGTGCTATGATATAAACTCCTAAAACTTCATCAGATGTAGTTGTTATAGTGTAAGATCCACTATCATTTTTATATGGACCTATCTTATTTAATCTGTGTTGGTTCCAATTAATATCTATACTTGCATCAGATACCAAGGATTTATAAAGTATATCAGCCTTATTTTTAAATTCAATATAAGGCAAAAGCAGATAAACATCTTCAACTATGACTTTATAATTACCTGAATATAACATATCCTTGTTGCTATTTCTGACAAATTCCATTTTCACCATTTTCAAAACCTGAAATGGCTTTTTTATATTCTTCAAGGAAATCAAATATTTCATTTAATGGTGTCGTTATTGTAAAAGTTTGACTATCTTTTGTTTCCTTCCATCTCTCTTTAAACCCTTGATTATATTTCTCATTCATCTTTAGATTTGTAAAACATTCTGTTACTTTAGTCGCATCTGTTAATGTTCCATCATATTTGAATTCATATCGATCATCTGAATCACAGGTATCCATATGGAAAAAAGAACTTTGAGCTCTGGATTTTGCATATTCTGGAGTATAGTGAACGTATCTTAAAATCTGTTTCATGACAGAAAAATTTTCCTGTGAATGAGTTTCAATTTTTGTCATTCCTATATCAATTGTGGCATATTTTATGAAACCCCCTCCATCACAAGAGAGACATTAGCTTTTTGAATGTCTGCTCCATTATTTTTAACTATTTTTAGTTTATATTCTAGAAAACCTTCAGAATAAAGAATAGGTGTACTAGTATCTGCAATATGAAAATTATAATGAGCATTTTCATCATCACTATAGGGCTTTGGATTTATTTTTCGTATTACTCCACTTTTGATGTCATTATTATAAAAATAATGAGTCTCCTTCAAGTCATAAATGTTTTCCATTTATTTAGGGGAGAAATTCCTTAGGCATAGTTTCCAATCCAGGACCATTCATCTTTTTTCTAAATATTTCATTCAATTTTTCTCTATTCTCATCTTTGATAATCTTTGGCGGTTCCTTTTCTCTCTTTGTATATAATCGATGTCTGTTGTACATTTATTTAAGGAAAAGTTACTCTAACAATTCATAAATTTTTTCAAGATAATTTACACTTTCATGTTCAGGAACAAATTGAAATTCAACAAACCCATTATTTAAATCAATGGGTTCATTATTTTGATTTGTAACTCTCATTCTTATTCTATAAATAGGATCTTTTTTAACCGGAAAACAGATTAAATTATTAAACTCTTTTGAAATCATACTTGTAGGAGGATAATTACCTGTATGGAAAGAATAAATAACCTCTGAAGGATAATCATTGATTAAAGATCCGCCTACTGCATCGCAGTGAATATAAATAATATCATTACCTTTGGTAATATCAGCTTTATATTCGCCTTCGTATTCTGTGTCATCCAAATCAGGTCTACGTTTATAAATTTTACGTTTAAAACCTATAATATTATGAAAATGGCTCATGGTTTAATCCAATTCCCAATTTTTAGTTAGTTTGAATGTTATCAACCCCATTTCAAAAATTTTTCCAAATTTTAAAGGAGGATCGCTTCCAAAATATGTAATCATAATTACATTTAATCCTTTAACTCCATAAATACCATCACGGATAATAATGTCTTTTACTTCATTAGTCTCAGTGTTTCTTAAAGTAAATTCATTGTTTTTAAATTTTTCGCTTATATTATACCAAGAAAATTCTATCATCATCATCCTCAAAGCTAGTGTTTTATATTCATAAGGAGTTGAAAAATTTATTTGAAAATCTTCTGATTTTTCATGACCTGTAGATTTTAAGATAATCATTTATATAGAACATAGTTTTCATTATGTTTACTCGGATACTCTGTAAACAAAGCAAGTACTCTTTCAGGAGACTTATTTTTATTTTTTTCACCTATATATTTCATACAATATAAACCACATTTTACAGAAGTTGTTTGCTGTATAAAACTGTCATTAATAGCTACTTTTACATTTTTATTAGACATTTTGAGAAATTTTTTAATGTTTTCAGGAATAAACTTTTTCTCTAATTTAGTTTTAGCCGGCAAGGCTAACGCCTTATCCAATTCATATTTACCAAAAGGATCGAAATATTCTATAAAATCATATTTTGGATCATTATAATAGCACACCCAATGTGTGCCTGGTTCATTAGATTTACTAAAATTGATTATCCCATTTTCAAATTCTTTTATCTTAGGTAATCTATCTGACGGGAACACACCTGCAAATCCTTTTACATTTTTCATATTTTTCTTAATATCGAGATCGGAAATTCCTTACTCTTTCATTTCAAGGTCCCAAGTTTGTTTGTTTTTTAGAACCTGAACCTGAAATCTTGTCCAAACCTTTTTTGACACCCCACCCTGCTAAGCCACTAGCAGCACCACTGGCTATCCCTAATCCTAAAGAATTCAAAAGGGGAATTAAAAATGGTAAAAACCATCCAAATACTTCTGGTTGTTTTTCCTTGAGCTCATCTAATGCATCGAAAAGTCCACCATATTTTTCTGAATATGCTTTTTTTAATACTACTATAACCTCAACTCTGTATTTCCCATGGTTGATAAACGCCTGATCCATAAATTCCGAGTATTTTAGGTATATTCAAATAAGGTTTGAGTTTTTCATAAATTACAGGTTTAATTTGACTTAAAATATTTTTAATGAAAGATCCACCAATTTGTGTATTTGTTAAAGGATAAGGTTAAAAAATTACAGGTTTAATTTGGCTTAAAATATTAAGCAAAGACCCGCCAGTTATTGTAATTCTTTTACCTTTTTCAATTTGACCAATTTGTGTATTTGTTAAAGGTAAATCATAATTGGGTACCTTTGATTTATTAATCTGTAATACTATTTTTTCTTTACCAGATTTTAATTTCCTTATTTGTCCTTGACTCAAATAAACTTTTGTCATTCATAAAGGAGAAATTGTTTATACAAGCGTTCTTTATCTTCAAGAGTTATGGTCCCTTTTTTTAATAAATCATCTATCAATAGTCTGATTTTATTCAATAACTTGTTTGACTTGCAACCTTTACATCTTTATCTATCAATGTGTCTATGTCCGCTACGCCTTTTCCGACTTTCATTTCTTCACTATCCTTTATTCCTAATAATTTATTCAAATATTTATCCAATAATTTCATTTTAAGCTCTACATCTTCCACTTCCGCAACCTTTTGAGAAATTTGGTCTTCTATTAAGGTTTTAGCCCTTTTAATTTGACTTTTCAAGTTACCTTTTTTACTCCCCAATTCAGCTTTTATTAGTCTAGCTTTCGCATACATTTCTTTTCTTTTTTCATCATCACCCAAGAGTTTTGATGGTCTGTACAGTTTTTCAGATTTTAAATATTCTATATCTAAATTTTGATCTATATCGTAAATACTAGGAGACTTCTTATATAATTCTTTAACATCTTCTATAGGTTCTGGAAAAGCAGAATTAGATATTAATTCAATACCTTTCTGAATATTTTCCACAATTTCTTTATTGGATTTTTCAAATTTTTCAAATTCATCTGTAATAGGTTTGTGAAATTCACTCAAAGTTGTTTGAATACCCAATTTATTTTGTATTCGATTTTCATTTTTTGTTTTAATCTCTTTATCCATTTTTACTAAATTGATTAAATCTCTTCTTTCATCTCTTATCCTTTTTTGTCTCTCTAATTCTAATTGATTTATCATTTATATAGGGGCAAAATGAATTTATATAGGGGCAAAATTATTTTATTATAAATGATAAAAATAAAAAATTATACACTACCTGAAGAATTACCTGACAGGAAGCAGCATCCTCTTTTATCTAAACATCCTTTTTAATTATTAATAACAGGAGATTCTGGTTGTAGTAAGACAAATTTATTAATCAATCTCATTGAAGGTTTTGATAAACCGAAAGGATTAAAACTGGATTTTGATACACTATACATTTGTGCAAAAGATATAAACGAACCGAAATATTCTAAATTACGAGATGATTATACCGAATTTGAAGGTATAGAAAGAGATGATATTTTAAAATGTTAGAATTTACATAAAAAGACTAAACTACTAAAATGGTTTGATAAGTATAAAAAACATGATGTACTATATTCCTCAGATTTAAGTGAATTTATAACTGTGGATGATTTAGATCCTTCATTAAAAAATTTAGTACTTTTTGATGATTGTGTGACTGAAAGAGATCAGAAAATAATTGAAGATATGTTTATTAGAGGTAGAAAGAAAAATGCATCTATTGTTTATCTCACTCAATCTTATTATTCTACACCTATTAATATTAGAAAAAATTGCAACTACTATATATTTTTAAACTTCAGCCAAGAGATATTCTCCAAATAATTAGAGAAATCGACGGGAAAATTTATAATATGTGTATACAATATCCGTTCTTTATGTTAGATTAATTAATCCTGAAATGAGATATAGAAAGGGATTTGACCCTTTATAAATGACTTGTTCTAAAACATGCAGTTTTAATATAGAGTCTTGTTCTAAAACAGGAAAATGCAAAGTAAAATGTCTAAAATGTGGGCAAAAAGGAAGTGGTATAATAAAGCTTGAACCTGAATTAATTCAGGCATTATTAAAACAAATAAAAAAGTATGGTTCTGGAATTATTAACAGTGTTATCAATAAATTACCTTTTGAATTTCATTTACCGGGGAATAATTTTACAGGTCCCGGAATTCAATTATTTTGGGGTAAAACAAGACTAAATCCTGATTATTCTTATAAAGATTGGAGTAAACCAATAAACAGAGTAGATGAAATAGCATATAATCATGATACTTGTTATTTGAAAAATAAAGATAATAAACAAGAAATGAAGTATGCGATAAAAATATGTTGAAAGAATTCGATGATATTGATAATCCTACTATCCGAGAAAGAATTGAAAGAGGGATTGTAAAACCTATTATTTGGAGTAAAAAACAATTTGGAATGGGTATAAATAAGATTTTTTGTCTCAAGTGTAAAACGAAAACTGATACTAAAAACTATCAGATCACAACTTCTAAAAATAATAAATGTAGGGGTAAAGGAAATTGTGTAAAATGTGGAAGTAAAAAGAGTGTTTTTTTAGGATAGACGAGATATATCATAATTCAGAAACTGGATATTGTGGTATTAATGAATTGTGTAGAAAAACAGGAATACCAAAGAAAGATGTTGAAGAATATTTACATACACAAGATGTTTATACTTGTTTCAGTCGAGCTATTAGAAAATTTGAAAGAAGACGAGTTTATGTACCAAGTAATAATTATCAATTTGATGCTGATTTAATGTTCATGAAACAATATAGTAAATATAACAATGGAATAAATTATTTATTAACAATAATAGATTCTTTTAGTAGACTTGGGTATATATTTCCGATTAAAACAAAAACAGCAACAGAAATAATAAAGGGTTTTAAACAAGTTTTTAAGGAAAGGATTCCAAAATTTATTTTAACGAATGAAGGCACAGAATTTACAAGTAAACAAACGCAAAACTTATTTAAAGAACACGGTATTAAATGGTTTACGACAGGTAACAAGGAAATCAAATCAGCCATTGCAGAAAGATTTAACAGAACAATCAGAGAAAAAATAATTAAATACATGCACGATAAGAATACAAATAAATATTTAAATGTTTTATCAGACATTTTAAACAATTATAATCATTCCTATCATCGTTCTATTAAAATGACACCTATTGAAGCAAGTCTCCCTGAAAATGAATCTAAAGTCTATAAAAAATTATATACAAAAAAGGTTATTAAAGAACCTAAATTTAAGATTGGTGATAAAGTCCGGGTATCTACTATCAAGAAAACATTTAGAAAATCTGATGATCCGACATTTACGGAAGAGATTTTTACAGTTTCAAAAGTACTTAAAACAAATCCTGTTACATATAGAATAAAAGATTTAAAAAACGAAACAATTGAGGTTACCTTTTACGACAGGGAATTAGTTAAATACAATAAAATTGACAATATTTTCAAAATTGAAAGAATATTGAAAAAAAAATCAAAATAAATATTTTGTAAAATGGCTTGGTTATCCTAATGAATTTAATTCCTGGATTGATAAAAACAGTGTCATGCAACCTTTAAACAATGCGGAGATCCACAATTTTTAAATATTTTTTTAATTAAAAATAAAAAAATCTGGATTTACTTAAATTCATTTTTTAAATAATTTTTGAAATTAAAAATCTGGAAAATTTTAGCAAAATGCCTCCTACCCTCATGGCTGACATTTTGATGAAATAACGGAGATTGGCGGAAGCACTTTGCCATGGGGGGTCCCACAGATCTCTCTTTTAGCTCATTATTTTATATTTAGTTCATCTCTCGAATTAACTTTTCATTTAAGTGAGAGAGCGAATTTGATCTAGGGTCAAATAGTATGCTAGCATTGTACTTTGTAATTTAGCTACGGCGGGACTAGTTGCTTTTAATCTTATAATTAATATATGTATTCCAATCACTCTGGTGGTGCCTCTTGAATCGATTTTATCAGTTTATTACAATTTTTAAAACAGCTGACCAGATGGGTGAAGTAAAAACAGACTGTATAACCAACATGCTCCTAAAGACTTTTTTTAATTTCCAAAAATTATCTTATCCAGACGCTGTATCCATCTGTAATTTTAGAAAAATGTGAGATAAAATTACTCGCTTCGAATAGCAAGAAATAGCTGCCATGTATAATTCATTTTCAGTAATTATAGCGTAGAGGTGCCTTATCATCAGCTGTAGAAAGATAAGCTATCTGCTTCCGCTTAAGGACAGGGTCGTAAGAATATGAACTAAATAAATGGAAAGCATTAATGAGGCTGAGATTGTGGAAAATATATATATTCAGTGTAGCAGTAGTTCCTCTTCGGATGACGAAACAAAATATGTACATAGTCTAACCAAATATTTAAAACAGCGATACAAGAGTCGAGTAACTTTATTTAATAAAATCAAGAGAAAATATAATATTTCTTTAACTCCGCAAACTGAAGAAACACTGTTAAGATTTATAGATGTAACCCTTTATGATAGAATAAATAGTTATTCATTCTTTTTAAAAAATAATTGTGAGTTACATAAAATAGACAACAATATAACTTTGTCTTTAAATAAAAGGGATAAACTTGAAAAAATATGGAAAGAATTTAAAGAACCTCCAAAAATTAATTTTGATACAGATGAGTTGCTTTTAAAAGTAATTCCAAAGAAATGGAGATGAAAATATGTTTTTAAAAAATAATTTCAAATAAATGGAGCTTTAAAAAAGTGCACACGCTGTTTGGCTATAAAACCATTAAATGTTTTTTTTAATTTCATAGAAATGGAAAAATTAACTATCAAAGTCATTGTAAATGTTGTGATTCATTAATCAAATATAAAAAAATAAAATGCGAATGGGGAAAGGAGTATACATACACACATAAAAAGCGGCATTTTGAAACCAATAGAAAATTTAAAAAAATAATCTCTAATAAATGGAGCTTGTTTTAAAGTCAATGCCTATAGGACAACTTAGAAAAGCTGTCAAAGAATTGGGTATTGAACAAAAAGTGATTCTAGTAAGATTGAATTAATTAAATACTTGTAAAAGATGAAAAAATTATTTATCAGAAAACCAAAAGAACGTAATAAAATTAAAAAAGTTTTTGATTCTTTAGGTTTAAGATTTAATAAAAACATTAATGATTTCGTATCAAAAAATGAAAAAAAAATATTGACAAGAAAATTTAAAGAAAAATGTATCCTGATTTTACAAAACTATTGCAACAATTTATCAATGAACCTAAAAATAGAAGTAAAATTAAGAAAATATTTGATGAATTTGATTTGAAATATAAAGATAAGAAACTGGAAAAAAGGAAAGAAAAACTTTAAAACATGAAGTTAATCTAGAAAATTTATTTAAACCTGATTATGAAAATGTAGAAGTATACAGAACATTTATCAGAAAATTTAACACATATAGAATAACCTAGAAAATTAAGGAAATAAATAAACTGAAACCTGAACAATATTATAATATATTAAAGGATTTGTTTAGAACAGCTATTGGAAAAGTGCACGGTAGAGTAGACATTATTGTACATAATCCAAAATTAAATCAGCCGTTTCATCCCCATATGTTTCCAACTGCAGACGCATATAATACTTATTTAGATGTTTTAACACATGAAATAGAATACAAAGAATTGGACATTAAAGACTGTACATTTGATTTTTATGCAATAGAACTACCTCATGGAAGTGGACGTCTCAAAATTCTCAATGAAGAAGATGTAAAGAAAAAAAGGAGTATTTGTTCAATTAAAAATAATGATAATATTTGTTTGGCTAGATCTATAATAACAGCTCTAAGTATTCAAAATCCCAATCTTTTATGTGAAAAATTAAATCATGAAAAACTAACTAAAATGATATTACATATATTAAGAAAGGAAGAATATTACAAAAAACCTTAGCAGAAAAATTACATAAAATGTGCAATATTCCTTTGCAATTATGTGATTTAGAACATGTTAAACAATTTGAAAAATTTTTAGATATTCAAATTACTATATTTTGTACAGAAAATTTCAATGAAAAAATATATTCAGGTGAATATAAAGATACCTATATTTACATATACAAGAACAGAAATCACTTTGATGTGATTACATCTGTTACAGGATTTTTAGGAAAAAATAATTATTGTGATTACTGCAAGGTAAGTTATAAAAGGAAAGATGAGCATAAATGTTTATTAAAATGTCAGAGATGTTTGAGAAAAGACAGTAATTGTGAAGGTGATGAAATAAATTGTAATAAATATTTTCCAAGTTTTAAAGGTGAAAAATGTTTTGAAAATCATAAAACTTTAGAAGATGAAGAAACAAAATTTTCTGTTTGTGAAACATTATGGAAATGCATAAAATGTAAGAGAAATATAAATAGACAAGTACGAAATCCTACAGATCATCAGTGTGGAGAGAGACATTGTAAAAATTGTTGGCTATAGGTAAAAAATGATCATAAATATTATATGAAACAAAAAGATTCATTAGGAGGAACTTGTGAAAGAAATTGTGCTAAATTTATTGAAGATAAGTCAAAATGGTGTTAAAAATGTGAAAAATCAGGGTTTACAGAAAAATATATGTTTTTCGATGTTGAAACAAATCAAGAGGCGGGAAATCTTAAAGTCAATCTAATTATAAATCATGATTTTAATGGATATGAACAGAAATTCAATAATGTAGATGACTATTGTAGATGGTTATTTGATAGAGAACATACTGGTTATACAGTACAAGCTCATTATGGAAAAATATTTGATTTTCAATTTTTAGCTCAATATTGTTTTAACAATAGCATTAAAGTATTTATAATTTACCAAGGAAATAAGCTCATACTTATGAACGCCGAGGAATATGGTATAAGGTTTATTGATTCTATTAATTTTATTGTTACCTTTAAGAAAATTTCCAAAAACATTTGGACTAACGGAACTGGCAAAAGGTTATCTTCCTCTTTTGTTTAAGGAATTGGCAAAAGGTTATTTTCCTCATTTGTTTAATACTAGTAATAATCAAACATATGTTGGTAAATATCCTAAAAAATATTATTATGGATATGATTCCATGACTGAAAGTGAAAGAAAATCCTTTGATGAGTGGTATAATTCTGTAAAAAATGAAACGTTTGATTTTCAGAAAGAATTCATTAAATACTGTAGATCAGATGTAGATATTTTAAGAAAAGGCTGTTTAGAATTCAGAAGATTATTTTTAGAAATTGCAAATATAGATCCTTTCAAGTACGTTACTTTAGCAGGTGTTTGTATGGCCATATATAGAGATTATTTCATACCGGAAAAAACAATAGCTATAGATGAAGAGATTATACAACAAAATCAGTACAGTAAAAAATCAAAATTGCTTGGTTAGATTATTTATCTCAAAAACATAATATAAATATACAACATGCTTTAAACGGTGGGAAGAAAAAATTAAAATTAGGTGATAAAACTTATAAAGTAGATGGTTTTTATAATAATACTGTATATCAATTTCAAGGTTGTCACTGGCATGGATGCCCTAGATGTTACAAAGAATCTATAATAAATATACAAAATCAAATATCAATGAATGATTTATATGAAAGAACAATAAAGATAAGAAACAAAATAAAAAATGCAGGATATGAGTTGATTGAAATGTGGGAATGTGATTTTGATAATGATAAAGAAATTAAAAAGTATATGAAAAATAATTGAAAAAGAGATTTTGTGGAACCATTAAATCCTCGAGATGCCTTTACAGGAGGCAGATGTGAACCTACGAAACTAAAATATGAAATGAAAAATGAAGAAAAAGGTAGATATATAGATGTGTGTTCACTTTATCCAACTGTAAATTATTTTGATTATTATCCTATAGGACATCCTACAAAGATTTATAATCCCAAGAAATATGATAAAAATTGGTTTGGATTGATGAAATGTAAAGTGTTACCCCCTAGAAAATTATATCATCCTGTATTACCTTATAAAGAAGAGAAATTGATATTTAGTTTGTGTAAATCGTGTTCAAAAACTATTAAATGTAATCATTTTAAAACAGATATGGAAAAGAAAAAGTGTGTAAAGTGTTATGAAAGGAGAAATGGAGAATGCAATCATACAAACAATGAAAGAAGTTTTATAGGTACATGGACAACAACTGAAGTTGATTTGACAATTCAAAAAGGAATATTTACGAAGTTTGGGATTTTAAAGGCAAATCAGATACACTATTTAGAGATTATGTTAAAATGTTTTTAAAAATAAAATTGGAAAAAGATGATAAATGGCGGGAGAAGTTTAAAACAAAAGAAGAATATAAAAGATTTGTAAAAGAAAAATTGGATATAAATATAGATGTAAGAGAAATTAAAGAAAATCCTGGAATGACATATATAGCAAAAATCTGTTTAAACTTTTTATGGGGTAAATTTGGCCAAAGAAAAAATATGAGACAAACTAAAAATGTCATAGAATTGTAAGAGTTTTATGATGTTATATTGAAAGATAATATTAAAGATTTGAATATGGTATTTTTAAATGATGATTGTGTAGAAATGAGTTATTATATGAAAGACCAATATGTTAAAAATAATTTTAAAACAAATATATATATAGCTGCTTTTACAACTAGTTCTGCAAGAATAAGATTGTATAAAATGCTTGATAAATTAGGAGACAAAGTAATGTACTATGATACCGATAGTATTGTTTATATTGATGATGGTACCAATAAAGTAGAAACAGGCTGTATGTTGGGTGAATGGACCGATGAATTGGGTGAAGATATATACATAAAATCATGGATATCAGGGGCCAGTAAAGATTATGGATATATATTAAATGATGATTCTGTAATAGGAAAAGTAAAAGGGTTTAAAATGAGTTATGAGAGTGAAACTAAACTCAATTTTGATGAAAGAATGAAAATAATTACTGGAGAAACAGAATGTATCAATGTAGAAATAAACCAATTTCAAATACAAAAGAACAGAAATATCAAAGTAAACAAAACGGTAAAAAGATACATGTTTGGATATGATAAAAGAAGAATTTTGGATAATTTTGATACTGTACCTTTCGGTTAATAAAAATATTTTACTTATAAATGGAGATTATTGTAAGTGCGCAAGGATTTATTTTCCCTAATAAAACAATAATAAGAGAAATAAGTTGGATTCATTTAAAATCAGGATTAGGAAACTATTTCTCTATTTACACCAAATTATGAAATGAATGATGCAGAAAGAGCTATTGTACGTAGAGTAACTCGAGATGTACATGGATTAAGATTTAAAAGATATCCTGATAATAAAGGTTTATGGATTAGTAATGATGAAGTACAAGATTATTTAAAACAGATACAGAGCTTATATGGTGGAAAGTTTGGATTTAAAGGTGGAATTTTAAGTGTAGAAACCTTTAATGAATGGGGAATTGAAGTAGAATTTTTAGAAATTCCTAAATGCGTTAAAGTAAAAGGACCTGGTTGTTCAATGTATAGATGATTGTATCATAAAAATTATATTGAAAAAAATATTCCTTAATAAATGAAGAAATTTATAAAAGGTCTTGTTGACTTACTTTTTGTTACTATAGGAGCAACCATATGGTTAGCAGGTGCTATTATAATCTCTCCATTTATTGGTTTCTATACAATTATTGAAAATATGAAAAGACAAATTGAAAGAGAAGAAAAAATACTTTCTCGTAAATGTAATAAAAATGATGAAAAACGAAAGAGAAAGAGAAAAAGGCTGAAATAGTGGAAAACTATTATAAGATGACGGGAAAATAATTAAAAAAAATAATCTCTAATAAATGGAAGCGTTTAATAGTCTTAGGTCTTACTCAGCGACTTATAAATTAAAAGATTTAGATATTGGTGAATATGAATTATTAGATATAAAAAAGAATCATACTATAAAATATGGAGATGCTTGTATTGTAACTTTAAAAGTAGATAATAAAGAAAAAGATTTTTATCTTCCTAGACATAAATCAAGTATTTCAGATAAACGTATTAAACAAATTGAAAAAGGAAATTATTTATTTGTATATAAAGGATTCATTGATGATAAATATTATGATTGTAGTATTAAAGAATGTTCTATATAAATGGATCTTTACGATTTGCAACTCTTATTTGTTAATGATTTAATAATTAAACAAAAAGCGGAAATTTGTACAGTTTTAATCAAGGAATATGAACATACTGGGTTTGTTTATTACAAAAATGGTATTTTACGATATCTATATGAAATTGAAACAATACTTAATAGAAAAATATCTAGTAAAAATAAAGTTGCTGGATTAGAAATAGTACATAGATATAAAGATTATGTTGATAAACGTATGCAGTCGGATGAGTGATTATGTCTTATAATTTTTAAAAAACTTTGGGAGAGTTGGGGTATACTATAAGAAACATCAAAACTGCAATAATTATTACACCTTACAAATCGTGTTAAACAAAATGACTAGATTTCATCACTTTGATGAAAATTCTATCAAAATGGAAAATCACTAGATTTCATCATTTTTTGATGATAATGTTATAAAAAATGATGATATTATCATATTTTGTTTAATACGATTAGTAGGGTGCGATAATGACTGCAGATTTGATGTGTCCTATAGTATGCCCCATATACTACTAATGGCCAAAGAAAGAGCAAGTGGGACATTTTTTTTTTCCGCAGCTGTACACTCGTTTTAATATTGGTGATGAGCGGCTACAGAGATTTTTTTAAGTCAGGTGAAAAAATTATTCCTACAAATCTAAGACCGCTCGTGGATATTCTAAAAGTAATCCCCTGTAGTAACAATGAATGTGAACGAGGTTTTAGCGTTATGAATTTAATTATCATTTCATTGAGCTCAAAAATTTTAATGAAACATGTGTCATCTTCAATGTTCATTTAACTGAATGGCCCTCACTTCAAAAAGGGGATGCGATACCATTTATCAAAACGTGGTTGCTTCAACATAGAAATGCTGAAGATAGTCAGTCTTGTCATGTGAATCACGAGTGTCCCACAAGCAATATGGAAGGAAAAGAGATTCCAGATCTATTTTATGCCCCTCCAAGGGGCATAAAATAGATCTAATAAACTTTGAAGTTGTGAGTTGCCCTCTTTTCAGTGAAAAAATAGATTAATATAGTATACCATAATAATATAGAAAGAACAACAGAAAAAAAATCGAAATATCTAAAAATTCCGAATTATATATATTCTTTCAGAGAAAAGAGATAAATAAAAAAAATTATAGGAATCGATAAAAAATTTGAATTATTCAAGTTTGACGAAAGAATTGTAATCACATTTCGGGTGGTACCAAGGAAAAAAAATCGCAAAGTCGACACGCTGTTGGTTGTCTTCCAGCGCATGCAGGTGCCAACGCCTGCATGCGCTGGAATCGATAAGGACACATTCGCATAAAAGAGCACAGAAATTGGAGAATTGTGGTTTTCGGTACATCGAAATTACGGGCAATACTTCTTGCTGTATGCAGTGGACCTGTAATCGTATCATGCACTTCCGCAACAACTTCAACAGGAACACGAGGTCGTAGGGATCGAGGTCAATCACATGTGCATCCCGTTTCTTCGAATTTCTTTACCAAATTACGTACACTTTTTACGGAACATGGGCCTCGTTAGCTTATGATTTCGACGAAAAGCTCGCAATGCTTCGGCAGCATTTTCTCCGCTCAGATAAAAAAGCTTTATCAATTCACCACGTTGTTTCCCTGAAAGTGTCATCTTCTTCGCACGGAACGAGACGGATTAGCACGAACATGAAGAAACAATCTTCCAACACTGCTTATATCACAATCAGTGCTTTGCAAGAGTGGTCTGTGGTTGGTGCTTCTGCTGCCTGGCCCACTGAATTATGCAAAGTGCATTAATTACACTTTCCCTTTTATTGTGATTGGTTATTTACGATGCTCTTCTTTGCAAATGTTTACGCCGCCAATTTACATCATACGTGTCTCGTTCCAACGCCATTTAAGGTTTTTCCATTCTCTGATCAATTTGCGCACGAAAAAAGGGGTGCTGCCATTCGAAAATTTCGAAATTTTGTCACTTTAACCATAACTGTGAGAGGTTTATTGTGTTAAATCATCACAATCTGGACCCCATACATTCAAATAACTATAAACGAAACTTTCATTTCGATTGGTTGAACGGTTCGATCACTAGGGACTCATATATAGGGGAAGTTTCTTTTAGATCACCCCGCATATATTTATACGTAGGCTGCCTTTTATGCTTTTATAAACGACCAGTAGGAGGTACTACTGAAACTTGTCTTAAGGATATTTGTAAAATTCACATTTTTTAAATCTAGGAATCAGTGGCATTATAGAAATTGCCTGCATATATTGTTTTCAGGAGTGTTCTAAAGAAGCCAGTAGGTGAAAAAAATGGAAATAACTCGTGAATGTTTTCGTTGGTTGATTTTTTATGATTTTAAGAAAGGCCTCACTCGACAAGAATGCTTAGTACCACTTCGAGAAACTTTTGGTAATAAAGCACATCAGAAAGGACTGTTTACAATTGTTTTGCAGAATTTCGCCGTGGTCGTGCGTCCGTCAGTGATGAATCTCGTGAAAAACGACCAAAATCGGTAGTGATTCCAGACAATAATGATGCTATGAGTAGTAGAAAAATGGGAGTTCACCTCAGCCGGTGCCATGTTAATTTGCCGGTGCACCGACTGAGTGCTTTCCGTATGTTGAGAGAGGAAGGGGAGCGGATGTTGAGATCGGATGGGGAGCGGAAGTAGACCGGATGTTAGAAGGGTTGATAATAATTTTTTTCCTTTATTTTTCAAATAAGGGGGCTTTGAAAAATTTTTGAGATTTGAACGCGCAACCTACAAAAGAATTCATAGGATAATGATTGTTGGCTTAAACCATTAGGCCGAGAATCCTTCAAGTATAAAAATGTGTTATGCGTAGGTGTTTTGTGTTATGCTTTAGTTTTGAAAATGAATTGGTCGAGTGAAGTTGTAGGAGTGACATGCATGTATATGTGTATGTGTATAATGTTTACGCTCATCTATAGTTTTACCGGAAGTGATAAGTTTGCGGTTGATTTTGTTTTACACCTAAATGAAACGGGAAACGTAACGTTTTCTCTGTGATGAATATGCGAGTGAGGATTAATATAACGAATAATCATATTTTATGCTGCAATGAAGAAAGCGTATCACGACCCAGCAGCGAGTCGGAAATTTTTCAACAATATAATTAGAAAAGTCCTATATTCAAACACTGAATTTAGTGCGAGTCATGCTTTGTTACAGGAAATACTCAGTCAAAAGACATCGCATTATATTCGGACTAATACGGTACTCTATTTATTTTTTTAAATTCTAAGCCCGTCTTCGACATTCTTGCCATTAGATGACGAGCAGCCCAATAAAATGATGAAGAAGTACAAAAACAAAAGTTTGTTTCTCCAAAAGAGGAGTAATCAGTGAAAATTTTTTAAATTTCAGGGCAGTCCTTCAGGTGGTCGTCGTCCATATCATAATGGCGGCACAGAGGGCAGAAAGTAGAGTCCCTCACACCTATCGGATGAAAGTGTTTTTGCATAGTAATGTCCCGTTGCCATCTGAAAACATGCGACACCAACAGCTCTAGGTAGGTACTCAATTTTAAAAATTTTATTACTAAGAAATATATCAATAGCGATGATTCGAGTAAAGAATGAATAACATTTATTTTTCATAATGTAGATCTTACTTGATCTCTTTTCTTATTTTTATGAGAACTCGGAATTTCAAAGAATTTGAACTATAATTTTTCTTAATGATGCACTGATGTTTAAATATCTTACATAAAATTCTATAATATTCATTATTCTCTGCAAAGTTGTTAATATTTTACCCAACTCAAAAACACCCAGGTGTTTTTTTTTTTTTTTTTTTTTTTTTTTTTTTTTTTTTTTCCAAAATAACCCACTTGAGAAAGCTCAATTGGTTTTTTTTCAAAATTTAAACTCTAAAAATTTCAGTACAGTTTTAATTAAAAAAATTCTTGCATTTGGTATGGATATTAGGGCCAGATGTAGCCACAAAGTTGCTAAGTTGGCAACCCTGACATCAAGAAACGTCTTCCTACAACTGTTACAATTACAAATCACTTTTGTCATGGAAAAAAAATGTGCGTGTTTAATTTTGACCTAGTTTGAATGACTCAACATACTCATCATCCATTACTTAGCTTAAGTAATTGTGTGACGCAATGCAGTCGTCAAATGTACCCAAGGAGTAAATTATGTGACTAATGTATCTCTTAATATCAGTACACCACTTGTAAAAATTTATAAACAGATATCCCTCCCCTGCTCTATCACTGACGCCCCTGCTCCCCAGCAACCACTCACCTGCTGGCAGAGTACTTTACCGGTGCCGTTCTGCTGTTACGTCCAGCACCGGCACGGCGCTGCAAAAAGTAACTGTATCGTACAAAAAGTGGTTTCCCCAGAAATTCTATGCCAGAAGCCCGGGATAACAACGGCACTGTGATGGTACTATGGCACGTGCCGGCTATCCTTTACAGTAAAGGCACTGAATCATTAAGTTTAGAATACCTGAAATGAAACGACAGGGTATGGACAATTATTGAAACTAAAGACAAAAGACTGGTATCTTAACAGTGGCTGTAATAAAATGGCACGGTGTCGGCTTAGTGCCTATCTACAATAATGCTGCATTAATTAAAATACGAGCCAGTGGCGGATCCGGTGTAGAGATTAGGGGCCCGGTGTTGAGATTAGGGGTTTATTCATCAACCCCCCCCCCTATAAAAAGACATTGCTTAAGGGTAACATTTTGAAAGATAAAAGACAACATAAAAAACAACAGCAAAATCCATTAGTCCATTGTTTACAAATTATGTTGGCCCATAATTAGTGAATTGTGTGTAGTTTTCATAAACTGCAATTTTCTTAAAAAATTACAGTAGCAACAGATATTTTTTTATGAGAGAGGCAGTAACAGATTTCAAAATCTACATAAAATCATTTGCAAACAGTTCAATTTCAATATCTCATAATTAGGGCGATTTTATAAATGAGTTATTATACTTTATGGTTGATAGAGGGTTGACTTTTAAGTTTCTACAAAAAGTAGGAAGAAAAATAATTTTTTGGGAACAAACTGTTTTATTGCTTTTCAAAATATTCGCTTTTAAGATTTATGTACTTTTCCACCCGTTTAAACCAATTCTTGAAACAGTTTTTTCACTCTGAAATTGATATCTCGAAACATGGTTTTGGAAGGTATCAAAAGCTTTTTGAGGTGATGAAAATCGCTGCCCACGCATTTTTTGTTTGCTATAATGGAGCAATGAAAAGTCTTTAGGTGACAACCCAGGAGAATATAGGCAATGAGACATTAATTTGATATTTTTATCCTTCAAATAATCAATTGTTTCACGTGCTGTGTGGGAGCAAGCGTTGTCGTGATGAAGAATGATGCGTCGATTTTTGCTGTTTTTCCTGATTTCGTTGATGACTTTTGGCAAATAAATTTCCGTTTACCATTTAGCGTTAACAGTTTTTAGATCCTCTAAAGGAATGGTTGCGATATGTCCTGTAAGGCCGAAGAGAAACAAGCAAGCATTTTCTTGGATGTGCTTGATGAACAAACAACTTTCAAAGGATTCGGTTCATTTGGAAACACCCAAACAGTGGATTGTTGTTTAGTTTCCAGCTCATACGAATATATACAAGTTTCGTCACCTATAACGATGTTGTATACGAATTTTGCAGTTCCCAATTGGGATTTGTTTACCATTTCCTTACGCCAATTAGCACAAGCCTCTTTTTGAGCTTTTGTCAAATTGTGCAGTATCCATCTGGAACAAATCTTTTTAGCAGCTAAATGTTCGTGCAAAATCGAATGTATTGCAATCTGCGATATGCCAAGCGATGCTTCTATCGCACGATATGTGACATGTCGACCTTCTTCAATTATGTTGCGCATAGCAGTAGTAGAAAAATGGGAGTTCACCTCAGCCGGTGCCATGTTAATTTCCCCGTGCGCCGACTGAGTGCGAATGGGGAGCGGAAGTAGACCGGATGTTGGAAGGGTTGATAAGAATTTTTTCTCCTTATTTTTTAAATAAGGGGAACTGGAAACAAATTTGAGATTTGAACGCGCAACCTACAAAAGAATTCATAGGATAATGATAGTTGGCTTAAAATATTAGGACGAGAATCCTTCAAGTATTAAATTGTAGGTGTTTTGTGTTATGATTTGGTTTTGAAAATGAATTGGTCGAGAGAAGTTGTAGTAAAGACATGCATGTATATGTGTATGTGTATAATGTTTACGCTTATCTATAGTTTTACTGGAAGTGATAAGTTTGCGGTTGATTTTGTTTTACACTTAAATGAAACGGGAAAGTAACGTTTTCTCTTTGATGAATATGCGAGTAAGGATTAATATAACGAATAATCATATTTTATGCTGCAATGAAGAAAACTTATCACGACCCAGTTCACGAGGTGAGTTTTGGTGGTGTAAATGCCTTATACCGTGCTGCTCGAGGAAGACTAAGCAAACCGCAGATTCGGAATGGTCTACAAGGTGTGGACGCATACACTCTTCACAGACCGGCGCGCAGGAAATTCCCGACAAATCGAGTGATTGTCTATGCGAAAGATCATCAGTGGCAAGCGGATCTAGTGGATCTGTCTAATTTAAAGCAGTACAACGATCAATACCGATACCTCCTAACATGTACAGACTTTTAAGTTAAATAAGTAATTTTACAACAAATATTTTTAACCAACCCAGCAAACACAGCCGTATCGGGTTAGGGATGGGCCGTCATCGGCAGTACCGTTTCGATGTCGGCATTGGCATAATGGTAATTGGGACGATGTCGGTTCTGTGCTGGCAAAACGATTTGGCGTAGGCAAATAAAAGTTGATTTCGGGCATGCAACGGTCCGATAGCGGCTAGCCTTTTAGGGTTAACATGTGATTTTGGCGATGTACTGCACCAAACGTCAAAACCGATATCGGTCCAGAAGTGTAATTTCTAAACTGAACGGTATAAAGCCAGCACAAGCAGCACATATATATTGTTATAATAATTCTTTTTAATTTATGATTTCAATAGTTACTATTTACAATGTTTTGAGTCCTTTGGATTCAATTGCCTCCTTCACATGCGAAAAAAAGGAGGGAAAGGGGGCAATCATTCTATCTGGTTAATTTACCTGAGGTCCTGTCCAGCGTTCTGGTCTACCGCGCATCTGTCAATCTACAGTTTAGATGTTGGTGATTTTCTCCAGATGTATTGTTAATATGCGTTAGATAAGTTAACCAGTTTTTTATGACTTAGTATTGAAGGGGTTTCTAAGCGCCCATCCCCACCCCTCAATTGGGGCAGTTTCTGTCTAGTTATTCACAACTCTGAAATAATTATATGACTATAATTTTCATTTTATATAAAGTGATAGTTGTTAAGTACTTCTAATTTAAAAATAATAATAAAATTAATTAATTAATTAAAAATAAAATACATACAATGCATAACATTAAACGCTGCATTTTAAAAGTTCACAAAAGGAGCCCACCATGGCCGAGTGGATAAGACACCGAATATGGTTGAAGTCATTGGCGGATCCAGAGCCCCCCCCCCCTCCAGACGAATGAAGTTTACACTATAGGGCATTGACTTGTTTTGTAAATTCAAGTCATTCAATAAGAGAATGTAACAAAAATTGTCTTGCGCACCCTCCAGAATTTTTTTTTCTGGATCCGCCGCTGGTTCAAGTGTGAAGGTCCAGGGTTCAGGTCTACCGAGCATCTGTCAATTTACAGTTTGGATGTTGGGTGATTTTCTCCAGATGTAATATGAATATGAGTTATATAAATTAACCAGATTTTTGAACATAGAATTGAGGACAAATCACCGTTGTATCCCCAATTCTGGAACAAAAATTGGGGATATCTTATAAATTTTATATAAATTCAAAACATTATCTAATATTTATAAAATGAAGGAAATATGGTTGATTTTTATAAAATTAGGGAACAAATAATTATTATAATTACTGTTCAACCCCAATTGCTTATTAATTGTTTTATATATTGGAACAAACGCTAGAAGCCTTCTTCCGCTCAGGGCACCGACGCCCTAAGGCTTAACTCCTGTGTTTTTGCCTTACAAAAAACACAAAACAACAAAACTTTCTGAAATTAAATTGGATTAAAATAGTAGAAAAAATACCTTTTCATTCGTATTTCCATAAAAATAAAAAATATCAGTATAATTTATAGTTAAGGAATTTTTTTTTATAATACATTAGCTGCTGTTGTTAAAAAAATAATAATAATAAAATTAAATAAATAAATAAAAGTTTTAATTCACTATACTGAATAATTATAAATTGAAAAAAATAATAATAGTTTCATTTTAAAATTATCACTATGAATAATTAATTTAATAGCATTTATTTGAACAACTTGTTTGTCATGTTTCTGTTCAAATAAAATAATAGTAAAAATTACGCCAAAATCATGTTTTGCTACAGCATTGTAAAATGCTGTTACAAATTAAAAAAAATTTAATGCTCTTATCTCCTTAAAAATGAATAAAAGTAACCATTTTTTGCTGATTATAGTACTTTATCTTTCTAAAAATTAATTGATTAATTCATTGCAGATATTGAAGTATAAACTATTTTGCAGTAGAATAACACTAATTTGTTTTATTTTTTTCCACGCGATCTAATTTAAAGTAAATAATTTAAAAGCTAAAATCCCGCGGACTTTCTTTTCCAACTACCCCGTCCCGTGTCCGCGTTCACATAACATGTAGCACAGGCGCAGTGGGGGGGGTGAGGGGGGACGAGTGCATTCCTAAGAGCTTTCCACCCCTTGTAGGAACCACAGTATTACACAGGAAGACGAAATGGACCTTTCCTATTATATCGGTCCCTATTCATGGTCAATCGAAGAGCGGAAGTTGGTGGTTTTTTTTTTTTTTTTCGTTTGCTTGTCCATTCCATTCCAAGGCTGTAACAGAAATCATCTCGCAACGTAAACTTTTCAGTAACGTGGATTTTGAGTTTTCTCAGAGCAATGAAGATAGGAGATTGCTGTATTTTTCTCTGGATAAATTGCGATTTTTTTTTTCCTAGACTAAATGGCACTGACTGCAGCTACACAAAAATTTTAAAATAGTCTGAATGTGGTTAGTGCTTTTTAGTTTTAAATAGGCTAAGTTCTTACGTCAGTTAGATCGGACTTTGCTGTAGTTTTCTCTGGATAAACTGTGATTTTTTTCTAAAGACTAACTGGTATTAACCTCAACTAGACAAAAATTTTAAAGTTGTCTAAATGTGGTTAGTGCTTTTTGGTTTTCATTTTGCTAAGTTCTCACGACAGTTAAAAAGGGGTAAGTTGATTTTTAAGTATATATTAAGAATTTGTATTTTTTCTTAGCTAGATTTTTTTATGTTATCTCAGGGACTACTAAAATAAGATGTAGTTCAAAACTGCTAATTATTTCTAAATAATGCGAAAATGAAATTTATAATTCAAGTAAGCAAACTTGGAAACTATTAATAAACAAGCAGGACGGTATTTTTAATAAATAACTTACATACTGCATTGAAAAATGTGTCTATTTACTTAAGTACTTAATTTCATATTACTCAAAACAACAGAAAAAAATAAGTATATTCTGTTATAGAAAGTTCCTTTCTTCTACTAAAGGATAATCCTATGAAAATTCAGTAATATATAAAATATTTACTTAAAGTAAGTATCTTCTAATAATAAACATGGTTTTATTAACACTTATTAGTTTCATATATAGTTTAGCACTAATCAACCTATTAAAAATAATTATTATTATTATATAAATTACTTTACATCACTGGGGCTAATTTTGAAATATACAAAATACTTAGTTGTTAAGTATAAACAAAATAATTTGTTTGTATATGAAAATGTTTAATTATTTTGAAGAGAAAACGTTTTTATGAAATTAACCGTTTATTTGTAGAATCAGCCAATATTTTAATTTCTTTTAACGTATGTTGTTTACATTCTTCTTTAAAACAATATATATAAAATCAAAAGTCAACTTTATTTTGTATTATGACATAACTTAACAAAAAAATAAATTAAAATATTTTTTAAAAAAGCATGTTGTATAACTTTAATATTTTTTTTCTCTCTTTTTTTAGCATTGCATGAATGTTTATTTATAATCTTTGGTTCTAGAAAATTATAAATTTTCTTGGCTTCTAAAAAATTTTTGGAAGAGAAAAAGGAACATTGTCTAGTTGAGCCTAATATGTTGTTTAAAAAATGTATATGGTCTGATAAACATATAGTAACACGTTTAAAAAAATAAAAACCATTGGTTGATGCATAAAAAAATAATACGGTTAATTTTAAAAAGAGCTTTCCTTCTTAAATTCATCAAATATTTTCTTAAAAACAAAATAATTTGCCAATTAGGTATTTTCAATAAATTTAGTCCTAGTGGTGTAAAGTCATTTATATAATAATAATTATTATTTCTTTAATTTGTTGATTAATACTTTAGAGAACTAACTACGGAGCTAATTAGGGTATTTTGGGAATCAATAAGGTGCTGGCCGGTTTGCGATATTTTGTCGTTGCCGATACCACACCAAAAACGTAATGGTTTTGGTTCAAAAGTGGCACAGGGCTGGGCCGACGCCGTTATCGTTTTTGCCGACACCGAACCAGAACCACCCCATCCTTTCGGCCCGACACACGCCCAGGCGGACGCAATTTTGTCGTTTTCGGTACCGCGTGAGCGATGTCGCCCCGGGACATTCTGCGCCGGCATGCCAGTGTCGGCCCAAAACTTATCCGATAGGGCTGTGTTTGCTGGGAAGTTTTAATTTTAAGTTAATAATTAATTTTACAACAAATATTATTTTTTAATGAAGAGTTAATTTATTTTTATTTTTATTTTTTTAACCAAGAGTTTTAATTTTAATTTTAGGTTAATAATTAATTTTACAACAAATATTTTTTTAATCAAGAGTTAATTTATTTTTATTTTTTTTTAACCAAGAGTTTTAATTTTAAGTTAAATAATTAATTTTACAACAAATATTTTTTTAATCAAGCGTTTTAATTTTTTGTATACCGTTAAGGATTATACCGTATTTTTGTTAAGTTGCCGTTTAACATTAAAGTAGGATATCAATACATTTCTTCTACTGTTAGAGAAGTGAGAAAATTACACCATAGAAAGATTTTAGTACCTACAGATTTTACAAATAATGATTTGGATATAGTCTTATTTTCTATTGCGAGGAAACCACTTTAACGAAATATCCCCAAAAAAAACTCAAGTTTTTGTATACGAAATGTATGAATACTCAAATTATTTATCTAAACATTTTTTCTTTAGAGATTACCAACACATTTTTGATAGATTTTAGGCAGCGATTATACTAGCTTATATTTTCTACTGTTAGTTTTTTTATAGATCAATTAGAGGAAAAATTACATTTTTAATACATATCACAAGTAGTGTAACTTGATTTACAGAGTTTGAATAGGATACGAGTTAGATATTTTTTAACTTATGTGCAACACTTAATTTCAGTTTTACTATAAAAGCATCCTTTTATACATGCATCAACCTGTTTTAGAGGTCTTTTATTGATACACTTAATATATTTTATAGAAAGGTGGGTATAGTTTTAACAAACACATATCTTTAAATTTGCATGTGGATAATACTATTGTTAGAAAGTTGAACTATTGAAGATAAAAATTGAAGATCCGTTTTAGCATAATTGCATATACATAAATATCTTTCAACTACTTAGATAAAATGATAGTTTAAATTGCAAAGAGTTATCATTACTTTAACCGAAGAATACAAGGTTTTTACTTACTTTAAGGTACATCGTGCTAAATCTTCTAGTCTCTCGGTAAATTTCTTGCATCACCACTATTATCTTTAAGGCTAGCAAGTCCGGAAAATAGAGTAATGATTTAAAATACATTAGCCCTAGTTCCCGGCCCAACTAGCTATTGTATGTAATCAACAGGATATAAATTCTTGGCTAAAAATATTAATAATATTTTGACACTAAATACCAATAAAATAATAAATTCTAAGACATTAAACGCTTTAAAAGTAATTTTTTCTTATAACAAATTATCAGATTCACAATACCATTTCATGTAGAATGAAATTAGTTAGCAAGAGAAAATTTAATCTTAATTAGACATTTACTGAAATACAGATACCATACAGACTTTATTTTCTATTAAGAAAAAGCCCTTTCACCGTATAGCCCTCAAACCCCAGTTTTTGTATACAAATAGCATGAATACTTAAAGTACTTCGACTGATAATGCTATTAATATTAATTACACCAGTAGGCAGTTTGGACTACCAACTCAAAATTTTGCAAAACACCAAAATACATAAAACATGCAAAAATCTTTTAACAGTAACAAAAAGAAATCATACTTAAAATTACAACACCTCAAAAGCGGAAAATATAATTACCAAACTATAATAACCACATAATTATTTTAAATTAAAGCAATTTGAAAAAAATATAAGTGAGCGCTAATCAATTGCGATAATCATATTTTATGTAACTAAAATAATACATAGAAAATGCTAAACTTACCCTGGACTTGTACAAGCGAGAGATAAAAAAAAAATAATAATAATAAAAATACTTAAATAATTCACAAAAGAATGACTGAAGAAAAACCCACGTGTATACTAAATATCCCTAGTACAACTGATAACGAATTGAGATAACAAAGTGCGTTAAGACCCGACAGAACCGGTTAAATAACACTGGACTAGTTTGCCGATACGATAAAACAAGGTGTTAGGGGAATACGCCACAGTACAGAATTGGGAACATGTGTTTCATTCTACGTTGAAAAATTGGGACTTCTATGATCATGGGGACTTCTATTCTTTAAGCCATTTCAATGTTTCAGAAAATAGAAACCTATCTTTTTAGTAAACATGTATCTGATCGGCATTATATCCTAAATTAAAATATCAAAGTTAAGTTACAACGATTAATATATTTTACATAGTTTAGGAAAATAATGAATCATTAATTAATTTCTGTGAAACAATTAGCTAAGACCATTATACTAAAGCATAAAACAAATTATTTTTTCTCAGTTTTGATAAATAACAGTAATAAATTATAGGTATTGCAGATGAAGGAGTATTCATTTATAAAATAGGTATTTAGTACTGAAAAACATGATCTAATTTTGACAAATGCATTGGAATTTTGTATAGAATATCTATTGAACACGTACTAAACATATGATTATTCTAATATTAAAAATAGGGTTAAGATTCTTCTCTTGCGATGAAAGGCACTCAATTTTTTTAGATACTTAAATTTTATATAGACATCCTTTTAATAAATTCATAAACCAGAATTATTAAAAGAAACTAAAATTATTGAGAGACTAAAATGAAGAGAGAGAGACTAAAATTACTTGAGAAACTAAAATTATTGTTTAAAAAAATTTTTACAATAATAAACTAAAATTTTTATTTAATAAAGTCATAAACTGCAATTATTAAAATCTGCTAATAAATTAAACATATCAAAACTTTTATACTCAGTTTTTTTTTATATACTTAAATTTTACATAGACATCCTTTTAATAAATTCATAAAATAAAACAATTTTTACAATAATAAATTCATAAACTAAAATTTTCATTTAATAAAGTCATAAACTGAAATTATTAATGAAAACCTGTTAATAAATTAAACTTATTACTCTAAACGATAGCTAATCACAACATACATCAGAAAAAATATAAGCAATTATAATATCTGAAAAATACCGGACAACACTCTTGTGGACAAAACATCTGTTTGCGCGACTAAAGAATTCTTAGGTATCCGTCTCAGGACAGTTTACCTACATCCATCCTACAAA